>OZ018387.1:86103614-86450614 GCA_963969525.1 Ontholestes murinus
AAAAAAAAATAGTGCGACTAAAGTGTTTTAAATTCAAACTAGTGGAATACATATATAATACGTTGAGCTTCATAGTTAATCTTGAAATAATATGGGATACACAAGGGCACACAAAGAAGAAATGGCCGAAATAGTAATAGAAGTGTTAAAACAAACCGATGTATTGCAGTTATTGGCGGATGTGGTCGCCTCGAAATTAAAATCGACCTTTGAAGCATTTAAAAAGCATTAGCTAATATTAAGAAAGAAATATTTAAATTTAATGAAGAAAAAACAATGAAAATAAACGAACTGGAATGATAAATTTATGCGCTGGAAGAACAGACCAAAATAATTTATGTATCTACGGAATTTTCGAAGAAGAAAATGAAAATACAGAACGTAGCACAATAGCTTTACCCAAAAATAGGACATGAAAGGTGATCATCAAACAAAAATAAACTAAAAGGTTCTAACATTATAATTCAAGAAGATCTCACACAAAAGGGCTTACATTAATTGGCGAGGTAATAATTAAATTTGGAAACCGGAATATCCTGACAAACGCAGGAAGAATATTTGCCTTCCATAAAAACAAAAAACATGAATATCAAAAATATATTAATACAAATTTTATTAAAGTTTAGAATTCCACTAGTTTATTTTAATTTAAGTTTAGAGTTCAACTTGATTACTTTAATTTTCTATCTTGTATAATAATACAAGCACTAAATAACGTATAAATAAGAATATATTATTTTTCAGTGAAGGGAATAGTTTATATCCTGTCAATCTAAATCAGTAATTGTATGGATGATTATAGTAAAGATATTTCCAAAATATTGGATAAGTATGTATATACCCTCGAGGAATGTTATACCAAATTAGTCACTTTTTTCCAATTATCACATGCTCTTAACATTTTTCAAATTAACGTCAGAAGTATATCTAAAAACTTTGAAGAACTTAAAAATTTTGAAAATAAAAGTCGATATTATCATTTTAAGAGAAACTTGCAAATGCCGAGACATTAAGTATATTAATATTAATGGGTATATATTATATTACAATGAGAGTTGCTTAAATCAGAATGATGGTAAATTAATATACATTAAATCCAGCCTTATACACATAAATATTATCGCATTTCATTTATACTTAAAACTAATTTAGAAATATTTGCATGACATATTAATATAAATACTGAGCAGGAAAATAACTGTCTAACTAACTTCCAGCCGTGTACTAATAAAAGTACGCGAATTAACTTAAAATATAATATAGATATTAATAAAGTTTTGCCCTTAATAGTGCATAGTAAAATTATGCACACTGCCCTATTACATTAACTATCAGCCTAATCAAGCATTGTTTCGTTCGCAGTGTGGAAGGTCACACCATCTTGTTGAAAGAATATGTCTTCCAAGTGCATTCCCATTAATTCATTCTATAAAAAGTTGGTTATCATGTCACGATAACGAACACCCTTGACAGTAACCGCATTTCTCGCAGCATTCTCGAAAAAGTACGGCACAATCACTCCTCCAACCCAAAATCCGCACCAAACAGTGACTCGTGGTGGATGTATGGGAAGCTGTTGGATCACTTGATGATTTTCGGTACGACAAATTCGACAGTTTTGTTTATTCACGTAGCCGGTAAGTTGAAAATGCGCCTCGTCGTTGAAGATGATTTTCTTCGAAAAATCATCATCGATTTGTTGATGCTCCTCTATCCAATTGGCGAATGTACGGCGGTGTGTATGGTCTGCTGGTTGCAGGTTTTATGTCAATTAGATCTTGTAGGTATGCAAATACAGATCTTTATTCAAAAATCGCTACACAGAGCTTCTTGAAACGTCCAATTGTTGAGCACGATGGCGAATAGAGGTGGAAGGACATTCGGCAACACTCTCACTCATTGCAGCTATGTTTTCAATCGACCGACCGGTACGAGAACGGCCTCTGTTTTTCGAGGTTTGATTTTAACCTCTAACCTTATTTTTCTTATTAAATGCACCACAGTGGTGTGAGATGGTGTGTTATGATGACCCAAGACGTGCGGACTTTTCGAACCGTCTCTGCAAAATTTTCACCATTTCTGAAATGAATTTTCATAATTTCTAGACGTTTTTTGGTCGCGTAATTATTCATGACTAAACTTCCTGATGCCAGATGTCAAAGATTAGTACTCTTTGCTCGCCACAAAAAAATGGCGACACTCTTTATATTTCACAGGCCTACATTTTTTTTATTCAAATTGTTTAAAAAGTTTAATACTATAGTAAATGGGGTGTACAGATCACGAATCTGTGCTTAGTTTTTTTTCAGCACATCAGGTTTTCAGGAAAAGTGTGTTTGAAATTTTCCTAGAAACTGCCAAAAATATTGAGAAATTATTTATTGAAACTATATTTAATAGAAAATTACACTGCAAAATTGAGTTGTTCATTAAAAAAACAATGTAGTATAATCTACGTTAGATAACCGTTGTTTTTTATTGAATAAAATCGTTCTCTCTTTCCCTCAAAAACCGCGTTGGTAATTTTATTTTTGTGGATTTTTGTGAGCGAGTCCCTCTTCAAGGTTCAGCAGTAATCAGCCATCATGCTAATATCCCATTTTCTTTAGTATCGTCTTTCCATCTCCTTTATGTCTTGATGGAACCTCTCTCCCTGTTCCTCGCTGACAGCTCTAAGATTTTGGGGAAAAGAGTCAACGTGGGAATTCAGAAAATGAAGTTTGACGCTCATATTACTTCCCAGTTTTTTTATATTTTTTGACCATGTTGGCTACAATTTCTTTGCAGTTTGGAGACTGGTTGTTTCCATGACTTCTACGAAAGAACTTCATACTTTAGATTCATCCTGGGTCATTGCATTCTGGAACAATCTGTCCGATTTTAAGGTTCGAATTTCAGGGCCTACAAAAATTCGTTCTTTAAGTTTAGCTTCAGAAAGTGCAGGAAATTAGTCGCACAGGTATTTAAAGCAGTTACCTTGTTTATTTAAATCTTTGAAAAACTGCTTCATCAATCCTAACTTTATGTAAAGGGGAGGCAAACGAACTAATTTTGGGTCAACTAATGCATAACGCAGCACATTTTTTGTCCCGGTACAAGTCTTTCTCTGAGTGGCCATTCTTTCTTAGCGTAATATAAATTTCGTGCTCGACTGTCCCACTCGCACAAAAAACATGGATACTTTGTGAATCCAAATTGCTGACCCAAAAGGATGTATATTATTTTGAGGTATCCACAGAGTTGCCAACAATATTCGCTATAGTTTATTGTATTTAGCAACAGCTCAAGATTCTCATACGTTTCTTTGAGATGCACGGAGTCAGCAATAGGCACCGAGGCATAAGTATTACCATTCTGCAACAAGACCCCCTTTAGACTTCTCTTAGAAGAATCAATAAATAACCTCCATAATATGGAATCGTAATTGTCAGCTCCCAGTTTCATGTCGACTTCCGGAATATTATTACAATACACCAGTGAACCCTCTTCAGAGAAATATTCCGCCTATACCACGAAAATGTGGTTCCTGAAGCCAACAGACTTTTGTCTTTCAGTCGGGATCCTAAGATTTGTGCAACATCCTTCGATAGGCCCAAGTTTCTCACTAAGTCACTTAGTTTAGCTTGGATAAACTATTGAGGTTGGTCTATATCAGGATTGAATTCGTCTTCATCAGTTTTTTTCGTTTGAACTTTCATCTGATGATTACTATTGGATGATGTGAAGAAAAGGTGGAGGAATGGGAATTTCTGATCCATGAGGTATGGGTCGTTTAGCAGACAGTAAATTAGGATATTGAATAGTATGTTTATTTTTCGAATTGAAACCCTTGACATCGAAGGAGCAAAAGTAACATTCGTCTCTATGGTTTTTTTGTTCCCTCCGTACCATAGGAATGCCAAAGGTAAAGAGCTACGTGTACGTTTTGTCCATTTTCTCAGTAGCTCGACACACTAAAAGCACATTTTGTGTGGAGTCCAAGGTTTGTCATGATCACCAAGCTTTACACCGAAGTAAGCGGGATAAGTTTTCTTGATAAATTCTGTTATGTTTCGTTGATGCTTTGCTATCGTTAAATCACCATACACGTAACAAAATATATCAGGGCTGTTTTTGCATTTTCTTGATGACATTATGACGCACTAAACACTCGATGCTACAAACAACTGACGCTAACTAACTACTTCGTAAACAATTGTCGATGCCATCAAGTTGACCTTGACAGTTGCGAAAATGAAACAGTGTTGTTAATGAAATGAAAAAATATTATACTAAAAAAATTTCTATCGATGTATCAAGTATTTTAAAGAAATAATTTTAATGTAATTTAGGAAATATCATAAAGGTACTTCTTTGCTCTAGTACAAAATATCTCACAAGGTTTTTTTTAATTTTGTAAAAAATCTTGACGTGATGGGCTCAACCCAAATTTACATTCAGAATTAACGTACTCGTATTAGCTAAGGACACTTATCAAATTAAAACACCAAAAATCATGTCGGCCTGTGTTATCTTTAAATCTATTTGGATTTTGGGAAGGTCTCAGCACAGAGGATGGATTGACCCTACAAAAAATATGATTCAATGAATGCAGGACAACCTTCAGCTGCATTATCATTAGAACGAGCATTTGACACAGTGTCTCACGATATATTGTACGATACACTAGATCTTTATGGAATTCTAGGTAACGCTCTCGAAATGATAAAAAGTCATCTAAGCAACAGAACCCAAAGTGTATTTTTTTAATAATGTTATGAGTGATTCCTTACCAATGATCATGGGGTACCACAAGGTAGTATACTTGGTCCATATTTTGTTTTTATTATACAGACATGATATCATCAAATACGATGACGATAAAGCTTCGAGGACCAGAAACTTGAGTAACAACATAATTGTATGGAATTTACATTTATTTTACTTCCACTGTTTTGTAAATAACATGTTTAAAATATTACAAATAAATGAATTAATATTATTATTATTATTCATATTGGGTAAATCATGCACTGTATGTAAGATTTTAATATTTTTTCCCTGACCTATATTCACCGTCTGTAGTAATAATCAGATTTTTTTAAATCTTTTTCCTGCATATATATGGTATATGTTTGTACTTGATGTAAATACCTATCTCGCTAGTCAATTTTACAGCGTTAAGTAATCAAAAATATCTGCGCACATAAAATTCTTATTACACATTTCATCTGACGTGATTAAACTTTTATGGCATCGTGTAGACGGTCGGATTTTGTTATAATCCCAATCCTTTTCATCTTCTGGAGCCATCTATTCTTATGGAGATATTGTTACTGCGCTGATATAAAACCAATTTAAAATGGGCCGGAGGTAGAGAAACTAGTAAGCCGGGGGCAGAGACAGGTAATCTGGAAATGTAACAACTGCAATGAAGCTATTTTTATTGGTGTAATGTGAGTGAGCTATTGGATATTTCAAACTCCACTCAAATTATTCGCATAATAAAGATTTATCGGGATTAGATAAATACATAAATATGATCAGGGATTAATATATAAGGATTTAATTATAAATAATAATCATTTAAAGTTATAATGTTATAATTGAACCTTTAATGAGTAATAATGAATTTACAAATGACATAAGTACGTTTAAAGAAGAGACCATAAAAATAAGAAGGTTTGGATTGCAAACGGTATTTAATAATAATGCTAATTGAAAAATTAAATAATCATAGATAATGGATTTATGAAGCTGTTACTTATTGAAACTTAACAAACCATATACTTGAAACCATATACTGTGTCAGTATTTTATTAAGAAATAATTATAGGATTTGGTAATAATAGAAGTAGTAGTGGTTGACAATGGTCACTTAGTCCTTTGACCGTAACGTTTCTATTTATATGTATAGAGATAAGCTTGTTACTTTAAAATATTTCGCATTCACTTTAAAACGTAATTAATCATATCTTAATAGAAAAAGGTACAAGTCGTTTACCAGACTGCAGATGCAACCCTTCGCCGAATCAGTATCGGGAGTACTATCAGTGTTTCGACAATCACCCAGAATAAATCACTACTTGTCTTTGCTAGAAATAATTTAAAACGATTTTTCCATAGCGATAAATATTATATAATTCAATTATCATAACAGCGGAATGTAATATGCAAGTATTCATTTAATCCCAATTGAAAAATTAACGAAACGCAGCGCGGAGACGGACCATTACGCGTCCACTCCAATTATCCACCTGTGGAAGCCCGGCAGCTTTACTACAATAAATAATTAAAATCTGCAATGTCCTTTTCGCTAAATATTTAATGCGAAAAGGATGGCCGCGCGGGCGGTACGCCCGGGCGAAATTGCGAAATTGCTAAACGGACGGATTCGTTTTAATCTCCGCGCTGATAAAATCCGTTCCGTTTTATTGTTAATAAAAAGGCAAACAAACTGCGCTGAAATGCTGGACGGACATCGTGAATACGTTGAATATAATTTCGGATTTGCATACGTACTGCGACATGGCCGGACGGATGATAAGTGAACGGTTTAAATTGAGTCCGCGTTTTATAATCGTTTCTTCTTGGTCATTCTTTAATGGCGCGTATATCTACATGAAATATTATGTTTGTTCTTTTAATAATAAAATCAATTAGTAAGCAAAATGAAACGTGTCAAGATTTGTTGAAATGTCTCAATTAACCCTTAGCTGCACCACTTCAATTTTGTAACATAACTGCACATGGGGTCTTCCAGGACCCCAAGTTGAAAAATTGCTTAAAACATTCTTCTATCCTCTATATTGGACTACAGAACTGTACAAAAGTGTTAATTGGTACATTATAGTTTAGCAAAAGTAGCCATACTAGAGAGTTAACTATTTTCCCTCGAAGATTGAGAAAGGAAGTTAAGAAAATTCTTAAAATGCATTTTTCCTATAAAATTCGTAAAAGTCTTACTTAGTTATATGAAGTCTTGAAATTTAGGTAATGGTGTATTTTATACCGAGATCGGCCGTTTTTATAGCTCTCAGAGGTTCTTCGATTCCTTTATCCTCCTCTGGATATTGACGACTTAATTCGGTGGCAAATTCTTCTAATTCCTCATTGGAGAGCGGCTGGTCGTGGCTCTCTTAAATTTCTTTCAGATCTTTAGCTGTCATATTGTCTAATCCTACCTCTCGCGCAAGCGTGGTAATGTCTTCAACAACATTATTCACATGATCTAATTATTCAACATCGTGCATAAATTTTAGTAGAAGTTTACGTTACACTCTATTTGAACATTATGCTAGCACTTCATCCCAAGCTGTCTTGGTGTTGTAAATGCCTTTAAAAACATCATAGGACCGCCAATAGTCTTTAGCTGTTTTTTTTTTCTGTAGAGTCTAGGACTATCGCCATTTCCATGAAGCTAGTGCGGAGATAATAGGATTTAAACGTTGCAATAACTCCCTGATCCATTGGTTTCAAAACTGATGTTGTATTTGGGGGCATGTAAATAATCTTGATGTCCAATGGTGTTCTTTCTTCAGCAAGGTTTGGAGGATGTCCAGGGGCATTATTTAAAAGAATAAGTGCCTTGAGTGATAAATAATTTCCTTTACAAAAGCGAAGCAAGGTTGGGCAAAATAATCTGTATACCAATTTTTAAAAACGTCTCGCATGACCCAAGCTTTCTTGTTCCATTTCCAATAGACTGGCAACATCTCTTTGTTTAGCCCCTTGAAAACACGTGGTGTTTGCGAATGGTACACCAACATTGGTTTAAGCTTCAAAGTTTTGGAAACATTTCCTCTCAACAAAAGAGTGAGTCTATCTTTTGCAACTTTAAAACCTGGAGCGGAACGTTCTTCCTGGGAAATGAAGGTACGCGATGGCATTTTTTTCCAGGAAAGCCCAGTTTCGCCGACATTAAAAATTAGATCAGGAGGATAATTACCATATTCTACATAGTCTTGCGCAACTCTCTTAAAAAAGCAGCCGCTGCGTCAACATCGGTACTTGCCGCCTCACCACATAGTTTGACACGAAGACACTTACTTGGAGATTTAAATCTTATAAACAACTCTTGCTTTCCAAAAATGTTTCTTCACTTCCCTCTTTCTTCTTGAGATCTTCAAAAATCGTCTTTGCTTTCTCAGTTATAAGAACCTGAGTCACAGAAAAGTGTTTCTGATTTACATCATCTACACATAATGATAATAATTTTTCTATATTTTCAAAAATCATATTTCTTTTATAATATACCTGTGTTGTATTTATCGCCGTAGATTGTTGCGTAGACTCTTTTATTCTCTGCGCATTTTTCATGATGGTAGTAACCGTCTATGGAGCTAAGTTTATACTATTACCGACGTTAGGACGTGTTTGCCCAGCTTCCATTCTTCGAATCACCTTCACGTTCAGAAAACTTTTCGGCACTTCTTTTATAAAGGTTTACTTTACCAATAATTTACTTAAAAATATTACATAGAAAAGTAAATGGATTCAATTGCGTTTAATTAATTTATATACGTCGTAGCAGCTCGGTAAATACTTTATAACTGGATCATCAACCTTACTAGTTCCTCAGTTGGGTCGGGGATTTTCAAGACGTAGGCATGTGGCGTAAACCGAGGGCTACCTGTATATTTATCATTTACTGATTTTTTGTCAAACAAATCTTGGAAAGACTCCTGTAAAATAGTTTGACAGAACATTTTGATATTATTGTTTGAGAATATACGTTTCCTAACGACTAGTTGCTTATTTGCTACCCTTACCATAAAGTACTCGAGATTTTGTGCTTTGTGATCGGATAATGCAGTATTTAGGTTCTGCACACTTATGTCTGATGTAATATTTGTGATTATGTTGTTGATACATGTTTGAGAGTAAGGTGTTATTTTTGTTGATTCTATAATCAGATATTTAAGGTTAAATGTATTTAAGGTCTCCCTAAAACTAGGTAAAATCGGGGAATAATATAAGTGTTAAGTTTCATATCTGTCTGCCAATGCTCAGACAAACATATTACATGACAGTCTGTTTCTTCAAATAGTGCTTGTAAATCAAGATATGATGTATATATGCATTGAATATTTTGATGAAATAATCTAAGCGGTAATTTATTTCCCGGTGTTACCGTTGATAATTTTGTGGAAGGAGGGATTCGAAAATTCTCTAATCGATTCTTGTTTTTAATTAATATTCTGTTTATAAATGTATTCTTTTGGCCAGAAATCCTCATTTATAATGGTGCTTTGAGCTTCAGCAGGAACCCTTATCTCGAATGAAGAATAATCTGCATCTTCATATTTTGGTGTCTTTTTTTCTACAATAAATTTAAAATTGCCTGCTTTGGATAAATATGACTTTAGTCATATTTGTGCAGACGAGATACGAAAATCCACTTTCTTGTCATCGCATTGGCTAATGGCCGATCTTCGTTTCGACTCTTACCATTGAGCCGATAAGATTTCCGCTTATTAGTAGTACTTCTTATTTATATGATTTATATTAGGTTAATTGCGGTTTATTATTGTTCAGCGTGAATTCCGACTTCCCGTTCGCCATTCTTGTGCCAAATTGGTGTATTCTCGAACGTGTTATTGTATTCTTGATTTATATTGATAGAATCGATCTCCGTGTATCTATCTGGTACCGAATTTACCATATTTCTTGATTGAATTTTTGATCGATGCCTTTTTCCTTTGGTTTGCAGCCCTGCTATTGTTGTGGTTTTTTATACTATTTAATTTGTGTGTTAATTGGTTAATTTTCTCATCCTGATTACGTATGCAATGTTTTTGAGAAAAGAATACTGAATCATTTACTCGGGAGTAAAGGAAAGACATTTATAAAAAGGAGAGTTGAATTGTTGCATTATTGCACCAAATAAAATTAAGGATATAAAAAGGAAAACTATTAATTTTAATATGCCTTGAAACATGAGACATTATACAATTTTCAAAATCCTTTTCACAATTATAATATATTGAGAAATATACAATTTTATTTGTACTTTGAGAATATGCGAGTTTATTTTGGGAATGTATGTTCCAGGTGCTGCCACCTTTGTTAGTAATATTTCTCAGAACATTTTAATATCAATGCATTATTTGTGGTGTCTACAGTAACATACAATTTATATCTGAAAAAGTGGAATTATTAATCAAATATATTAAAGTTTTTTAGTTCGTTGTAGAAAATCTAGAAATCAAATAATATTAGTAACTGCAATTAGGCAATGAACATTTTCATGCGATAACTTCTCACATGTATTACTTAATTCGACGAAGCTTCATCAAAAACCAATATATATTAATAGTGTATGGAATTGAATAGTGGCCGTCGTTCACTTTGACTTCCGTGAAAGTCGTCTAAAAATTATTGTTGTTCCGAAAACATTCATGTTCTACGTTAACATTACATTAACATATGATATGCTATTGCAAAATCCTAATTTCATGTATCGTTAAGCATTGGTGAGACCATCATACATTTAATATTTCATAAACATTTATCGGCCAAGAAAATTGTTCGAGATAATATAGCAATCGATCAAAGAAGGCTACTACCAAATGATCAAGAAATTCGATTGTAGTGCTTCAAAATACGTCTCAAATAAGCCCGAAAGTAAATAGTAGTCGAATGAATGAGTGTTTCAAAATTACCCAAATCCAACAAAAGTTGTTCGTGCATGAAACACTTCGAAACAAATTATGTGTGATATTAAACCAAATCATCTCCACCCTTATAAACTCCAGCTTGCCCTCTTTTATACCCTCTTTCGCTTCAACTATTATATCCTCATAGCTGCAGAGAATGTATCGGAGAAATACGGCAGTATTCTATAATAATAATAAAATATCGGTTGGAATATCTAAGGAAAGAAGTGAAAAAGTAATTAAATTTGACCATCAGCAACTGAAAGTAAAGATACAGATAATCAATCACATTTAAATAATAAATAATGAATGGTGTGTTGGTGAATTAGTTCGTCAAAAGGCTATCGACCAGAGGTCTTTCTGCCTTGTGTTGTCCAGTCATATGGCGTCAGTTGTTAATGCGTAAAAGGATAAAATGATGAAATGAAATCAAATATGGTTGAATTGGGATTTTTAAATTTAGGGTTTATACTAGGGTTTCTAGGAAGACAATATTGGGATAATATATGGCAGTTGAAATGATTTTTGGAGAATTTTTCTGATAGGAATCGAAGGCGTTCTAGAATAGGGATAACTAAAGTGGTGTCATATAGGAGCTGATTAGATGGATTGTGTAGAGGATTAAGAGGATGTCGGAGTTTGATTAGGGTAAGGAGGGATGCTCGCTCGCTAACTTCAGTATTATGGGAGGTTGGATTTCTGGGATTGGTATAGAGGGCACAGTATATCATAGTTTAATGATTTTTGAGTTATGAGATTTTTGAGGGTGTTGTACTGGTGCAGGTATACCATTAGAAATATGAGGAACAGGGTAACGAAGGATTAGTGAAATAAAGTCACATGAATTGAAAAAAAGAGTATGTCATCGTGGGAATGCGTAAGAAAAGTGAATATTATTTTAAATAATATCTTGTTTATAATATATTTTAATAACTCATCGGTAATACGATCTCCTGCACTAGTATTATCAATGCTTTATAAACCTTTTGGTACATTGGTAGACTTTTCTAAAAAAGATCACATCACAAACTCCTTCACAATCAACACATATAATCTTCTCAAACAGAAAATATACAATCTTGTATTTGTCATTGTCATTGATGACATCAACCATAATGCAATTATTACCAATATTTACTACTATTACAAAAAAAAGCCATTAAACCGTCGAAGTGACAACATCTAGAGTCCATGGTTTGCTTATAATGGTATGGTAATGAGGCCATTTATCCAAACTTGCTTGGAGAGCCTACAGTGTCAAGTCCCTCTTTGTATTATAAATGATTAATTATTTACTATCTATGAATGTACATTTGGCAGTTGACAATGCACACTCAATAGGTCACACTACTTTTTTTGTCGATATTATTCTAACCACTATTTTAGGAAATTACTTCCTAACTAAAAGTAGACCTAATCTACTTTTCATTTATTTAATGATGGAGTGAATTCCTCAAAACAATGATGAGTAAGTTCTAGAATCAGCGAGTTGGCCCCCTTTAATGGTATGGCCTTAGAAAGAAGATTTGAAGGATGGAAAAATTGTATAAATAAATCAGAAATATGAAATATTCATAAAATATACTAAGAAAAAGTGTGAAAATTTTACGAATAAATAGGTAGAAAAAGCTTTAGATGAAGGATCAGTTTTTGACGGACTGAAGGTTGAGATGTTAAAGCTGATGGAAAAATGAGGGAAGAAAATGTTCAAGGATTTGCAAAATAAAATATTGACAGTGGAAATGAAAATACACATGTGGTACATAAAGAGGGAGATCACGTCAACATTGACAACTATATAGATATATTTGTAATTAATATTGAGTACAATGAGAAGTGGGCAAGAAATAAGATCTTTACGATTGCGAGGATCATAGAGAGAGTGATGGATAAGAGACTTTGATTGATGTTTTGTGAAGGGCGACCTAAACTTTTTGTGAAGTCGAGTAGTTAGCCTTGTGGAGGGTTGTACTGTCCATCTTTGATAAATCTGGCCACTTTTCTTCATGTGCTTTAGTTTGAAGGGCCTAGTAAAGGTAGTGATTAGCAGTCGCAAACAGTTTCTTCCATGTATTTTCTGCTCAGCTTTGGTGTTCCTGAGTGGATATTTTTTTTGGCGACTGCATACTTGTTATTTTGTAGCCATTCCTTTTTGTATTCCTCAGGGCAGTTTTCTTTGAATATTTGGGAGATAGTAAATAATGCCAGTGGCAGAGACTTAGCGCCTACCTTCTCGAGCGCAGGTCTTCCGACCCCGTCATTCCCTTCATTGTTTGAATATCCCTTAACAAAGGATATTGTAACTGTTGATTGCGGCAAGATTTTCTAGAGCGTGCTCGCTCGTCAGTCACGCCAACCGTTGTGGGTGGTTTAGCTTCTTCCTAGTTACCGATTAGTTTATTCTCAGACATCAGGTTAACCCTCCATATGTTGGAGCTGGTCTAATGATTGCAATATAGAGCCACCACCACCTTCGATTTGAAATTCCAGGTTAGTCCTAGCGCACCTCTGCACTACCAGAAGATGACACAGGCTTTTTTAAGCTTGTGCTCTAAGTGGTTCTCACAGCTGAACTTGGAGTTTGCCAAGCACATCTGATTGGTAAAGAGTTTGAGAAGTCTACCTATGTTGATTTTCCTTTTTCTTGTAAATAGTACTAATTCTGTTTTCTTGATGTTAATCGAGAGCGACGTTTTTTCGCACCATTCCTCTACGATTTTAAGAGCGCTATGCATTAGAATAGAGAGAACTCTCATGTTTTCCAATGAGTATGTTTACCATGTCATCTGCGTAACTCACAACATAGTATCCTGCGGTGTTTAGTTGCCGTAATAAGCCATTCGCAACGACATTGACATTGCACCCCATCTGGTCGACATTCCTTTGTGGCAGCTACTGCCAGGTTTTTTTTTTTCTTATCGAATCGGTTACAGTTGTATTTCTAAGAATGGCCACAATCCATGCAGTGATGGTTGTAGAGACCACGTGCTTGTTTAGGCCCTGTATAATGTAAGCATAGAACACTTTATCAAAGGCACCTTCAATGTCTATAAACGCCCCTAGGGCTAACTGTTAGCCAGCGATCCCTCAATCCTGATTTCCTGCATGCCACATGATAAAGAGTCAACCCAGTCGATTTTCTTCGCCTGTAGTCGCACAGCGTCTCAAAGATCTTTAGAAGAAAAGACGTGAGGCTGATTTGTCTAAATAATTTGACTGCGGTTTTTCCTGATTCGGGAATAAAAATCAATTTGACACACACTGCATTGCAATACATGCCCGAAACAGTCCGCAAAATATCGGCAATATCAACAATATCTGCACCAAGCCCCATTGTAGTAGGTCAGGACACATCATCCTGTCTTAGTGATTTGAAAGGGGAGAATTTTTTACCCATTCTGTTTTGCATTCGGTGACCATGTCTATACTCAGTATTCTGGGTCATTTTGACTTAGACATTCTCCTATGTCAGCAGTGTAAGTGCCGCCCTCCTTTTTTAATATGCCTGGCTGTGCATTGCGGTAAAATGCGAACTATTTCTGATACGAAATGTATGCCCTTATAAAAGTTTCGCCATGAGGATCTTAATTCCTTATAAGGGTAATTTTAAAGTCCCTCTGAATTCTTTTGTGTGCTTTGATAAAGGCTTTCCAAGAATTTGACCTTTTTTAGTCAAGCTCGGGGTAGTACCAGGGAGATTTGGCAGATGTGCTAATCTTCCTCGCGGGGCAGGCCTCATGAGAAAGTCTATATGGCTGGTCTGTAATTTGAAAAGCAGCCTTTCGACCGCCCCCTATGTATAGGGTCCTGCCTGACGAGATCTTTTTTCAGGTGTTTGCATAGGCGGCACAGTTACTTATCCGTTAATTTTGAATTTCGAGCCCGAATTCGTTTCATGATTTTAACTCATATACTGAACCAGATCTATATGTGATCCGAAATGACAAGTGATGGTGGAGCCCCCAGTTCTCTATCTGCTTTGCGCTGTTCGCATTAGCGAGGCTGATGTCTATAATCTTTTGTCTAGCCGGGATCACGAAAGTGGGTTCGCGATCCCTATTCACTATCTCTAAGGTCATAGTTGAGATCTATAGATGAGATTATTCTCTGTGGTTGGTGCCGCTGCTGCACTGCACACTATGTGGGAGGCATTGACGTCGCATTCTATTATCAAGCCATATCGCTCACTGTCATATGAAAGGTAGGCAAATGCCACGATCAGAGTCAACTGAACTTGGCCTATTCCCCAATGGAGGCCGTTCTGCCAGCCTCCTATAACTTACCCGTCCCAACCTATCTGGGTTATAGTCCTGGGTGCCCGCCTGATCACACCTGTCTACGACCTGAACTGAAATTCTGAGCTCCTGCTCCGTAAACTTATTATTATTGGTGAAGAATTTTTTTTGTCGTGTGTTCCTCTCTAAAATGGTTGTCTTCACTGTGACTAAGAGCCCATTCTATTATGTATTGCATACTGCTTAGTTTAATCCATCACCTGAGTGCTTCCAAGCATGAGTGGCCCTCCCGAGAGGTGATGCTCCCGCTGGTTTAGCACTTAGGATCTGAACACGCAATACCCTCTACCACGTCAAGTACACATTTATGATAAAGTAAAAGGGTAAGTGATAGAACCATAGAGTGAATTAGACGAGTATATGAAGCAGCATGGGTTGTTGCAAAAGTGGGAATGAATCATATAAATTTAGGGCATGGTTGGATGTAAAACAGGGATGACTTTAAGCCCTTTGCTACTTAATGTATATATGTATTCGTGAATTAGATGCATAGTTAGATACTTTTTATTTAGCCATTGTACTTACATAATAAAATTCAAAATACATATAGAACAACATTTTCTTACAAATATTTTAATTGAAAATGGAAAGGCCCGAGTTCATAAAAATTTGATCTTCCCCTCTTGCCCTCTGATGCTTCGAAGACACGCCTTTGCCTACATAAGGTCTCTTTGATGAAGGTTGTTCCATCATTATATTGCTTGGAAAAGGGCAAGCAAGAAATGTGTAAAATATAAGATTCGAGACAAAACTTGTATGCAAATGTGGTGTGGTGTTGTTAGAGCACGAATAAACCTTGCTGCTTGGGTGTAAGAGAAAAGGTAAAATAAAATTTTAAGAATGCTTGGGATTAATTAAAAGTATTAGATACAATGACATTTTTCAAAGATGGCAAGTACACAGAAGGTTGCCAGGGTACCTAAATAATAGTTCTATATATCGACCAGAATATAGAAGGAAGACAAGCTGGATGAAAGAAAGTTACATCATATCATCATCATATGTAAGGAAGAAAAAAAACATGACTAGATAAGTAAGCAGTAGACTCTAATAAAATTGGAAGGCGAAAAAAAAGAAAGACATGATGTTTTTATAATAAAAATCAAAATATATATTCATTAATTGTAATAATCATATAAATAATTAATAAAACACTTCAACTTTGTTTGTATAACACTCTATATTTTATTTCGTTGACTAGTTGCGGCAACTCAACTTGCCATTATCGAAACATAAGTAAATTAAATCGACGATTTGCGTAATGAATAATCGTTAGTACATCCTCTCCAAAAGAATGGTTTTGTTCAATAATGTGTTTCGCAAAAGTGGATTTATCAACTTGATTTAATCTAATAGAGCGCAAATGTTCTTTAAATCTTACATTGAAATTTCCACCAGATTGACCTATGTAAATTCCTTGACAATTTGAACATGTTAATTTATAAATTCAAGATTTTTCTAGTTTATTTTGTTTTGTTTTTGGATTAAAAATAAAATTACTAATTTTACAATATGGTTTAAATGCAATATTTAAATTATGTTTTTTAAGTACATTTTTGATTTGAACACTACAATTGCCAAAATAAGTTAATAATTTAAACATTTTAGGTTCTAACACTGAGTTACCTGCAAATAATATATTATTGATTTTACGCATCTTTTGTTTATTTAAAATTTTATCTATTAATTTGACATTATAACCATTGCTAAAAGCGATATTCTTTATAATATTGATTTCTTTTTTGAAGGAAACAACTGATAGGGGTATATTTAGTGCTCGGTGGATCATTGAGTTAAATGCTGCCATTTTGTGTTTGTGAGGATGTCTGGAATTGTTAGGAATGATGGAATTGGTGAATGTGGGTTTTCTATAAATCTCGTATAAAAAAATGTTATCTATTCTTGAAATAGAAAGATCTAAAAAGTTAATATGATTATTTTGGGTGCAAATTGTTAATAAATTGTAGGAAATGGGATAACTGTCTTTCGGTTCCTGTAAAACAGGCTAAAATATCGTCAACATACCGATGCCACATTTTGATATGTCTTTTCCCAAGCGGAGAATTTAATATTTTTAACGTTAAATTTGACATAAATATTTCGGCTAACAATGGGCTCAGTGGAGAGCCCATTGCTAGACCTTCTGTTTGCTTATAAAATGTATTATTGAATGTGAAGTAATTATTGTTTAAAATAATTTCCAATAAATTTAAAAATTCTGTTTTTATAGAGACGTTAATGCTGTTCTTGTCAAATGATTCTTCAAGTAATTTTAAGCAGTCTTGTGGAGGTATATTTGCGAACATATTTGAGACATCAAATGAGACTAATTTATAACTTGATTCTAGTTTGAATGAAGACAGTTTACTAGTTAATTCGATTGAATTTTTTATGGAGTGGGGATCCTTAAAGTCAGTTAGTTCTTTGTATAATGAATTTAGAAATGCACAGATTTTTTGGGCTGGAGAATTAATAAATGAAACTACCGGGCGAATAGGTTGTTCCTCTTTGTAAATTTTTATAAAACCGTATAGGTTAGGAGATATTGGGTTCATGGGAAATATGTTATGTTGGTGAGTCTGGGAGAAAAGAACGTTAGATTTGTTAAAACAATTTTTAAGAGATTTAAGAAAGTCGAAGGTAGGGTCTTTGTTTAACTCTATGATCTCCGAGTTTTGCAAAAAGTCATTAATTTTTGAATTGTATGTTGTTTTTTCAAGGATAACTATCGAGTTGCCTTTATCTGCCTTTGTAATGATTAGATCATTATTTTGGATTTTAGTTTTGATGGATTTTATTATTTTTTGGTCTGTTTTGTTTGTAATGGTAGCATTCTTAATTATTTTGGCATTTCTGTACTTAGTTAGGTCACAATTTGTAATATCCTTAAGGGCTAATTCAGATTCTATGACTAATGTATCTTTAAAGCTGTTACTACTCACATGAGGAGAGTAATTGGGGCCTGACTCTAATAATATTAATTCACTATTGGAGAAAGTTATATTCGTGTTATTAATAATTCTAGGGTGAAAAGAGTGGTCGGTGGTTGATGGCGTTATATTTACGTGTACGTTTTCTGCCTGCCGTTTTAGGTGTCTCAGTTTCTTCCTCTGCGTGAGGTATTTCTTGTGGGCGATGTAGCTAACTTTTTCTCTTACATAGTCTTCCAGGAGGTCGAATTCAACAGGGTGAAGAGTGTATGCCAGCTCGGTATGCAGGACCTTGATATAGGTGAAGTATATATCACGTTTAATGAACCAGGATTTGAGTTCTTCTTTTATCCAGGTTTTTTCTGCAACTTTTATTGTCTTCTTTGCTGCTACTGACTTACACTTGGTGTTTATTTGGACATACTTCGGAACTATGTTTGACTTTATGCAATGTTGATTGAATCTTATATTCAGTGATGCTTGTTTTGCTTTTAATCGTATTTTAAAATACAATTTTGCTTTTTTTGCTACACTAGCAGTAATTATATTGTTAATGTAAGAAGCTTCTACTTCGTTATACATGTTTGAATAATTAATAAATATAGAGTGTTATACAAACAAAGTTGAAGTGTTTTATTAATTATTCAAACATGTATAACGAAGTAGAAGCTTCTTACATTAGCAATATAATCATAGAAATATTTAAAGTAGGTACATGTTTATTATATTAAAAATAAAATCCAGAAAATTTGGCAATTGCTTATCATATCATTATTCTCAATTATTTAAAAAAATTCAAAATACAAATTAAATATATTAGAGGTCATCGAACTGAAAGAAATAAAAACATAGAAACTTTATCTTTACTTTTATTTAATCTCAATATATACGGTTAGTTTTTTTAGATATTCTCTATGGGGATCCCGGAAACTATAAGAGATAAAGAAACGGTTAAATGGGGAAAGAAGTGTAGAATTACAAGACCAATAAAATTCCACTTTCAAAGTTTTCAAAAAAGTCAAGGGTTACTAGATATTTTGAAAAATGTAAAAAGTGTCAATTTTTTCAAATCAATATATCCCGGTTATTATAATAGATAGAAATGTTTTAGATTTATAATTTTATGCAGATTAATAAAAAATAATCAGAAAATGTTTATCGCCATTATTTTCCGAGATATGAGGCAAACTTACATGTTTTTAATGGAAACCATAGTTGGCTATAGCCTCATTCAAAAGATATTTTTTTCCTTTAATCCGATATTACATATGACATAGTTATTTCTAAAAATAAGTGAGATATAGTCATTTTAAATTTTATTATAAATAAAAAATGGGTAGCGGTGAAAAAGATGAAAGTAAAATAATTGCAGTTATTTATAATAATAGCAATATTGTAATTATTAGTTTTACAAAGTTAAACAAAAATCTGTTATAATAACCGAGATATATTGATTTAAAAAAATTGACTTTTTACTTTTTTCAAAATATCTAGTAACCCTTGACTATTTTGAAAACTTTGAAAGTGGCATTTTATTCGTATCGTAAATCTACACTTCTTTCCTTATTTAACCGTTTCTCTATCTCTTATAGTTTCCGAGATCCCCATAGAGAACATTAAAAAAACTCACCCTATATAATCCATTGTCAGATTTAAAAGCTACAATTACCACAAATGTAAACTTTTCTCGGTAAATCCTTAAGCTACGCTTTTTCTCAATAATTCCTTTAAGTATAAATACTTCGCTACTTTTGTAATTTAGTCATAAAACATTAATAACAAGTACATTGTACTCGAAATGTGCATATCGAAATTATGAAGAAAGTGTTTTATTCCATTAACTCATGTGTAATAGATAATTCTAATCAAAAGAAAGGAAACCAAATTTCGACCACATCTATATTATGTTATGAACCGACAGTAAATTCATGCAACTCGTCGCACATTATTACCTCGTGCTCCTCGCATTTCGGTAGCAAATCATCCTTATTTTTGCACCCGAACCTAATTCACAAGTGATGAATCAGGAAACATTTGGTGTGTTCGCATACCGAAATGGATTACGCCAACCCAACGGTTATCTCCGTAATTAATGCCGGGTAATTAATTAAAAGTGCACGCTGTGTTAATTGTATGCGCCGGTATATATTACC
This sequence comes from Ontholestes murinus, assembly GCA_963969525.1. Lineage (NCBI taxonomy): Eukaryota > Metazoa > Arthropoda > Insecta > Coleoptera > Staphylinidae > Ontholestes > Ontholestes murinus. The sequence goes on from OZ018387.1 coordinate 86,123,630, forward strand.
TAAATCTCTCTGCACAACGTACACATACGCGCGCCCTTAATTCCAGATCATTTGAATAATCTTCGTTTGTGGAAATCTGCGGCAAAATTTATACAGGCCCGTTCGCAATTCGGGGCGGTCGGCGTTCGTGTTTGTTTGTGTGTGCTCGGTCTGAAATTTTTCAGCGGGGCGCGAGAACGTTGCCTCGGTTCGATTCCGAATCGTTGGAGTTGAAATTGGTTTTCAATGGATTTAATTGGACGGAATTAGACCGGCAGAAATTTAATTGGCTAAAAGTTGCCCAGATGATGTATTGTGCCGACGAATTATTTTCTAATTGTACAATATTTTATATACAACATAATACGTAAAAAATATTGTGCACAAATTTAAGCATGAAATAAAAACATACACAAAATGATGTCAAGCCTAACTTAATTAATTAAAAGAATATATAATTTAATATGTATAATAAAGTAAAACATAAAAGTAAAGATGATTAAAACCATATTTTTTGTTGAGTATTAATTTTATGGCAAAAACTAAACTTTGAATATATTTAATCTAGTTTGCAAGAAATTTATCAGTGATTGGATATCATTTTCTAACGTCAACTGTGTCGCTAATCAAAGGCGAACCTTTCGGATTTTCAAAGCGACGGCTGATTACGCTTTAGCAAACTTTACGCTGCGAAGTTATTACATTGACAGATAGTGGAGAACGTTGCCTTCACATAAATAATTTAATAGGTAATTGAGACGTGACGTACTTAAATTAAGTATAGGACCGAAGTTTACAGGAAACACGTTTTATTAATTAAACTGAGTCGATTTACATTATTATTATTTCACAGATTAAATGTAATCTAGTTAGGTATCATATGTGGCGAAAACCGTGTCCGCAATATTATTTCTTATCAGCGTCGCGTTAAAAGTAACGTTCTAATAGGGAATAATCCCCTTTGTATGACCCCTTCAAGCTATTAAGGGTGGCGCTAAAACAAGAAGTTTAATTACATGGAGAGTGTACACAAGGGGTTAATATAGTTGCATATGGCTGGTTTATACAGTGTCGCGTGTGCACTAATGACTTTCCTAATGCCTAATGAAACGTACATGTTTTTGCAGACAAGCCCATCCTCAGGCGTCCACTGTGGGCTAAAGAAGAGGAGGCTTGGGGTTACATTGGAGGCACTGTAAACTTGACGTGCGAAGTCATCGCCGAACCACCGGCCACCTTCGAATGGTACTGGAAGAAGCAGGTCGTGCGTGATGGAAGGGTCCACAACCATCCACATAAATCCGTTCTGCAAGTAAGTGAATTTTAACTGAATCAGCCTTTACACCCTATACACCCAATCGATACTAATTTATTTACGTTGGCAAATGGCAAATGATAGCCAGATCGAATATCTGTTTGTGGTGTAATTCGAAAGCAATTGGTCGCCCGCGTTTATTTAAACAGGCATCCGCTAAATCATGAATATTTACTTAACTGTATTCAATAGCGCCGATTCAGTTTCGAGGATTTGCAGGCCAAAAGCAAACAGTATAATTACTGTATATTGAATAAATCCATTGGCTCTCTATAATCGAATATTATATTCTGAATAATAGGTACAGTGGTAATCAACTGTATTGCGTAGGACTAGTAGTTAATGCACTTTGATTAAATTTAAAATTGAGTTTAATGCAAAATTTAGCAATAGCATTGTGTTATGTATACGCTTGTGTTGTTCCATATATACAAGGGTCGCCGTGGTGACCATTTACATTAATTTTGCATTAAGCGCTACTCATAGGGATTCTGATTATTACTAGGAATTATAAACTGGTATAATATTTAATCATTTAAAATGATTATACTTTTTATGTGAACAACATAAACTAATAATAAAATAAATTTAGAATTAAAATAGTAATAAATAGAAAAAACACGAAAATATTTTCGTAAAATCTACAACAAATGAGTCTTATTAAGACTACAAGAACAAATCACTTTTGAAACAACTACTTCTCTAGCTAATACTTCGACAGACATTGAATAATACAAAAGTAAACGTAAAGGACTTATATATTTTATTATTAAAATAGTAACTTTCGTAATTTTCATTTCATTATTAAATCTTACCACCATCAAATGATAATTTTAATGGGTATTCATCATTTCCACACCCTTTATTATTCATATTCTCTAAAATTGACATAAGTGTATTATTTGTTCTTGATAAATATTCCTTGCTCTATTATTTATACATACATCAGATAAATATAACCTTTTATCTCTTATATTTTGTTACCACATGAATTTATCTTAAGTACAATTTACGAACATCATCATCAACTGCGCCTGTTGTCAGCTATTTACCAGAGTTTTCTTTCTTCTTAAAAATATTGTTTATTCATTATCTTTTTTTTATGTTTTTCTGGTTAATATCAGAATGTACCATCCGAATGCGTACGTCACTTGTCCGATCGATCATCCATTATTTTTATCATCTACCATCATTAACATGCAATATCTCACCATTATTCATCAATGATTTGAATCTGTAATGTGTTAACATAATATATAACGTACCTAATATATGTTAATCATTATCCGTGAATTATAGCCATCGTAAATATATTGTTTATTATCTCCAGTTACTCCCTCTTTTACGTTGTACCGCATTATCAGACATATTTTTAAATTTTTTTTAATTGTACTATCCGATAATTATAAGTATTTACTCCTCTTCTGTTGTTATCGTTGAAGCGCTAAATGTTAACACAGATGCGCCATTTTTTATAGTTCGGCGTGGGGCAAAAAAATTAATAACGTTTGGGCATTGAATGTTACGAAATAACGTTCGACGACATTCACCTTGATAGCAAGCAAGCAAAACACTCCTAACTTCACAGTAAATAAGAAACTGTAATAACTTTACTTACCCGATCGGATGCTTTCGTAGTTGTGTTAATTTTTACACAGGGTCTTTTATTGTTACGAATGACAAATAATAAGGCTAATTGAATTTTATTGCGGGGATGTTTCCCTCGCACAGTTTAATTAAACAACAAAACAAAAATAAAAATTATAAATGTACAAATTCACAGACAAAAAAGTAATAAAAGAAAAATAAAGAAATAAAGAACCCCATGTAAATAAATAACCTAATATTGTCACGGTTACGGTACAGTGTGGAAGTTGTTTTGTGTGATGGCAGCGTTGGAACTTGTTCTCCCTTGGAACTTGGTGATGGCTCTGCTCTAGCTTGTATTATTTTCACTAACTGCTCACTTGATTGAACTGGAACTGACCGATTTTTGAATTTGTAACACGTTGAGGTTTATTTTCGAACTGTACTGGCCTTTTTGGGGATGAACTGGTTAAGTAACTTCATCCCTTCCTCCAATGGCCAGAGGTTTTGCCTTTGTAGTTCCTCTTCCTGTGCTGAGAGGGCGCTAGGGGTACCGTTTGTATCTTCTCGGAAAGTAATTAATTATCATAATCAAATATACTGGCTGTTTCCCAATTACTGCCGCGTTCTTTCATTAATTGTTTTGATTATGTTCTTTAGTTGACCTTCAGTTGTACCATAATCGTGACATCCTACCTATATACAAACTAACTAACCTACTATCCTAACTATATTCCTTCGATGATTTTTTGTACAGTTTAGCGAACTATCTGTGCTATCCGTCAATTGTATAAATGTATCTTAATTCTTCTCCTTATGTGGTGGGTATACTCTTTGAAAGCATGCAGTTGGATGCATATTTTTGTGGAGAAAATGCAGGTGTATGTGGGCGCCACAATGGGGATCTAGCTGCCCATTGATAGCTCGCTGGAAGGTTAGTTGTCCCACGCTGTATTTTGGTTCGGGGTGTTTGCCTCTGAATATATCCAGCTGTTGTACTGTGGTGTGGCCATAGGTCAGCGTACAACGTATACTAGTTGGGACCTCTACGCCGTGAGGTGAAGCTGCCCTGGATTTGTATAAGCGGCCCCGTGATAGCCGTGGATTGATTGTTGATATGTATTTGATGGCCTGCTAGCTAAATGTTGAATAGATGATTTATTTTTTCTTTTCTAAATATTTACACTTTCCTAATTAAATTTTGACGGATATTATGTACAATGTATGTGCAGTATTTTTTTTTTTAGTGTTCCAAGTGTTTTTAACCGCATAAGTTCACGAAGTTAGGCACTATGGGTGGTGTCTCTAACACGGAAGGCACTATAAATGTCTTAACTAATGCACACGCGAATTAAAAGAAATACGATATGGAACTTAGCTACGGTGGATTTTGAGGTACCATAGTTGTTGATTCCTGCTAACGTTAATTCGTAATATCTGGTTGCGGTGGGGGTGCGGACCGTATGTCGTCTTGATGCATGCGAATCACTTTTCTATCACGTTCGACATCATAAACGCAGCCTGAAAAGATGTCCCTTATCACTTTTACATTTTCTGGTGGGTGGTAACGAATTACGACTTCTTGTCCGAGTGTGTACTGTGGTGGTTCTGTTGGTCGATCGTAACGATGAACGTATCGCTCCTAACGTTCTCGAATTTGTCGCAGACGCTCTTCTCTTTGTTCTGGAGGGAAATCTGGCTGATCTGGTATTAAATTTCTCTCACCAGGGCGTGGAAGATCATATCCAAGTGATGCGCGTCCAGGTGTGAGTCCTGTAGCTGCGTTGGTACGTGTATGTAGCTCAAACAAGATTGTTATATGTTGAGTTTACTGAGTCTCTGGTTAGTTCTGCATGCAAATCCTAAGACATTTCATGAGCTCCTGATTTCGTCTTTCTGTGGGGTTTCTTGAGGACGATAAACAGGAGTATAAAATGTAGTGATCTACGGCAAGCACTTTTCCATTTTCTAGTAGTGAATTGTGGTCAATTATCCGATATTATTACGTTCGGATATCCAAATCGTAAAAAGGCTCCTCCATGATTTTTAATATTGCCGGTGAACGTGCTTGCCCCATAATAAATTCTTCTGTCCATTTAGTGAAAAGGTCTGTGATTACCAATACATATTTTCTTCTAGTAGCAGCTCCAGGCAGGGGGCCTACGAGGTCGACTGCAATTGTACTAAAAGGGGCTATTGGTATCCTTGCCTTGAGCGCCGCGTGTTTTGTTGACTTTCCTCTTTTGGTGGCGTCGATAATTCTAGCCACCAGTATTTAGTATTGATCGACCGGAGGGTCTCGTCTCGGCCAGGGTGAATAGATTTATTATGTAACTCATGCATTACCCGAAGACGGGCTGCTTGCGGGACGTACCGAGTTCGTTCTCTGTTGTCTTGGGCCCTTCGGTATAGGAATCCATCCTCCATTTCAAATAATTTATCTCGTTCCTGGAATTCCGGGTGTTAATTATTTTTTAAATTTTGTATAATCCGTTGGGCTTCTTCGTCGTTTTCTTGGGCGTCCATTATTGCTTCTGCGAGAGGAATTTTAATTACATTAATCGTTGGTGGTATAATATCTTCGAGATCTCCGCTTTCAACTGCTGGTCCGTTATCAGGTTCCCTTGAGAGGAGGTCGGGCAGCTCGTATTCTCGTTCGGGACAATGTTCAATCTCAAAATCAAACGACTGTAACAAGATTGCCCATTTTGTTAGTTTAGAACGTGTGTCCTTAAAGTTTACTAACCAAGTTAGCGCTTTTGAGTCGGTACGAATGAGAAAATGACGTCCTTCCAATAATGGTCGGTATCTCTGTAAGGCCCAAACGAGTGCAAAACACTCCTGCTCGTTAACGTGATAGCGTTGTTGAGTTTCGTTAAATTTTGCCGAAGTCGAAACTGATAATGCGCCTTTCTCCATCTTCACCGGTCTGGTAGATCACAGCCGCAATGCCGTGCTGAGAGGCATCAGTCTGTACAGTGAATGGAAGTGTTGAAATGGGACGATGTAATCGCAGTGGCTTATTGATGGCTTCTCGAAGTCGTTTCAATGATTCTGTGGCTTGTGAGGTCCATACGAAAGGTTTTGTCGTTGCGGTTAGTTCATTCAATGGAGCGACTATTTTCGCAAAACGATCCACATACTGCCGAATCCAGTTGCACAAACCGAGGAATTTGCATAGCCTACTGCGCGTTTTTGGTGTTGGGTACTCTTAAATTTGCACGATATGTTTCTGAAGTGGTCGTCTACCATCGACGTCGACAAAGTGTCCCAGATATTCAAGCGTGCTCTTACCAAAATAACATTTTCCTCGGCCTAGTCGTAAATGATATTGCCGCTCTAGTACGAGGGCTAAATGTCGGATGTGGCTTTCTGGAGTTTGTGAGTACACGATCATATCATCGAGATAAACTATCGCGTATTCATGGAGCATACTGGATAGGACTTCTTGTGACATCATGCCCTGGAATGTGGCTTGACACGGAACTGATAATGTCCTCCGTTGGGTGAGCTAAACGCGGTGTATTTCTTTGAGCTAGATTCTATGGGAATTTGCCAATATCCACTCTTCAGATCCAATGTTGAAAATATGTTCGCATTGCCACTGTATATAATCTTAATTCTTTCTTTGATTTGTAGAAATACAAAAAGTCTTTCTCCTTTTTCTGATCTAATTATATTAGAATCATCAATAACTTTCACTGACTCACATTTTTTGTAATTGTAAGTCGTCAGAATATCTTACTATCATAGAGAATTCAATCAGTAATTTTTCTGTTCCTTTTTTGCTGTAATACCTGATATTATCTTTTAGTTCTAGATCAATGAAAATCCTTATTCATCAAGAACTTTACTTTATATACAGTTTTTGTCTGGAATTTATCAGATACAATCAACATCTGTGTTTGCCGTCTATAAGTTCTTCTTTCATGTGCCTTTTCCGGCCGTCCTGACGTTGGTGAACACCATAGAAAGTGTTACCCTACCTTATGCTACGTGAATCAGTTCATCTGAAGAACTTATGCCAGTCCTATCACGGATGTTCCTCAACCATGGTTGCTTCTTTTTGCTCGGTCCTCCGAGTCCTTCAATTTTACACATCATTATTCGTTGGAGTAGCTGATAGTTTTTTGCCCTTAGTACATGTCCTATTTAGGCTATTTCCTCTTAAAAATATCTTAATTTAGTCAACTGTTTTATTTAATCTATTTTGCACACTTAGTAACCAAATTTATCCCTTTCCAGAAATGTAATCTAAACTATTTGTTTTTCCTTAAAAAATAATTGTGCCCCTGTCATTATTCATATCTACTTGTTATATATCCTATCTTCAATGATTAATATACACCTGTTGGTTTGAATATTCTCTTTTTTAGAAAACCGTTACCATTCTTTGAATGTCAGCTGCAATCATCTAATACCTGCATCTGCTTATTTGTAATTGCATGTATAAAATATTTATCTTTATCTACCATATATTAGCTACAACTAGTGTTTGTTTTCCGAAAGTGGCAATAAGGGAGTTGATTGAAGGATAAGAGGCTCGTAAATGTTTTTTTAGGGCTAAATCTGATTCTACTATAATTGTGGGCTTCTCTTGTTTATATTTAAAGAGGGGGCTCTAATTCTGGTTTTGGGATAGAAAGCAAGTTTCTACCTTACTAAATATACTCGAACGATTAATAAATTTTGAATTATTATTTGTATTATTTAGTGACTTTAGTGATATTTACTAAGGAGAATAGATAATTTCTTTTTCTGAATCAAATATTTTTTATAAATGGTTCTGCTAAAACTTTCTTGAACATAATCGTCAAATATATCGAATTCTAACGGATGAAGTGTATATGAAAGTTCTGAATGTTCTGAATACCGTGGGGTAGTGTTGTATGGCGTTATTTCCGATGAAGATCTTGGATTTCAGCTCTAATTCACGCAAGTTGGGCTGCTGGTGATCGCCACCATCATTTTTACCATAATAGTCATTTCCAACCTCCTATGAACTATTTTTTTTTCTTAAAAAATAATCTATTATATGTAACTGTTATAAATTACCTGAAATAAGCTGCAACTAATTTTCATAATAACCTTTTATCTCTCATTTACTTTTGATGTCAGCTGTAACTGCCATCTTTAAACTGTAAATCCAACATCTCTTTCCACCTATAATTTGAAAATCCTCCAAAACGTTTCTCTTTCTTACGAAATTATTTATTACTATTTATTAGGTCAACTATAAACATACTTGTAATAAATCATCTAGTATCTACATTTATACACTCAGTTATATGGAAATCGCACATAACATCAAAAAGGGGTCAGAATGTTTTGATCTAATTTTGGCACAAATGTTTAACTTTTAAAAGATAGCCATTGAATAAAATTACGTACATATGGATCAAGTAATAATGACATTTGATGGATCTTCCATATTTTTCTAACAATTGTATGCATATTTTGCAAAATTGTGTCTAATTCTTTGTTTTTTTTTTCTTCGTTTTGAAAGTGTGATTACACCATCCAAGACCAAATTTTTAGTACCATATCAATTTCTGATCTATGGCTAATCAACAGAGGTTATCCTGTAGCCCTTCGAGTGGTTCACCATAGAATTAGAACTTGGTGGTACATTTTGGTATTAAGAATAAATAAAACACCATTGCTTTTTTATACACCACTTTAAAGTTGTATAAAAAAGTAAACGTCTTTTCCTTAGCCTTAATTTATAGCAACGTTTGAAGTGGGTTAGGTTTCGACTCCACTAGAACCTAGAGTGGCGTGTGGTGGTGTTTAGTAATTAAACCTAATTTTATTCGGAGATGTGATGGTCCTATGAGAGTCAGAAAAAGACGAGGAAACGTCGCAACATAGAATTTTCTGTTGAGGTGCTAGTGCATCGAACTGTATTGATTATGGTATGGAGTGCTATTACAAACAAGTAATACGTCACTCAATAAGTCCCCGGTATGACACATATATGGAAACATAGTTGATATACCCATGGGATTTCCATGTAGTACTAATCTTCAAACAGTACGTGTCAAAATTTTATAGGAGTCTGGCTGTTAGTTAAGAAGTTACTGTCATTTTAGTTACCACTGTTTTGTAATTTTTAAGACAATGCATAGAAATGAATTTCGTTTGTTGATTAAACATTGTTTTTGGATAAGAAAAAATACAGATAGAGCCAAACAGTGGCTTGATAATAATAATAATAATAATAATAGACTTTATTATACAACAGACAAAATTTGTCCAATTACAGTATAATTATACAAAATAATAATAACAATAAAAAGCAACCAAAAGTTTTATTCAAAAACATCAATTACTTCCGCAGTTTTACACATAATATGGACTGGCGAGCGTTCTAGAATATTTGTGCGGGATCTGGGCAAAGCAAAAGTACAAGCATGTCTGGATCCTGGACGAGGTACATGCAAACGAATTTGATCTAATAAAAAGCTGCAATCAATTTCATTATTAATTAATTTTCTTACAAAATTAGCACAGAAGAGATCTCGTCTCTTACTGATACAAACCAACTCATGCCGTAGAAGTAAATCTGCCTGACTACAACCTCTTACAGGATATACTCCATCCAGTTTAAGAGATAAAAATTTTAAAAATCGTCTTTCAATACGCTCAATAGGCATATTATGAGAGGCATAAATAGGGTACCAGATAAGAGATGCATACTCAAGTTTACTCCTTACGAATGCACAGTAAAGTCGCTTAAGTAATGAATGGTCTTGAAAATATCTACTAGCACGAAAAACAAATCCAAGTGACTTAGACGACTTTAAACATACATCATTTATATGCAATGCAAAATTAAGGGAAGAAGAAAATAATACTCCGAGATCACGAACACATTCTACATTCGACAAAGACTTATCACTCACATAATAAGTTTTGTAAATTACTTCACACCTTGTATAAACCATACTATTACATTTATCAACATTCAAACACAAACCATTATCACTACACCATTGTTGAATAAAGTTAATATCAGACTGTAAAACTTCCATGTCCACATCAGACACGATCTCTCTGTATATTTTGATATCGTCAGCATATGCCAGTGTATGACACCTTAAATTTTCTAACAAATCATTAATGTAAATATTAAAAAGTAAGGGCCCCAGATGAGAACCCTGAGGAACCCCAGAAAGTGCTACAAATTCAAAAGAAGTGAAACCATTATAAGATACATAACACTTTCTATTGTTAAGATATGATCGGAGTAGGTTAATAGTAGCCGGCGAAAATCCAAAATTACCAACTTTGTCCAATAAGAGGGATTGATTTACAGTGTCAAAGGCACGAGAAAAATCAGTGTAGATAACATCAACTCTACCTCTTTTATCCAATACTTCTGATATATATTGGGTAAAGCAAGCTAAGTTAGTAATTGTGGAGCGGCCGGGCATAAATCCATGTTGGGAGGGTGAAATTTTAGCCTTGACTCCATTATACAAAGTAGAATAAATTTTTAATTCAAAAACTTTAGCAAAGTTGCATAAAATTGAGACCTGCCTATAGTTATTAATAAGAGATTTATCGCCTTTCTTCAAAATAGGATTGATTCTTGTTCGTTTAAATTTATCTGGAAAAATACCAGTACTAATTGATACATTAAACATTATTTTAAGGGGCTTAGCAAACACCATTCTACAATCCCGAACCAAATAGCTCGGTATTCTATCATCACCAGAACAAAAATTTGATTTTAAAGAAGACATTATTTCTACTAACTCATCCTCATCTGTAGGTGGAATAGCATAAGGTAGGGAATTAGGCGAATGATTAAGTGATGGTAACGTCACGTTAATGAAAGATTCAGAGAAATTCGAAGCAAAGGCATTAACAATTTCTTGAGGATTATTGAATTCAGATTTATCATTGTGCATTTTACCTGGAATTCTTGTAGTTCTCTTTAACCGATCCATATAACACCAGAGTTGTGAGGGATTTGATTTAATATCTTGCTGAATATTATTTAAGTAATTATTATATGTTGCTTTAATTACAGATTTAACTTGTCTCCGCACACGTCTATACTCATCGAGGTAGAAGATGTTTTTCGTTTTATTCCATCTACGACGGTAATGCTCTTTTAGTTGTATTGTTTTTTTGATTTCACATGTGAACCATTCCGGATATATCGATAAAACAGGTTTATGCTTAGGCACATGCAAATCAATAATATCATACAAAATATTGTAGAAGTAATCTACTGCGAGATTTACATCATTTATTTGAGACAGCATTGACCAATCAACGTCAAAAAGGGCTTTATAAAGAGATATAAAGTCAACTTTTTTAAAATTATAAGACATATTTCGAGACAAAGAAAACGGCTGAACAACTTTAGTTGAAAATTCATCAATAGTAACGCAAAGGGAAGGGTGGTAAGAGTCTTCTTTTACTAACGATACATCAGATTCTTCGACAGATACTTTTAAATTATCGTTGCTAATAACCAAATCAAGCATTTTACCATATTTGTTTATAATTAAGTTATATTGAATGCTACCACTTGACGTTAGAAAGTTATTAAAAGCATAAACTTTACCATTAGATGAAAATTTAGATTCCAAAATGTTAGATATATTAAAATCACCTACAACAATATAATTTTGGTGAAGCAATAATATTTCCAAGGCTGAGAGAAAAAGTTCAAAATCATCACAGGAGATGTCAGGTGGAATATAGACTACACCGATTACATAAGTTATATGATTAAAATAACATTTACTTAATACTATATCAATTAAAGGTACAAGATCTATAATATGGGAAGTATCAATTAATTCATGTTTGATTGAAATAGATATAGCACACAGAACACCACCACCTTTGGACCTATTCACAAGAGAAAATTTGCGATCACATCGTTCAACATTATAATATTGTGGAAGTAATTCCCAACTATATATAGAGTCGTTTAATCATGTTTCGGTTAACAATAAAATATCAAATGACAAATCAGAAGAATTAATATATGCATCTTGAAGTTTAGTATTTATACCTCTGACATTTTGATACAAGATCTTAGTATTAGTGACATGATTAGTTGGAAATAATGTGCTAGTATTAGTTAGTTTTTTGTTGAAATTATTACGGGGATTCCATTTTTATAAATAATTTTTAAATTAGTTTCACCATTATTAGTACGATTAATTAATTCATTCTTTACTACCTTATATAGATCATTTTGCTTCTGAGTTTTATCATATGATAGCCGAATTCCAGAGTATTTTTCAGTTGATTTAATATCTTTATATCTTTTTATTACTTTGTGCACATCATCAGCTGAAACCAAGAATAATTTAATAGGTCTTGCTCGATCATTCCTAGTACTATCATATTTTCCTAAACGCAAATTACGAAAATTTTCAGCAGGCATTTTTAAATCACACAAGAGTTGTTTACAAAAGTTATTATCCAAATCACATTGCTCTTGCTTAGACCTACCAACCTCCTTGGAACCAAAAATAACAACATTACAAGAGCGCTTGGATCGCTCTTGAAGCTCCTGAATGATCTCTTCATTAGATATAAAATGACTTCCGGATGGTTCTTGTTTAGCAGCAGTGTAATTTTCGAACATCCTCCTGCAAGCTAAATATCATGGAGATTAATTTAGGAATTTGATTAAGACCTTGTTCGCAATTCAGGCAGATATACTTTAACTTGCGTCTACTATTAGAGCGGAGGCACTTAATCTCAACAGAATTAAGTTCAGAACAATTAGATAAGATAAGATAAGATATTTATTAATTCCTTAGACTATACAGTATGGAACAGGTCGATAAAAAAAAACATAATATACATTAAATACATAGATATCGTCATACATGTTACACATTACATTAGATATTACATTATCAGTGAAGATGCTCGGCAATTGAGTAATAGCACTTAGACTTTAAAAAAAAATTTAGGTTATGTTTAAATATTTTAATTGTACTAGATTGCAGGAGTGAATCCGGTAGTTTTTGATAGCATTTCAAACCGATGCATTCCGGTGATTTCTGACCAATATTTGTTTTTAATAGTGGTGTTCTAAATTTATATTGGTTTCTAGTATTGACGTTGTGCACATCAGTATTTCTTTCGAATTTATCTTTATTGCAAAATATATATACACATACTTCATAAATATAGATACAGGGAATAGTGAGTATGTTGAGTTTTTTGTATAGTTCACGACATGGAAAATCTCTCTTTACACCCGCAATAATCCTAATAATACTTTTTTGTGTTATAAATACATCCTGTATCATGCTTGATGTGTGTGTATATGATGCTTACATCCATCACAGGTGATGTAATCTTCCCTTTCGATTTTCTTCGCGCACTTTAAACAATCCATAGTGAAATTAAATACAATAGTTCAACACTCAAAAAAATATATATTGTATATATATAACTTAAATTAATTAATAATATTTAATAACTAGTCACTTGTGAAATTTAAGGTTAAATAATAAATTCAATAAAATTAAGACTATAAATGAAAAAATATTATGGATAACACTTACGGTAACTAAAGGCTTGTTTTGAGAGCAAAGTCAAATAGTATCACATAAAGGGCATCGAAAAGTTAGAGTGGAGTTGGAATGAATGTATCACTCTTGAAGGATAGTATGTTGATAAATAAAGTGAAATTTCCCAAAACTAATTTGTTTTTCTTATATTCAACACTTTTAATGCTACTTTCTTGATGGCACCAAATTTTCAGATTGGGTATAGTAAAACACTTGTTTTGTTCCATATTTTTATTCTCAGTTGCCTGAAAATGATCGTAACGGATCGAAACACGTGTCAGGCAACTGAGAATAAAAATATGGAACAAAACAAGTGTTTTACAATGCCCAATTTGTTTTTCTAAGTTAGACTGGAAACTTGTTGAGTAATGTGTTAGATCTCGTTTGGAATTCATCCGAGGCAATATATCATCTCATTTACGCCATATGCTTTCTTTAGCACATATGAACGGATTTGCGGAGGTTAAAGTCAATACCTTATAATGACCACGCTAATCTCCTGATGTTTTGTTTATTGAGTATGTATAAGACATTATGAGGATGTTAAAATAACTTACAGTATTCTTCACAAACGCTGCAAGCTCATCAGTACGAATTACAGGTTAGTTTGGTTACAATACATCAAACACCTCCTAGGTAACCAGTATAGGTGCATTATAAAATGTGTTTAAATTTATCCTTTTCCATTCAAATTTTAATCATCTGCTATCATTAATAGTTCAAAGTTTGGTTAAAAAAATCCTGCCAGTCCTTGGTACTTCATTTTCATATCACTAAATATATACATCTGCTATTTATTATATTAGCTGAAATTGTTAATTATCATCCATACCTCTCGTCATAACAGTACTTTTATAAGTTGTTATCTGCAACAAGTCATCTGCTCTCTTGGTCAATTACCATCTTTATCATGATACCTCTCCTCATCTGTGAATATGTAAATATACACTACCATTATATACAGTGGTAAAAAAACATTGAAAATGGTGTTTTATTTCATCCTATATTTGAAAACTAAGAAAGTCTAAAGTAAGTCAAGTCTATCAATATCTTAGAGTCATAGTAGAAACAGAAACAAGTGAACATTTACGGCCCACAAGAAAACCTCCACTTTTCCAAAATGGTTTAATAAGGAACTTAAATAACTAGTATTTTTAAAGAAAAAACCACAAAAATACACGATGAATTAAGCTTACAAGTTATCTCGATGTCGTTCAGATTATTTGAAATTTACGATAAATGTAAAAGACTAGCAAATGATTATTAACCAAATCACATCCAATCGGTTAAATGTTCCCTTAAAATAATCCAAAAGCTTTCTGGGCCTATATCAATTGCATGAGCTCATATCATCAACTACCGACGACTTTTATTCATAGAGACTCATTGACCACTGGCACTAAGGCTATAGTGAATGACTTTGCTCATTTTTTCGGTCTGTTTACCGCCAATCAAAAATCACGGGCCAGGCCTTTATTAATTGTAATATTTAATTGATAACTCTCATATGAATGAGAACACTCCGCATGCATTAAAATCATCGGGTGTATTGAACGAATTTATGTCATTAAAAGCCAATAACACTCTAGCCTCTAACAGTTAAACTGCTTCCCTTTTAAGAACTGTTGATGCACTTAGTCATCCTTTATGGCTCTTATATAGTCTGTCCCTTGTTACAGAAAATTTTCTCAATTATTGGAAGAGTGCTTTTATCAAACCAATACACAAATCCGGAGTCAGAAGTCAAGTTGAAAACTACATGTCCATATCCATGTTATAAATAGGGCCCACGATTTTTGAAAATTTGTTTACCATATATCTCACAACCTTCGATTTCAACGTGCCAACATGGTTTCAAAGCTAGCAAATCGACAGTAACAAATATCTTAGTCCATCAATCTTATATTATTGATGCCTTCGCGGAGGCATTTGATACTGTGGATCATACACTCTTAAATAATATATTACACGGTTTTGAAGTTAATTGCACTCTCTGCCCTGTGCGTTAAAGTAAATAAAATCATATTTCTCCGAAAAAAGTCGGAAAGTGAACATATTTCAAGATTTTATCAATTATTTATTAAACCGTGAATCTATCAAAATAGGAATACCTCAGGGTAGTTTCCTTGGTCCCTTATTATTCATTATATATGTCAACGGCTTTAAAACCATAAAAAATTCAGAAATCTACCACTTAACTACTTTAGCTGATGATGCTAATTTTTTAGTAACATCGCCTTCCCTTTATTCGACTCTTTTTAAGTTGTGACTCAATTTATATATCTGTTAAACAATATGTGGGAGAAAACAAACTAATATTAAACGAAAGCAAAACAAATTTAATATTATATAAAACTCTCCAGTCGAAGCTGCAAGCACCGAGTCATGTTTTTCTTGTTCAAATACAAATATTTTTATAAATAATTGTAGATAAACTAGTTTTTACACATTGAATATTTATTGGCAAAATTGAATACAGTTAAGTATATAATTCTATTCTGATGAGTTATG
Organism: Ontholestes murinus; assembly: GCA_963969525.1. NCBI lineage: Eukaryota > Metazoa > Arthropoda > Insecta > Coleoptera > Staphylinidae > Ontholestes > Ontholestes murinus. Next base: position 86,139,581 of record OZ018387.1, read on the forward strand.
TAAATTGTGAGACAATACGGATTGTATATTTCTGGGGTCACAATCAATTCATTGATAAAGTTTTTATTGCACAAAAACAAGCTCTAAAGGTGATGTTTAATTTCAATTACAGAATATCGTACAGAATTATTTTTTAAATGAATGGTTTGCTCACTTACACAGTTATTTATGTTTATGAAGTGATTATGTTCCTTTATAAAATAGACAACTTTACGTTCACTTGGAACCACAATTTACTCGAACAAAAATTATAATTATCCAATACATACACTAAGAGTGTATGAAAAAAGTTTATTGCTTTTACTAACTGAAGAGTAAAAGCAACCTTTTTTTTCATACACTATGTAATAAATTCCCGCATAATATTAATAATCTTATAACATTTAAGATCTCTTTGTATAACTAAATATGTGATAAGAAACCATACTGCCTCAACGATTATTTGTGTCTCTAATCATAGTGTATGCATAATATGAATTGAATAGAGTGTTAGCCTAAAAGCTATTTATCTATTTTTTTAATTATATCGTATGTAAATACACGTTATTTGAAATAGTTTTCTTACTCTTGTTTCGTAACAGCTATAATTTGAAATAAATGTATTCTTCAAATAGATGTATTCTTACCCATCGGTTAGAATTCAACGAATTGGTGAAGTCTTTCTCATCTTATTGTCGTAACTTCTGGTGTTCCTCAAGGGTCCTACCTAGGTCCCTTTTTATTTAACATTTTTATAAATGATGATGTAACCTGTAGAAATATTTAATGCTTTCTGACGATATGAAGATTTTCATGAAAATCTAATCGGTGGAGGATGCTAGGGTACTTTAAAATTTACAATTAAGTTCACACTTTCTCTGCTACACACTTGATGGAAAAGTGTAATAAAAAAATTTGAATTAAAACACTTGTTATTTTCCATATTAATATATTCAGTTTCCTGACACGTGTTTCGGTTAATTACAACCATTATCAAAGGATGATACAGTGAATACTAATTTTAAGTGAAAAAAAACACTTGTTATTTTCCATATTAATACATTCAGTTTCCTGACACGTGTTTCGGTTAATTACAACCATCATCAAAGGATGATACAGTGAATACTAATTTTAAGTGAAGCGATCCATTAAATATAGTATACTGAAGACGGATTAGATTATGATTATTGAGCAGGTACTTTCCTTCCTTAATGGCTTTTTTAATCTCTAATCCCTCCATCAGGTTAAGTCGATGTCCTTTTTCCGAAAAGCGGATCAGTTTAATACCTTCTAGTTGGTGTCCCGTCTCCATGCAATGATCTGTTAATTCCGTACGCGGTGTTTGATTTTGTATTGACTTATGATGTTCTTTGAATCTCGTTTTAAAATTGCGCTCTGCTTCTCCGATGTAGATTCCATTTTTTCGGAAAAAGGACATCGACTTAACCTGATGGAGGGATTAGAGATTAAAAAAGCCATTACGTATATATTTAATGGACCGCTTCACTTAAAATTAGTATTCACTATATCATCCTTTGATAATGGTTGTAATTAACCGAAACACGTGTCAGGAAACTAAATATATTAATATGGAAAATAACAAGTGTTTTAATTCAAATTTTTCGAGTTACAATCATTTGGTGTTTGATACCGAGATAATAAGCTATCTCCAAACCTGAAAAAAAATTGCAAAATAATTAACTTCGCCAGACGGGCATCTACTATAAGACACGATTAGTATTTGGTGGGCAAACATTTGCCACGAGTAGATTCTATAAAATATCTGGGTAATGTATTTAAGTCTAATTTAACGTTCACCATACAAATGTACAAGATAGTGGCTAAATCTTTATAAAACAACCATCATATAAAACTCTCACAGTACAAAGTACCAGCTTCTGGAATTGATTATAAGTACGTCACGCGAAAGATTTTCGGGATCGTCGCACAATAATTCTTCAGATAATTCATATATTTTACTTGTTTACAATTTGCTTAATGGTGTTATTGACTGTCCTGTTCTGTTCAGCCTGATAGGTAAACATATATTGTCTCGTTATCTGTGTGGTAATATTAATAATAAATAATCAAGATATTTCAAAAATGTCTCACCACGGCTTAAGTCAGTAATTAATTAATAGTTATTAAAGGTACAAGTGTAAAAAGTGATGCTTTATTGCACAAACTGGCGTTTAAAAACACGAGCGAGGAACGAGCGAGTTTTTTTAAAGCCAGGAGTGCAAATTCTGAACAAGAAATAGATGTGAAACCTTAGCTAAACCACTACAATTTGCTTTGCATTGAATATTTTATTAAACGTTAATAACTACTAACGTAAGATAGCAAGTGATAGGTTTTACACAGAAGGTTAAGTAAGCTACAGACTGTAGGTGTAAAATAATTTAAAATTGTAAAAGTTATAGTCAGGCAAATATTAATTGAAGACAGAACACAATTGAATAAAATTTAATGTTAGATAAGTGTTAGAAATTAGGCACAAATCTACGTCAACAAGGAATGCTATTGAGAATTTAACAAGAAACAAAAAAAAGCGGTTTTAAGTTTTTATAGATATAATCTATATTCAAATGTAGTCAATTCTTACTATTTTCATTCAATTTTCTGTTAAAAATATAATCAAATTAGTGTAAAATCAGTTATATCAAATTAATATTTATATATTTGTTTATTTATTTAATTTCCTTACAGGCCGAAGCCTAATTACATATGAATATTACAATATTAATAAAGTGAGGGTAACAATATGTATAAAGAAACAAAGCAATATTAGCGTTATTCTAAAATTAATAATAAAACTAAAACTAAAATAATAAATTCATACTAAACATGATTTCAAGGTTCTAAGGAATTCATTCTTATCAGAACAGAATATGTCCAGAGCGTATTTTACTTTATAATATTTTTTAAACAATGAGATTAGAGGTGAGAACGAATGATGCGTGGTGTGGCATACCAGACAGTTAATTTGTTGCGATAAGATTTGTGAGGAACTGCAATATTTAGAAGGTTCAGATTTGCACTATTGTCTATATGTTAATGAATCATTTTATACAATTCATATATTAGCCTACATCTATATCTATTTCTATTATGGATGGTGAGCATATCAAATTCAAAAAGAAGCGAGTTGTATGATACAGTACGATCAGGATTATATTTACAGAAATATAAATATCTTAGAAAGTGTCTTTGTATTTTTCCGAACATATTTATATAAAAGTTATAACTAGGTACCCAAACACAAGCGCAATAGTTAATTTTGCTTATAATAAATGCCTCGTAAAGTTTCTTCGCAGTTTTAATGTGTCTAAAATCGCAGTAGTTACGTATTATAAAACCCAATACCTTAAATGAATAGTTCAATGTTTATTGAAAATGTAGGTTAAAAGTTAATTTATGAGTTTTATTGAGTTTTCCTTTCAACAACTGTATCCTTGAGTCTGTAACTGTATAGTTCTTTATTAAGTGATCTGGTATAAGATAAAACACGACATTTGAAGACATTTATTTTAAGACCATTCCCGGTACACCAAGCGGACCTATTATCTAAGTATCTAAGTTATTTTGCAATAAAGCACAGCTAGAAATATTATTGATAGTACTGTGCAATTTAACATCGTCAGCATATAACAAAAAATTACAATCTAAAACAGTTGTTAATTCGTAAATGAATAACAAAAATAAAAGTGGGCCCAAATTGGACCCCTGTGGCACACCACTATTAGCTGTGAATATTCTGGATCGATAACCCATGTAACTAATAAAAAGTTTTCTGTTACTTAAGTAAGAATTAATAACTGACACTACGTTAGATGCTAAGTTATTCGATCTTTCGATCTCTTCACAACACGCAAATTAATTTTGTATTATTCAATGTCTGTCGTTGTATTGGCCAGAGAATTAGTTGTTTCAAAATTAATTTATTTGTACTCTTAGTAAGACTCATTATTGTAGATTCACGAAATGTTTTTGTATTTTTAAATTATTATTACGAACTGAAGGATTCTAATGTAATTTTAACAATTCAGATTTTAAGTACGTATTATCACGTTCAATGCATTCAATTTTGCCTAATTTTTTCATTTCACTTGTTAATTAAATTAAAAAATCATTTCCAAATTCACACAATTGTTGTTTTAAAATTACTGATATTGATAATTCGGAGAAATTCATTGTTGGGTTTGTGGAGATATCGTTAGAGGTAACAGGCGCCACAAATCCATAAATTGCCATTTTCTTTTTTACATCCATCTGAATAATAACTGAACCTATAAGTAATTGTCAAGATCGGTGTTTGAAACATGATACCACTGATATGTATGAATATACACAGTACACTTATTATTAATTATTAATTAATGACATCTTGGACTGTCTATGCTGAAATGATTTATTAATAGAAAAGCATTTTAAAATTAAGGTCACGAATGAATAATTTTCATTGCATTTTAGAAATGACAGACGAAGGCAATAATTAATAAAAGCTGTCAATATTGATTGAAAATCGAGTTAGTGGTCGGAATCTTAAAGCCATAAGCTGTCAGCTAAATGAAATGAAATAGCATTCATTAAAATTTGATTATGAATGTAATTTGTTATTATCAATAATATATTCATTTTGGAAACATAAGTGTAAAATTGTATAAAACACAGATAAATACTAATATGTTTTGTAGATTTAGAAGAAGCATTCGACGGGCTAAAAAGAGAGGAAATTTGGAAAGTACTGAATTGTTGAATTGTTTTTATTACTTTTCAACAACGAACCACAACACATTGGCTTCATCAGGTATATGGAAAATATCATCATATTTTTCATCTACGTGTTGAAGCCACTGTGTGGTCAAACATTGTTATTGAGTAAAAACAGTTTTTGAAACCGCATACAATGTCAGAATTTTATGAAAAGATATATACGAGTATAAAGAACTAAAAGGCAGAGGTATTGAAAAACTAATGACACACTTACTAAAGCAAAATTAAGCAAAAAGAAAAGGAAATTCATAAGTAGAAGAAAAGAAACCAACTAAGTAATTATCAATTCTTTACCTATGATTAGGGTAGAAATAAATGGAAATTTCTTGTATAAAATTACACTATAGAAAGTTAAATAAGTTAATATAAATTTTACTAATATCATATCATCATTAATTTCTAAGATCAAATTAATATTAAAATACCTTATAACATTATTTGATTATTATTCATGACCGTTTTTTTAATAATATATATAGTTGAAAATTCGGTTAAATTAAAACATTTCAAGATCTCTTATATGGTTCTATTCTAAATTTAATTTAAATCAACTAATAAATTTCCAAAATTAGTTTCATTATAATAAGAATAAATTCACCCTTAAGAAAACCTAAACCGTGACAATTTTTAAGACAAGACTTCTAATTTAATTTTGAAAAACCAGTCCTAACCCCTTCCCTCTGTCTTGCAACTTATTAACTTTTTATCGAGGAGATTAAAACCCATTGTCCCGCTGAGGAAATTTCCATGGAAATTTCACTGTTTGACCGACACGGCCCCAGCGGTAGCCGTCCGTCCCCCGAAAACAATGAACTTTTAAGTGTTTTATCCTGTAAGGATGCGCTCCGCGGGTTACATATTTTCGCCGGCGACAAAAAAAGGCTACATCATTATTCATGGACTCCATTCTATTGCATTTTTTTACGACCGGGAACTTTGTATTCATTACGGTTTAAAGGCCGAATTTTTATCTAATAATTTATTGCCGCCTTTATGGGCGAACGGGGCGCATTATGCGCTCGGCGGCGAGTGCCAGGAAGCATCGTTAAAATCGCATTAATTTTTAATCGTATTCCTACCTGCGACCGAATCTGAATTCCCACATTTTCGTTTAATTGCTTCCTCCCGTTTCGACACATATATTTGTATCTATTTTTAAATGATCAAACCTAAAAATCAATAAAAAAATGTCTTGAGAGTGAAACATCCAAAAAACAGTACCACAACTAAAAATACGAAACCATTTCTTTTGATGTGAACGAAGACTAAAAACTATTAACTGGATCTTAAAGCTGATTGACACCTGGTGGGATTCAGTATCTCGAGGCAACGAGATAGCTTAGACTTACTATACAAATTCCTCAGTAAATGTTATCTTCTCTCTACCATATAAATTCCTACGGATAGACCGGATATATACTTAACACCCTCATGATGAGAATGTGTTAATTAAATGTAAATCATATGCACTCCAGTGCAGAAACAATATCGAGCTTTACATTTGCTACTTCATTAAAGCATCTTCACTCTAGGTAAACTTGCAAAGGGAAAGAAATAGCATATGATACGCGTCTTCTAGTCACCCAATATTTCCATAATAAGGAGTACTCCAATAAAATTATTTAATAACATACTTATCTGCATAGATATTTAGTGATTAAGCCAAGATCAGCCAGATACAGGGAATAATTGTCCACTGATTGGAATTTGTTACGTCAAATACTGCATCTACAAAAAGCACCCTAACAAAACAATGCTTTTTTTATAGATCCATCCTTACGCAAAACAGGCGATTAGCAATTATCTTAAAACTGCAGTGAAAACAATATCTAAATCTAAATTGGTTAGACTATGACAAAAAATAAGTACTCAGTTAGTAGACGCACAAAAAACCTATTAAGGCCTACCAGAATTCAGATACGATTTCATATCAGATTGATAATATTCGATAATTGACAAATATTACTTGTGTGTTATTGCGTTATGATATAATTTACTTTTATTTATATTATATATGTTGGAGGCTTCCACTTCGTTATACATTTTTGTAAATTGAATAAAACACGATAACTTTGTTTGTATAACTTGAAAACTTTTTTATTGTGACTAGTTTCGACAAATTTAGCTTGTCATTATCAAACACATAGTAAATTAAAAATCGGCTACAACAGGTATATATACAAATACGAAAAATAGGGATTATAAAACAGCTTTGAAGATGGGTGTGTACATGATGTCGATCTGGTCGTTAATTAAGGGAATTCCCGGATTAAGCCTGGCTTTGTGTATTTCTAGCGATTCTAATAAATCCATTTTACGTCCTTTTTCTGCGAAATGTAGCACCGAAAGTACATCTTCGGAAAAAGAATGTCTTTCGTCAATAATGTGTTTCTCGAATGTTGATTTTTCAGGCTGATTGAGGCGAAAAGAGCGTAGATGTTCATGGAGCCTAGTTTTTAATTTTCGACCAGACTGGCCTATGTACAGTCCCTTACAAGTATCACATTTAAGGCTATATATTCCTGATTTTTCAAACATTCATTAATTCCCTTAATTAACGACCAGATCGACCTCATGTACACACCCATCTTCAAAGCTGTTTTATAATCCCTATTTTTAGTATTTGTATATATACCTGTTGTAACCGATTTTTAATTTACTATGTGTTTAATAATGACAAGCTAAATTTGACGAAACTAGTCACAATAAAAAAGTTTTCAAGTTATACAAACAAAGTTATCGTGTTTTATTCAATTTACTTTTATTTAATTGCGAACCTCTCTAATATTAAAGGAAATTTAATCACTCTATGCTTTACCTCAAATTACTTTTCTCTCCTAAGACGAAAATGTATTTATTTCCTTAACAATACGTGATAAGATAATTTTTCGCCAAGTGATAAAAGAGAAACAAATAAAAGATATATTTATTTCTTTATTGTGACGTCTTCTATAATATTACAAATGAAATCACTCTCCTTTTCCAGTAAGTTTTCACAGTTATATACTGTTCTAAAGTCTTTGAATTTAGCATTATCACAATGCTCTTGGCATGAATTCAGAAAAAATATTTTTTATATATGTCTTAGTTCGATGTTTAGTATTTATGCCAAATTTCTGTTGTCTTTCCAGCCACTTTTAAATCATTTTAATACCTTCTAACTCTTATTTCAATCAATCATTTGTTTTCTTTTTCAGGGAAGAAAATTAGTTGTTTAAAAATATTGAACAAATACCGCATCATTGCTTAATAAGTGCATATCCTCTAAAAACTTGGAAACTGACGAACATTCGACAATTCTCTTATCGTAAACTCGTAAACCCGATAAAATGTGATCTTGAACATATGACATTATTCTTTCGATTATGTTTTAATACTTTCGGTTTTTGACTACAGCATTTTTTTTAATTTTCCCAATTCGATTTTTAATCTCAAAGTCTTGCTTCCAAAGCCTTCTTCAGTATCTTTAGACTTATAGACTTTAGACAATTTGTGGATTTATGAACTGTGGAATCAATATTTCAAGGCTTTCTGACACTTCATTAGATTTAAACATATGCTTTCATCCAGTGAGGCGGGTCCACTGTTTTACAGTATTGAAATTTTTGCAACAAATCATCAAATCATTGGTAATAGGTGTATATTATAAGAAAGCTTATGAGTAGAGAGCGGATTTCTAGCATTATGCTTATCCATAATATTAATAGCATCGAAAAAATTTCTTAATATCTATACGAATCTTAAAGAATGTGATTACTTAGCGCTAAGTTTTTTTGTGCTTTTTTGCTTATTTTGACTTTTTGTGCTTATTTTGACTTTTTATGCTTATTTTCATGCTTTTTTTAGATTCTGATGCTTATTTGGAGCATTTTCTTAAACATTTAAAAAACATTTAATAAAAATTTCACGCTGATATTAAATTAATGTGCTAATATAGAGAATTTTCGTAAAAATCTTTATCCCATCATTTATAGATTATATTTGTATTACATATTTTCTTCATGTCTTTTGAAAACATAATTGCTTAAAACCTTCATAATATGATACAATAATAATAATGAATTTTATTATTAATAAATATTAGTACAAATTACCAATTTACAATGGATTTCTTTATAAATAAGTAGATATAATATACCGTCTCATTATTCAGATAATACAGACGAACGCTTCATAGGAATCACACCTATGATATTCCGGATGTAAACATCGTTAAAAAATAAATAGGGGCCCCAGTAAGTATTAAATGTAAACAAATTTAAGTGATAGCTAATAATCAGGTGTTCTGCAACCGTATCAATTTTCTACTCTCGGCAAAAATTCGGATGGGACGACTGGCGCATATTTACCGTTTTCGTTAATTTTCATATCCAAACTCGCATTCACAAACTATTGAATTGATATTCCAAAAACTTTGCTTATTTATCAAAAATTATTATATGCGTGAATCGTATTAATCTAGGGAATCACAGATAAATTATATTATATAATTCACATGTATATTTAACCCATAATGCAAAAGGTGAAAACCACAATACAAGAATTAATTAGAGACTATCCAGAATTAACAAGTGAAATATTACATTATTTTGTAAGGCATGTTTAAAAATAGTACGTTTTATTTTAGTTCTTAACTGCAGCCTAACTAGTCAAGACTTGTAAATTTACATTTGTGCAAAATACTTTTACATTCGAATATCACTTACAAAATTACAAAATAATGCATTTAAATCTTTCTTGGGAAAATATTGTAAAATGCGCATTCCCGAGAAAAAAATATGTAGCTCTTGCGTACTATGAAACCATACAAAAAATTAAAGATATTATTAACAATAATTATATGTGATGATGAAACCAGAGACGCTTGTTTAATTTAATAATAGGAGTTTAACATGAAGAAATCCGACCAATAGTATTTTGATATATACAAAAAAATTAAAGAAAACTGATAATAACATTATAGCAAAATTTATAAATGATGGACTGACAAGCTTATTTTTGCCGTAGACAATACCAAGTTACAAAATTTTACTAATAATGCATTTTGTGCATTGTACACGTTTAGCATATGGATAGAAACGAATTTCTGAAACTATAAGAATGAAATTTCCATTTGTAGATTTAATTAAATATGGAAAAATAGTTCTTATATTCTTCTGTGAGTGCAATTATTCAAGAAGTCATTACCTGATATCTCACTGCCCCATAAACCAGTGAACCATTTTGAAGAATTTAATAAGTTTATATACAACTTTCCCGAAACGACAAGCAAATCAGTTAATGACTGTCAAACAGTTCTTAAGAAACAAGAGCTTCCTTCAAAACAATTTAGTTACATAAAATCGCGTTTAAATTTTGTGAGCAACACAATCAAATTTTTATAAAAGCAAATTCATTTTAGAAAATACCTGGACGCATTGCCCAAGGAATCAAAATAATACCGAAAAAAGTATTCGGTGAAAATGAGAGAATTTTAATATTAATTAAATTAAACTTGATTTTGAATGGCAATTTGCAAATGGATCCAGCTATAATTTAAAATAAAGAGAAGCTTTTCCACTTTCAAAAATTTATTGAGCGTCAGAGGTAATAATTTTTACAATTAAACCCCTAGAACAACATTTAATGATCTTCCGTTTTCATGAATAGATTTTAGTTATTTTGAAATGTATACAAAATTACAATTTAATTTTTAAATACTTACATGACATTGTATATTGCGTAAAGAAAGTATGTTTATTTTAGTTTTAAGCAGAATTTCTATGTAAAATATGTTGATAAACGTGTAACATATTAAGAAAATATTGTTTTCTTTACGTGTTTTTATGCTTTTTTCCTGTTTTTATGCTTTTTTAATGCTTTTTTTCTCTAAATTTTGTGCCTTTTTAAGTGCTTTTTTACACATTTTTTAAGCTTTTTTATCCGCTCTCTACTTATAAGCCTATAAAAAATACTACCTTAGCGTTTAAATATTTTGCATATTGACTGCAACACTTAAACTTGAGACAATGTTATCTTGAAAACCGACATTTCTTCTAGGTAAATTTCAAATCAGAATCTATTTACGAGTTACACCAAAAATGTCTTTGAGAGGAGTTTTTTATATTGACTTCTACAACCGTACTAATAGACCGAGATTAATTCTCGGATTGTAAAATCCTAGATTAATTGTCGTATTTTTTTAGTTACATTTAAATATCACTGGTTTTATGTTGGTATCACGGAATAGCTGATAGTATTATCAATATAACCCGTGATTGTCAGTTGAGGAGCATGTGCAAAGTTTGTTTGCAAAAACATTAAATGAAAATAATTCTACAATTTTCATTGAAAATATTTACTGTACTTACTTTAATCTTGATTAAATAAAAACAATACTTCTTCCTTGTCCCTTATCACACAAACTAACTTTGCAAACAAACATTTTCTTCGTTCTTCTTTACTGATAATCACGTCAGCTGTTCCGTGACACCAACGTAAAACCAGTGATATTCAAATGTTACTAAAAAAGTTACTAAACCTCAAATGAAACTAGGATTCTACAATCCGAGAATGAATCTCTGACTATTAGTACGGTTGTTAGTCTCTTAAATATTGCATGATATAATCTATATTGCATATTATTAAAAAAAATTCTTTAAGTGCCTCTCCTAATGAAAGTTGGAAACTATTTCAGCATATGATTTCCTACCTGTTGTTCCTCTCATAAAATCTTCAAACGCTATTCCTAATGTTAACCACAACATTCTTTGCCTTCCAATGCCACTCCTTCTTTCTATCTTTCCCTGGACTATCTGATGTAATAGTATTCATCTGCCCGATGAAACCACTGCGAGAAATGTTGCAATGTCCAAAAATAAATGTGAAACCCTCTCAACTGTGTTGTTTTATTTCAATGAGTTCGTACCTCATTATATTTTGGTATTGATTAGGAGTTTCCGCTCTAAAACCACTTTATTGAATAACCTTAATCATATTCCCACATGCTGTTTTTTTTTTTCTGAATCTTCCGGATTTATATTTAAATCTACTAGATAATATTTACTTTTAAGATCAAGAGTAGAGAAAATAATAGATTCACCCAATATATCAAAAGTGTGTTGTTGATGCAGTATATCACAGAACTCTCCATTTAATTACATTAATAACTTAAGAGTAGTCAACATAACATTGATTGTATTAATCTTTATTTTACCCAGGAACTAAAAAGATCTATAGACTACTAGATGACTCTATAATATTCTCGCTATGTATTTCCTATACCATCTTATGTGTTTCATTTCTCTTCGACAATGACAATCTGCTTGCCGTGTTTCTAATTTATCCTAAATTTGAGGTACTATTTTATGTCCTTTTGGATGGACTTAGACCACAAATTGAAAAATTATTCTAATACGATTTTATCTATAGTATACGGACTAGAGTTTTACTTTTACCTACTGCTATTTCTCATTTTATATTATCATCATCGTTAATATGTAGGAAAAATATAGTATATTTTCTTCTGATTCATTGTTTTCGCTGTTACCGTTCAGTTTACCTGAACGTCGTAACAAAAACGTAATTATCTTTTAATCCATTTTATGAGCTACCCATTGTTCCTAATAATAATTTGCATAAATTCCGCATTATTGAAATAATCCAAACGAGATAATTTTCCAAAATGTGCAACTGCCAGTGCGGAATAATAGGACGGGCCCTTTTCAGCGAAGAGTATCATTACCTGTTCCGGCAACTGCGGTGCTTACGTGACCGTAATAAAACCAGGCCCAGACCTTCACACTTTACCAGTCATCTGCCATCAGCAGCGGCGGTCAGCCTGGTCGGCTTTGCCGATTCTATCCTTTTGCCCTTTTAGTTTATTTGAATATTCTTCTGTTTCTTGTTTTTTTTTTGTAATATATTCTCTTCTTCTCCTGGCCACATGTTTTAATTTACATACTAGTGGTGTCCATCCGTTGACGTGGCCTGGAAGCTCAAGCAAGTAACATTTATCGCAAGTCAGTTTTAGAAGCAAGTTATATAGTGAAATAAATATTATTCGCTTAGTGCTTAAGGCCTAAGGGAAGACATTGGGCTTGAATGACTTTCTCGTTGAGATGGGCCTGCCTCAGCAGAGAGTGGAATTAGCTGTGAAGAAATTTAATTCCGAATACATGCAAAAAGCGTATGGCAATTTAGAATTTGGAAAAAACGGATGCTCAGGCCAACGAGCTCAAGAACTACAAATTGTCAAATCCATCAAATATATTAACTGCGGCAAGCTGTTCAAGAAGCTGAATAAAGCTGATTTTTTTTTCAGCAAAAAGTTGTTACAAAACTTTTTAGAGATCAAATCAAAGTACTAGCGTAGGAACAGAAAAATTATTGAAATTTATGAAGCGAACTAAGAATAAGAAGGTGGATTTAAACTTTTTAGGCAGTTTTTTTTTAATCTACAGAGGGAAGGAGAGATGTAGAAACAGAATAACTAACAACTAAGTGCAAGTAGAGGTGCAAGTATGAGACGCTAGAGCGTGAATGGAAGGCAAAGAACAAGCAAGAGGATTTGAAGATTAAGACGTGTGTAAAACATATTTTGTTAATACACCAATAAAGAATTGAATTGAATTGAATTGGAACAGATCGTGAAAAGTGGAAATTAAAGAAAAAGAGGTAGGAGCGTTTGGTGATATAATAAGGTTCGCAACTAGAATACAAGACAGCCTCGCGAGAGTAACGTGGATAAAAACTGCAGCAATAAAAGCAGGAATCATCGGTGCCCTCAAAGTTCGCACATAAATACCGTGATGTTAGATTTCTAGTCAGAACAAGAAGACGGAAGAACATGTTTCTAAACTAAAAGAAAACGCGGGCGTACGGACAGAAAAATTATTGAAAGTAATCAAGTGCAGTGACTACAGCAAGCTGTATAAGCAGAAAGTGGAGTTTATTTTTTTTAACAAAAAGCTATATAAAAGAGGAAATGAGGGGTATGGGAACAAAAATATGAATAATTATTTCCTGTCAATAACAGCCACGGACCATTTCCGATCAATTTTGGATCTCATCAGCGTAGCTCAGTTGGACACAGGGAATTGAGACTAACTTGTTACCTCTTTGGGTTAACCTTGATTGAGATATTACCATAAGGGTTCCATCTATTGTCTAAATGTTGCACTATTTCCCTTAGGAATGGATAACCACCATCTATTAAAGGGATCTGGCAGCAGCGATAATTATTTACAGAAATCGATTCCCTATCTCCAACTGCGCTACGCTGATGAGATCGAAACCGACATTTACATTTTTTCTGTAAATAATTGTCGCCGTTGTCAGGTTCCTTTAATAAATAGTAGTTATCAACTCCTAAGGGAAATATTGCAACATTTAGACAATATATAGCACCCTTATGGTAATATCTCAAAAAAAAAAAATAACTGACAAAAATCAAGGCGAATTTGTTGAAGTAGCGGCATATGGGGCGCAGGGAGGAGATGTTAAAGCGTGAATAGGAGATAATACGCTCCGATAAGAAGATACTGAAAGCAAAGCAAAAGCAAGTGGATTTTGAGATCAATATGATTGTGAAACAAAGAAAACGAAAAAGAAGTAGAGGCATTTGGCTAAGTAACGAGGTTCGTAACTAGATTAACCAATATAACCGAGGAAAGGGAAATGTTTGATAATGGTAGCGTAAATAACTTAGATTAAAACTGCAGCAATATAAGTAGGAATCATCCGCGCAATCGAAACTCACACATAAATACAGTGAATCCTAGAACATCCGTTTTATAATGTAGACGATCGAGACGAAGGATTGTTTTCAATTAGAAATTAATAAATTATGAATGAATAATAAATATGATTCAGTGACATTACTTATAATGATAGACTTTCTACCATAAAAAAATAAGAGGCAACTTTTACTTCACCAATTATATATTTACTCGACTGATGCAATCACTGAAACAAACCTAGCCTTGATTTTTATTGTACTTTTCACAAGTTTGTTATCAAACGTAACGGCGCTGAATGTATGTATTCAGGTCACTTTCAAAACGTTTCCCAGAAAAGATATTCAAGAAATTTCACAAGGAGGTGAACCGGGATCGATTATAATAAGCCTTTAGATATTTTAGGTTTAGTTCAGTTAATGTACTGATTATAAAATACTATAAACCCGCAATCAAAATGCCTTACGCAACATCTGACACCAATGTAAAATCGGTCGTTAATTTGATTGATTTATTATAACTGTTTATTTATATTCAAACATATACTAAATGTTGTAACTACCGCGTTAATTTATTACATCCGTATATTTATATCTACTCGCACTCACTTATTTTCACACTTAATCTATAACTTATTTATTTATTTATGTATTTATTTATTAACATCTTTGTTCTTCTTTCAAATAAGATTACACAAAATTTATAATATAAAATGTGTCGAAAGGAGGACGGACGGAGTTCTCTTGACCAAAATATCTTCCACTCAAACCCATGATCCTATGCCATCAATATTGCTCCAGAATAATCTGTAGTATAATTTTTATTATTGTAATTCTTGAATTAAGCATATTAGATACATCAAATGTTAGTCTTCTGTAATGTCAATTTTCTCGAAAATTCATAGACTAAACGCTGCCCATTTGTAATTGATATGTTTTGGTAGTATATTTTTAAGTTTCTTTCTAGCTATAAGAGTTACAACATATTTATTTATACAAAGATGTTTAAGTCTAATTTTGTTCGCATGATGTTAAAAAAGTATTTATAAAATTACATATATAATAATTTATATTAAAATATACACTTACTTAATACTATATTTTTTAAGACGCTCTAGTTTTAATCAATATCTGACCAGTTTCAAACTAAAGTCAATTAAAATGTGATTTTCTAAGGACTTCCTTCCTTGTCAAAATTGATAATCTTGAGTACACCTTTATCAATAGGAATATCGGTGCACAATGAATTGGTTTTATTTCTGTTTTTTTTAACTCTTTATGCAATTAAATGGTTGGGTTTTCGTTTAGATCTATGATGTGGTAGTCTTCTGTTTTCAATATGGTTATTGAATTTACCTTTGGTTTTTATCATTTTGCTTATTTTGGTTTTTTCTCCACTTATAATCCTTAACATTTCTTAGTACTCCCTCTTTTTTGGCAACTAAAGTTGCTTCAAGTTTGTGGCAATTATCTATCGTAAAATTGTTTTACCTAATTTCTTATTGTGTTTCACATGATTTGCTAATAAAAAGACTGGAAAAATACAATTTAGATCAACAAAGTCTCGATTTAATGTTATCGTATCTATCCAATAGATTTCAAGCAGTTGATATTAATAATAATAGATCATATCTGCTGCCAGTACTGCACGGGGTACCACAGGGCTCAATTCTGGGACCAGTGATTTTTCTAATCTTTATAAATGACCTTCCCAGGAGGAAGCTCTTCAAATTAACAACGATAGTCTTTATGCTGGCGCCTCCTGGTGCTCTAATAACAAATTGGTTCTTAATGAGAGTAAAACAAGAAGCATTTAATTTTCAATTTCCAGTACAACTGATACCGATGCACCAGTAAAATTTTTGGGGCTTTACATGGATTCGTCTCTCACTTGGATTAATCACGGAGACCAAGTAGCCAAAATCTTGTCCAAAAATATTTTTTGTTTAAGAAACAAGGAAGGACTCGTTTGATGTGCTGCGTACTGCATATTTTGGGCACATAGAAACACATTCATTATGGCATTCTAGTTTAGGGTATTGCACCTGTCGCCACAGAACTTTTGACTTGCAAAGACGTGCTTTGCGAATAATTGCAGAAATTGGATATCGGAGTGATTGCAAGTTTTGGTTTATATACTGACGTTTCCGTGCGTATATATCCTAGAATGTCATTGTCGCATTGAAAAAAATCAAACTGACTATCCACTACACAACCATCACAACTATGCTACTCGCTACAAAAATGATTTAAACCAAGATCTGTTTTACTACGTCAAGCCTTTTATAATATTGATGAATTTTTACACAGTGAATAAATTTAAATACATTTGATTTGAATAATGAATAATGAATGAGGTGTTGATGTATTAATTTGTCAAAAGGCTATCGACCAGAGGTCTTTCTGCCTTGTGCTGTCCAGTCATATGGCGTCAGTCGTTATTGAGTAAAAGGATGAAATGATAAAATGAAATCAAATATGGTTGAATTGGGATATTTAAATTTAGGGTGTTTATATTAGGGTTTCTGTGAAGACAATATTGACGTACATTTTATCATGTTAACAATTGTTCGCCTTGTACTACAGTCGACGACGTCCGGAATTTTTTCCGGAATAATCTTGGTATCAGCGATGTTAGTTGTTTACCGCTTACCAAAAACGAAGTCTATACTTCTTTTAAAGTTGGTATAGTTACTAGCGCTACTGACGGGATATTATTAGCTGATAAATGGCCAAAGGGTGTTTCCATACGTGTTTTTATAAATCGAAGGCGTAAACTCAACCCATCTAATGCACCAAGCGACGTTAATAAATCTACTTTTTTACAAAGCCCGTCAGTTCACCTAGTTCAAACTCCAATCTAGCCCTGTCATCTTCATCTCCATCACCCTCGTTAGTCTATATATCAGTCGATCAACCTACATACCCTTCGTTGAGTGTATATTATCAAAACGTTCGCGGAATGCGCTCTAAATTGTTCGCATTAAATACTACTTTACCTTTATTTGAGCATGACGTTTTTATACTTACAGAAACGTGGCTGACGGGTTCAATATCTAATTCCAAATTAGGATTCATTAACTGTAAAGTTTACCGATGTGATCGCAATTGTGTTACAACGTCTAAATCTCGTGGCGGTGAAGTTCTAGTTGCAGTATCTAATAGATACGCATCCTATGAAGTTCATAGTCAAAGCAATCTCCATGAAGATTTGTATGTTTGCATTCACATCGGTAGCTGCAAAATTATATTCGGAGTTTATACATGTTCGGGGATTACAACTTGCCATCCGCATCTTGAATTAATGATGAATTCGGTGTTAGAACTGAATCCACCTGTACTAAAACCTCCTTAGTGTCCAACACCTTTGGGTATATTAACTCTCACCAACTAAATTGTGTTCATAATTCGAATTCAGTTATGTTAGATCTTATTTTTGCGCCATCTGAATTAGCATCCAATTTAAATCCCCCCGAGTCGACGTCTTCTATTTTACCCTGTAATTCCCACCACCCACCTTAGATATTACTATTAAATTAGAAACTTCACTTGGAAATGTTTGGCTAGGTAATAAGGATGTTCTTGTTTACGATTTCTAAATGTCCGGTGGGATGCTATATTCGAGGGTTGCAGCATCGATGTCGCCTGCGATTTATTCTATTCCATTACATTTGGGATAGTAGATCAACATGTACCTAAAATAAGTCCGGTCCGCAAGAAGACCTCGCGTTTCCCTAATTGGTTCAGTACTGATTTAAAAAGTCTTGTACGTTTGATGAAACGATTACATAAATTATACAAATTATCTCGGTGCCCTTATTCGTGACCAGTGCAAGAGGTTAACACAGGAATGTTATTCTAACCATATTCATAAGGTCTAAAATTATATTAAAAGTAACCCAAAAGCGTTTTGGGGTTACGTTAATCATAAACGCAATTCCCATCATATTCCTTCGATCATTGTAGATGGTGACACAATTATTTCCAGTGAAGGGGGAATAGTTGACCAATTTTCACAATATTTTGGAAGTATTTATCGACCTCCAACTATCACTAATCAAGCACATAATAGTCCGAACATTAACACTAATATTAATGAGTGCATTCCTCCTGTTCTAAAAATATCAGATGTTCTGAATGAGCTTCTTTCCTTGAAGGCTAATAACTGCCTTGTTCCTGATGGGCTGCCCGCAATTTTTCTTTATAACTGTGCTTTTGCACTTAGCCGTCCTTTATGGTTATTATATAACCTATCTCTTTCCACGGGAACATTTCCCAAATGTTGGAAGAGCGCATTTATTACACCGATCCACAAATCTGGCGAAGTAAAACATGTTGGTAATTATAGGCCTATATTTATTCTATCTGTGGTGCCTAAGATATTTGAAAAGTTACTTACTTCCCACTTAACAGCAATTTGTCAATCTTCAATCGCCATGCACCAATACGGCTTTAGAACAGGAAAATCGACTTCGACCAATCTTTTGGTTTATGAATCATTTATTGTCGATGCTTTCGCAGACAGATGTCAGGTAGATTCTATCTACACAGACTTCTCGAAAGCGTTTGATACTGTTGATCAGATGATCTTGCTTGATAAATTGCGTTGTTTCGGTATTGACGGTATCCTATTGCACTGGCTAAAATCATATCTGACCGACAGGACTCAATATGTTCGTATTGGGAACTGTGTTTCTCGTCCTATTAATGTAACATCTGGTATTCCGCAAGGTTCCCATCTAGGGCCCCAGCCCTTTAATATTTTTATTAATGATGTAGTGAACTGTTTTTCAAATGCAAAGTGCTTACTATTTGCGGACGACATGAAAATTTTTATGAAAGTTCGATCAATGGAAGATGCGTTTACTCCATTTTGACTTACACACATTTGGGCAGTAGTATAATGAAAATTAGCTGGCACTTAACCTCGAAAAATGCAATGTGATAACCTTTTCTAGGCGTCAATCCACATTGCTATATGACTACTCTCTTCTGGGTAAACCTCTATCACGAGTCAACTGCATTAAAGACCTTGACGTTACCTTTAATACCACCTTAAACTTTTCTAATCATATATCTAATATCGTGGCCAAATCCTACCAGCTTTTGGGGTTTATTAAACGAAACGGGATAGATTTTCGTGACTATCGCACACTAGTCCTGCTTTATAACGCTCGTGTTCGCCCGCAGCTGGAGTATTGTTCCAGTGTCTGGTCTCCACATACTAGTGTAGATAAAGGAAAAATTGAGCAGGTTCAGAAGAAGTTTGTGCGATTTTTATCATTTAAGTGTAATGTACCTTACAGCTATCAATATGGACTCTCGACCTTCAAAATTACTAGTCTTGAAACAAGAAAGTTTAATTTAGATGTAATGTTTGTACACAAAATCGTTCAAAACATCAATGACTGTCCTGACCTGCTCAATTTAATGGGCATTCATGTACCTCCTCGCCGCTTACGTAATAACACCACATTTTATATTCCCTTTCAAAGGATGGATTATGCCCGGCACTCAGCCGCAACGCGAATTTTAGGAAACGCCAACACAGTCGCCAATTTTGATTTTTTTGTTGACTCATTAAGTAGTTTGCGTCGGTTACTTAATAATTTGTAATGTGTTTGTTTTTATCAGTAATTTTTAATTATTTATTCTCTGTTTAGTATTTAAGGATCGTTTGTACTTGTACTCTATAAATGGCTTCCGTTAATAAATGTATTATTATTATTATTATTATAATATATGGAAGTTGAAAGGATTTTTGTAGAATTGTTCTGATAGGACTCGAAGGCGTTCTAGGATAGGGATAACTAAAGGTTAGATGGATTGTGTAAAGGATTAAGAGGATGTCGGAGTTTGGTTAGGGTACGGAGGGATGCTCGCTCGCTAACTTCAATATTACGGGATGTTGGATTGCTGGGATTGGTATAGAGGGCACAACCATAGTCAAGAAGTGGACGGCAGATCATTTTGTATATTTTAACAGCTGTTTTTGTATTTATACTACTGTTTTTATACGTTAAACTTCTAAAGCATTCTGCTCTAGAAGTAATTTTTTTTGAAGGGATTTTGGTAGTGTGGGAGCATGTGTGATTAGGGCATTGTCGTCTGCAAATTGCAGGAGGTATTTGGATGGATTAAAGTAGAGAGGATCAGGGTTGTAGACATCAGCACAAAAAATGTTATATAACAGAGGTGACAGGGGAGAGCCTTGAGGGAGGACTTGTTCGGGAGTAAAGGAAGAGGAGAAAGAGTTATGGATTTTGACTTTTAAGGATCTATTAGAGAGGAATTGTTTAATAATGAAAATGATATGAGGAGGAGTATTTATGAGGTGGCACTTGTATAATAGGCCTTGATGCCAGACAGAATCGAAAGCTTTCTGGACATATAAAAATAGAACTGCAGAAGCTCTGCCTTCAAGATGGGATGTTTGAATATTTGAGACAAGAATAGTGAGTGGAAGGGAAGTTGATCGGCGGGGAAGAAAACCAATTTGGTATTTGGGGATGTGGTTGGAAATTAAAGAAAGGATTTTGTTTTTGAGGAGGGATTCATATATTTTTCCAATAACAGGTAGGAGTGTGATGGGACGATAGCTGAATAATAAGGAGGAGGGTTGGTCGCGTTTAGGCATACAAATTACTACTCCTATTTTCCACACTTCTGGGAAATATTGTTACTTTCCCTATATGAAATATAGGGGAAGTATTGTGATCGTGATTTTTTTTGAAAAATTTTTTTTGCGGAAATATCCGTTTTGAGGTCCCCTGAGTCCATTACACTAATTTCTGGAAAAAAAAATTTTGTGTCTGTGTGTGTGTCTGTCTGTCTGTCTGTCTGTCTGTCTGTCTGTCTGTCTGTCTGTCTGTCTGTCTGTCTGTCCGTGGGTGCTGTATCTCAAAAACGACTGATCCGATTGAGATGAAACTTTAAACGTATGGTTTTATCGTTAAAAACTGGAACTGAAAAGCTTTTGGTAAACATTCATAAACCGAAAGTGGGTGTTTACTCGAGGCGTTTTTTGTTTTTTTCCGATATTTTTTTTAATATGAAAAATATTACAAAACTTTTCAAACAAAAGTTAAAGATAATGAGAAACTGGACAAATTTTGTTAAAATATATTTTTCATAAAATTCTTAACTTTCGAGAAAAAAAATAAAAATTGAAATTTTTGACATTTTTTGCCAATTACTAATAAACTATTGAAGCAACATGAAAGTTATATAACAAATAATTGTAGAGAATTCCAAATTGAATAAATTATTAAGAATAACCTTTTTTCATAAACCGCATAGTTTTCGAGTAAAATATAGGGAAAGTACTATGATGGCCACATCACCATTTTTTTTTGTTGTTTTGATTATTTATGCAAAGAATATATAAATTTGATTTTGATCTAGATAAAAAAAAACTATTTGGAGATTACAGAACAGAATTAATCATTTTATAACTATAGCTGCAGCTATTTCAAAATATAATCTAATTAGAAAGATGACAATACACTATAATTCACAACACCCAATGACATACAAATTAGCTGCATATCATAGCATGATTTACAGACTATTAAACATCCCAATGACAGAAAATAATTTCAATAAAGAACTAAACATAATTTTTAAAATTGCAGTAGATTTGAATTCATCCCTATATTAAACTTTCTAAGAAAAATATTACAGTAACATGATTTGCAACTTTCAGGCAACCAAACAAATCTATATTAAATAGTTTAAAGTAATAATTTAAAAATATGAAAAAATACGATATTTTCTACAACGAACTGAAGGATTTTATTATATTTATTAGTTTAATAAATGTTTGGATCTTAAACCATTGATGATAATGATATATCTAAATTAATAATTAATAAATAAATGTTATACTTAATACAAAATTAACAGTTTTACAAAAATATTTGTACCTATAACAACACAGACAAAAACTGGTTAAACAATATTTTATTGACCATGAAATGAGTCACTCTATTATTTCGTAGATAAAAAATGTCTTGTACAGTATATATTGATCGCATAACAAATCCATAATAGAAAATATACTACACAAAAAACAAAATAGGAAAATAATTAGTTCAATATACGCCATCATTAAGGAACCTTTAGCTAATAACTATACCTCAATTACATATATAGGAAAAGAAAGCAATACAATCAGAAAAATGTTAAATAAACTAAAAATAAAAACAACCTTTAATACACACAATACCATAGGAAAAATAATTAAAAATAACAAAGACACAATAAACAGAACTCAATATAGCGGGGTATATTTGTTGATTTGCAGTGACTGCCCTAAGAATTACGTAGGACAAACCGAAAGATCATTTAATGACAGAATAAAAGAACATAAGAAAAACTATGAAAATAATACAACAAATTCAACATACGCTAATCATTTAATAGAAGAAAATCACCAATTTAACAACGACTTCAGAATACTACCTATAGCAGAAAAAGGAAGAAAATTGGATACACCGGAAACGATGGAAATCAATAAAAGAATAAAACGGGAAATTTATTAATTGAACAAACGGACCTGTCCAACTCACCACCGCATACTTAGTATAAATATAGTTTTAAATGTAAAAATTTTGTATCATTTCTTTGCCTGAAGAAGACACAGTGTGTAGAAACAATTGTCGCGAACGGCAAAATAAATATTTGAAAATGTTATCGTATTTTATTTACGAAAATTTACCAAAGTGATTAGAATATGAACTTTCAACAACTAACAGCCTCAACTATTCAGTAATTAGAAAGATAAAACTAACAGGAAAGTAAAAAAGATGCTTTAGTTCAGTCTAATTTAGATGATAACAAAGTCAAATTTATTTGTAACTAGGATAACGTACTAGGGATTTTTTTAATAAATATCAGATAGTTGTGGTAAATGAATATGTTCATATATTAAATAATAGGGAATAAAATACTCGACAAGGGTTCTCGCTTTGCGCGGACGTCTCCTAAGGGTGGCTTTCCAATTTTATTATTTGAGTGGCTCGTAAGGCGATCCATCAATAAATTCCATACGTGAGAGATTTCTGCATCCATATGTTTAAAGTACTGTGCATATTTCAAAAGGCGTACTCCGCTATAAACCCCATTTATCCCACATAAAATATACCCCTTTCCAATCGCCGTGTGCCCCCCCGTGACACGGTGAAATCAGGCGAACAATCGACGAATATATTCCACGCACAGCGTGCCATTTTATATACAGAAAAGGGCGATTTTTAACACAACAAACGAACGTGTTGCGCGCTGAAATATCGCAGTCTCTCGCGAAATAGTTTCCGCTAAAATATGCCCGCTTCACACGTAACGGTCCGTAATATCAATTAATGCCTTATCGCCTCTCATCATGAGGGGTTCCAGTGACCCCATTTCGTTCGAATAAGCCCTTCACGGGCATCTGTTTCGTTTGCAGCGGCAGAAACAGCACGCGGAAATTAGAAGGGATTGGGTTAAGCAAGGTGATTAGATAGGGCGCCCATTAAGGCACCTTAAAGTTGAGTCCTCTGACCTCGTTAAGGTAATTACGAAATTGCAAGAGATAAGAATTAATGCGGTACACTTTCTACGTCATAGTTTCCAACAGCAGTAATAATATTTTTCGATTACATAAATATTGGAGTAAATGAAACGCAGAGAGAGAGAGAGAAAGGGGTTTACATTGAGGTGCCTTAAAGTTGGAAACTCTGTTCTAGTTTCGGGAACTTTGTGATTTAATCAGGTAGTAAATTAAGAAACATACTTTCAAATTTATTTTTTAATTTTGTTATATTAAGATTAAGCGTAATTTATGTATAATAATAATTTTATTTAAATGCGATTTAATGATTTATTACTTAAATCTAATTAACTCTTAAAAGCCTCATTAATTAATTACGTATAACATAAGCATTTATTGTTGTTTATAAATTTTTTATTCATTAACTAATTGCGTTCGATAAATTAAAAAAAAAGTTAATATCCTAATGAATAAATAAACGAGCCATTTGCATTTAACATGCAACAGATAATATCACTAAACTTGTATTAGGCGACGTAAATTATTGAATGGTCCCGTGGTATTAGCTTCTAGGACTATCCCCAATTTGTAACAAGGGAACTAACTTTGTGGCATAACGAGGTAAATTATTTATTTACGAGGTGGAGCGAAAGTCCGTAAACACATTTTCTTCCGCCGTGGCGTCGCACGGTCCCTCACACTCTGTTGGGGGGGTAATAATAAATTCATATTGGCCCCGGAATTTACGTTGAGATCATCCAATATCTTACGCCAGCTGGAGCAAATAATGAGGTTGTTATTTTCCAAATTTCAGAATATCTGGGTGTAGAGTTTTCTCTTAAGCTAATTATGACCGTTCCCTTGGAAAACTATGTGCGTTCATCTTATATCGATGAGATGAAATTTACTACAAAGGATTCAATGCGTGTCGTAAGCAATTTCCTTGACAAGGCTATTTATATACTCAACGAGGCATTTACATAGCTTGTTATTAAGTAATCGAGCTTAGTAACAAACACAAATAACAAAACTTTCCCATTTATCGGGTTGTCTAGTTGGTAGATAATTGCTTTTCAAATAATGACTTACTGAATTAAAATATTCACCATGAGCCAATTAATTTAAATATACTAGAATTGATTATTCTACGGTTTTTATAATCAGTTCCATATAAAAAATCGCAACTTTAGTGGTTTTATATTCTGGTTATTTTAGGACGTATACCGATTTATACACATTATTTTGACTTTGAAAATATCAAACTTATAGGTGGCTTACTTATTTCAATATAAAAACTAGCCAAAAAATTGAATTATTAGAAGATATATTACAAAAAAGTCTTTGAGTGATTTAAGAATTTAGACTTTGGTCATTCCGCATAAGACTTAATCATAATTTATATTTTTAATACCTAAAAAAATAATGTTTACACATCTCTTTCAGATTCATATTAAGGATGCCACAATTTTCGGAAACTACCTGTGCGTGGCCAAAAACAAAATGGGTACGTTGGAAGAAATCATCAATCTCCAACAAGGCGTCCGTCCCGCTCCACCAGACTTTATCGAATTGCGGGGAGAAAATGCCGACCTTCTGGACATCGGCATTCACGCGCCCAAAAACGCCGAGAAACCACCACCAGCCATGATGCCAATTGGCTACCGTGTGGAGTACAAACCGAAAGATGAGAAAATCTGGAAACATCAAGACTTCAAAATCAGTCAAGGTAATACAAAAAAAAAACGTTTTATTTATCATTATCTGTAATTAAAAGTAAATTTTAAAATTAGACTCACACTTACAACTTAAACACTCAAATATTTTCTCATACATACAAAGTTTAACTAATAGAATATCTTAAATTTTAAGAAGGGATTACATACAAAATTTTTCAAGAAATAAATAAGTACTATTTTAATTAAAATAACTATTTATATTTAAATTAATATATACAAAGCTAAGGATTCAAATCAATATGGTAAATTGAGTCGGATGCCGCATTTATACTGTACACGTTCGTGAACGGTCATCGTTACGATCCCCAACCATTTTTTGCCTCTATTTGCATACGATTAAAGACCACGGAAATTCCGAATAGCCGCAATCATTCCCAAATGTGAATGAAACGTAAGTTCCGCACGGAAACTTCACCCGCAAACAAAACACTACATTATGCATGGGCGAATATTCAAATTTATTAAAATTAATTACTTTATTAAAACGTCGTTAAACGTTGGCGCCGAACACGATGAAGTGTACACAATCTGCATCCCATTAGATATCGGATTCGGCGGACCGAGCATTTACATTCCGGCCAAGGTTTTCAAAAAAGGCCCATTTCCATATTAATATGCGTCCAGGGATAATTACATTCCAAACGTTGACTTGTGTGCACACTCGTTATCAGAATTTTTATGGAAATCCTCCACACAGTAAGGGATTTCTGCCGGGATAAAGGGATGTGTATCAATCAAAAAATTTCAAACATGGAAATCCGCCTGCATGATTATTCGTCCCTTCTCTTTTGTCCTCCCATGGGCATATTAATATCGCGGAAGATCCTGACTTGAATTCTTTCATCTCGCTGATCATCTAAAGACTAATGTAAATAATGGACTTTCAAATGTATTATTATTATTATTATAGTCCTCAAACAAATATGTGAAAACAAATCTTAATGTTTGTGCCCGGCGCATCCACCATATATAAATCGGTAAACATATTTTAAATTAATTTGATTGTTAAATCAAAACACTTGGTATGATTTCACTTGTTATTTAGTTTACTCTGACTTGTTTTGACTATAAGTCATTCTCAAGAAGATATGTACAGTAAAATAAATAACAACTGTTTTAATTTAATAACCAAATTAATACAAAAATGTTTCACCACGGGTTAAGTGAGAAACTGGTTCGTCATATATTTTAAATACTAGTCTTAAACAATAATATAAAGGCTGAAAGACCTACGGTCAATAGCCATAAAGAGAATGAAAATTAAAAAAATGTTTACTAATAATAGACATTTATATTTTATTAATACTAGATTTTTTAATTATATAACATTATGACAAAAATTAAAATATTAAAACAATGGACAATTAAGAAGAAGAAGAAAACCAGCATATTAATTGTTATATCATATTATTATTATTGTAATAATGTCTTCAAAAAATATGTGTAATATATATTAAAACAATTTATGAATTTTAATTTTGATAAGCATCGCGTTTTCTTTATTTTAATAATTAAAAATATACCGCGAAATATAAGAATTATTACAAAACTGTATTTTTACTTGGTAAATCCTTTAAAACTTAACGCCTCTTATATAAAAGCCGTAAGTGCCAACACATAATAAAAAAAAACAAATATTTAATTTACTTCCTTTTGACGCAAGCAAAGTTCTGATCCAATTTTCTCTGTACATTAAGAGTTTATAACACGATAAACTTATATATCAGCGTTAAAGTAGTTGGAAGTACTTATTTCATTACATACGACTTTATCGCCCCCAACAAACAAGTTAAAATGGTAATTCATGTTCATACTTAGAGTTATAACGATGCATTTGCATTTAAAAGAAGTTGACGAAATGTACAAAACGACATATATTAATTACTTTAAAGTGATTAATTTCAATTCTTATTTATATTATTTTAATCATAAAATAGTTACCTATGCTGGTTTAAATACGAGCTATTGATTCTAATTCATTTTAACGTTTTGAATCTTTCTAAAGCAGCGAAATTTCAGATAACGTAGAAATTGTTACGTAATGCAATTACGATTTCATTAGATATAAGTTTCCTCTCATACTGAGCTAATGAGATCAAACATCTTAAGTCATCAGTCTATATTTGACAAAAAATCATTGAAATTATTTATATTCAAAATTTATCAAATACACACCCAAATTACTAGAGATCGCCCAATTCCTACCCTTTACTACCTGTAAACCCGCAAATTAATGGTCAAACTTCGTGTTTTCAGCAGCAAACTATTTGAAAAAAAAAACAATTAAAATTATTAACTATGAACTATGATTTCATACAAAAATAAATATAGTTCAAAATAATAATAATAAAGTATTTATATGAATTCCACTCTCATATAACTCCAATATCCACTAGCAGAAAGTTATTGGGCCGTTACAAAATAAATTATTTCCAATTACCGAACGCAATCAATGCTTATTTTTATTTTCTGAATATCAAATCCCTATCAAACATTCACTGAATACTTATCATATTTTCTAGTTGTAGCATTTCTCTAACAGAATTGGAGTGCACCTTAAAATATAGAAAAAAAAAACAATTCATTGGTAAAAACAGAATAATTTAGCCTAATTAAACTGTATAATGAGAACTTAGTTGAAGGTATTTTCCCATAGCCTCGGAAGGAAGAGATTATTTGCTTCATTATAAAAACAAATCAAAACTTATCTATCGCTCAGTGGCTTTAATTTTCTATGTAAAAAAGTGATTCGAACTTATTACAAAAATACATCTGAACTAGAGGGCTACGAATAGTTCAATACCATTCTACAGATTTACCATCGAAGGGAGTATAATGCATTAGATAGTACATTAAAACTTTCATTGGACATTTAATCGGAATTATTTGAAACTACAGTTGCTTTTCTCGATATTTTCACTGCCTTCTACTTAAATATACATCATTTCATTATTATAATATGTTATAATAGAATCAAAGAACATGTCTCTAAATTATATTTCCAACAAAAACTCCAAGACATCATATGTTGGTTTCCTGAGCCTATTTTCTACATTTTATACACAGAAAACTCAAGAATTTGTTTATCTCTTACTACACAATTCTAAAATATGCAGATTAATAGAGAATAATATTTAATCATTCTTCTTAGTTCTCTCAGACTAACCCCATCAACATCGTTTTTCTATTTCTCTTGGGAAGTCCAAAAATATAACCTTTGCGAATATAAAGAAACTTTATCTTCTTGCAAGCCGCCTTCACTTGTTAGGGTTGAATTTGACAAGGGTATTATTTGATTGACCTATGATTATAGGATAACTCCATAGTTTCCGTTGCTGATACTCAAAATCGTGTAATTGGTTTTTGGAAATCGTTTAACTGGGACCCAACCTAGCGAAAATGCACAAATACAACCAAAAATTATTCTATGGAGCACTAAAACAAATGAGAAAATCCAAAAAGAAACCAATGAATGATGTAAAAGATAAAAAATGAAATATACTAACCAAAGAAGAAGACATAATAAATAGATGGAGAAAGCATTTCGAAGAGATGCTTCAAGGATTGAATAGCGAGGAAGAGAAAGGAAAGAAACAGAAGGAAATAGAAACGAACATAATAATATATATATATATATATATATATATATATATAACAAAGGGGGAACTTCAAGAAGCTATTAAATACATAAGAAATGGAAAAAATGGGAGAAATAATTAAGTACTTGGATGAGAAAGGAATTCAGGAATTACTAGAAGTAATGAATTATACAATAATAAAATAATAAAACACCTAGAGACTGGCGAATAGGAATGATTACACCAAAATATAAAGCAGTTATAGCAAATAATGCAAAAATTATAGAGATATAACCATTACGAGCACAGTAGGGAAATTATATGCATCCATTTTACTAATAAGATTAACAGCACAAATAGAAGAAAATGTGGATGAGACTCAGATTGGATTTGGAAGAAAAACAGAGGAATACAAGATATTAAATTTAAAATGAGGCAAATATGCAAAAAGGCCAAAAGAAAAATACACATATTCTTCATAGACATGGAAAAATCTTCTGTCAAGATAAAACGAAAGATGTATGAGACATGCTAAAGAAGAATACCCTATATGAAGATATGATGTACTATGTATGCAAAATCAATGAACACTCGGAGATGTTTAAATAATATAAGTCTAAAGCAAGGATATTTACTAAGACTGATAGTCATGAATAGCGTACTGAATGAGACAATTAAGAGATGCAAGGATAAATTGAAGAAGTACATAGGAAGAAATAAAAGTAACAGAACTAAGTTACGCAAATGGCATGATAATATTCGAGAAAACAGAAGAGGATATACAACATAACCTATGCATAATAAACGAACAGCTACAAAAAGCTAACATGAACATTAACATTCATAAAATAAAATCAATGGTAATAGGACAAATCGGTGAAAAGCAGAAGATAAAAATAAATGAGGCACAACTAGAACAAGCATAAACAGCTATATTATTGATGCAGTATAATACAACATACTGAGGGAAAGAAGAAAACTAAAGTAGAAGTAGTAAAGAGAATAAAGCACAATTGAGCATACTAACAGCTATGGAAATGAGATTTATAAGGAAAATTTTACAAAAAAAAAAACAGAAGAGAGTATAAGAATTGGCACTTATAGGGACTGAAATAGAGCCAGTAAAGATAACACTACAACAGAACCAATTAATAGAGTTAAGGCATGTAACAAAGATGGGGCAAGAAAGTACAGTAAATAAAGTATATGAAGCGAGGAAGCAAGGAAAGAGAAAGAGAATATTAGGGAAAAGAAGTATCAAAAGCAGCAGAAATAAGAAGAATTAAATAATGTGAACTGAAAAAAGTAACCAGAAACAAAAAGGAATTGAAAGATAGTTAAAAAAACTAGGATATGAAAAAGAAACTTATTTAAATAGTTGTATTTATTTTGTGTCGAACGAATTATACCAAAAGGTAAACGGAATCTGAAATTAAAAAAATATATCAAGATGATTGATTGCTGAGGCACTTATGTGTTGAAAATCCATACTCACTATTTAGATAACTAAACTGTTAGATTTTCAAATTATTACAATTAAACCAATTTTAAAACTAAGAGTTTTGTTATCTATATAGTATAACAAGTTTATAAGCGTAAAAAATACTCGACACCAAGTATAAAAAATATAAATTAAATATGTAACTTCTTAAATTTTCGAGGCGTTTACTTCGTAGTACATTTTTCGAGATTTTAAATAAACAAAACATTTTACTTAATAACTTCTTTAAAAATTAAATTTTATGCCTCTTAAAAGAATTAATTTCCTTTAGTTGAATAAGTGCCTATGTTAAAAGTCTATATTTATATGTTAGATAACACGCAAATTTTGCTTATACTTCCTTTTAGTATACTTTTATATTACATAACAAGACGTAGCTACCATTTAATAGCTGTATTAAAGTCTACTTTAAAAGATAGAAGACAATGACTACCTGGAATAGACAAAATATCGTATCATATGCTTCAACATTTTACTCTCGAATATAGATGTACTATTTAGATGTAATTAAATCTTACAAATATCGCAAAATCTAGCAGATTATCTTTTTCATTATAAAACTAAATAGAAATACCTATAGCTTTAATTTACTGTGCAAGAGTTTTTTGAACTTATTTAACAACTCGTCTAGATTAGTAGGTTGAGAATACTCAAATATATCACTTGCCATAGTTTAGCTTTATAAAAAGGAATGGTGCACTCTATAATATAGTAAATCTCTTATTTTATAGATTCCTTCACAGACTTTGATTTAGTATTTTCTTCAATCATTATTGAAAAAGAAAATATTTTTTGTAATAAAAAATCTTCAATATCAATAGTAGATATACCTCAATTATGTTTAATTATTCCGGATATCGGGTCTGCAAAAAACCTCGGATTAATAATAGATAATAAATTAAAATTTATAATCCATCTAAATAAACTTCTGCAATCATCATTAAATTTAAGCTTTATAGACAACTTCTAAACTTGAAGAAATTTTTCGAAGTCTAGTATCACCAACATTTCATTACTGTTGGTTTATTTACTATCCATTTTTTGCATATGCGTTAACCATTCAGCCACTAATAATTATGTAGTCCGTGATAATTAGGGATGCTATAGACACTTATAGGTTGATGTCGGATCTGAACAAATACCGAACTAAAACATTCAAAATTGACATATCGTGATTACTTAGTAGGTAGTTTAGATTGATAGGGTATTCCAGATTATAGCTTTTTAGATCATTATATAAGTCGTTTATGTTTCCTCTATTATTTTGGCATTCAAGAAAAATATAATTGATATCGCCATACATTCCACATGAGCAGAGAGGATTATCTTTCAATTTAATGTAATATAAATGAAATGGGCTGAGGCAATGGTTTGTCTTAAGATGGTAGACCGTGGAAGAAAAGAATTTGGAAACGCTGTGGCATTTAATATACCCAATTTCATTGGACAGCTTATTGAGCAGAATTTTGTAGTTGGTATGTGAAGAGACTTGAGATTCCCAGTATGTGAATTTGTGCCTCGTAGATATTTTAAACATACAATTATAATCAGTATAAGAGATGATCTATTTTTAAACTTCAAGGTAAAAATCGTATTAAATTAGTTCAAAATTCTTATTTTAGGTTTGTTTACGGTTTAAAAAGTATTACCATGCAAATCACAAATTAGGAGAGCTTGGGTGATTAACGATAAGTCATCAGTGAAAATTTGAATTTCGTGTGTTCAGTCAGAAACTGCTTGTCAACCAATCACCAATATATCTATTGAATAAGTTAATTTGGCGCAAAGAATGCCACTCCATAAATATTCGAAGCAGTAACTATTTGCATGTATCGCAATACCGTACCTCCTTATTTGAAGAATGTTTCAGCTACGTCGCAACAACTTTGTACAACAAACTAGATAGGGCAACAATGTTACTACCGGTATATATTTTTCAAAAAGCAGCTACGTCCAAAACTGACTAGTTCTATGTTATCTTGTGTAATTATGTAAATTTATTTGATTATTATATTATTTGCAAATTATTACCATTAGATAGTTTAGTTTTTTTTTGTTATGTTTTATGGTTTGAGTGATAGAGTAGCCTTAATGTCTAAACTTCGCCCAATGTTTTGAGCAAATGAAGATATTTATTATTAAAGGTAACCTCATACTATTAGAATAACATCAGATTTAAGAAATTTAAAAAAAAACTCTACAATTGATGTTTTTTGAAAAATTCTTAAACGATATATAACAGTTTACTACAAGGTTCCATTATGAGCTCTTTTTGAGCAAAAACCTGACAACTGTTTACTTTCTGCACAGTTCTTCACTAAGCAGATGATGTTGTTTTGTACTACTTCGGAAACAATATCAAACCAATCTTCAACTGTTTAAATAGTGCCCTCCTAGAACTCACAAACTGGATTTATCAAGAATTTCCATTTCTTCCCAAAAATCAAAAGTTTAATAAGAAAAATAACCTTCCTAATTAGTCTAATCAATGTAAGTCACATTCGTTACCACTTTCAATTGTTAGACGTAAAGTTAAAAAGTGCGTTGATTAATTCAACCATGGAAACAGGACCTTCATAGTTGCTCTGTTGTTGTTTATCTGGACGTGTTTCTAGGAGTTTTATTTCAAATAGACTCCGGAAACAAATGGATGTCTTGTTGAGCTCTACTTCCTTTGATAAGGGTGCCCAGGAGACAGACAATAAATATATCAAGTTTATAAATGAGCATATTTAAAGAAAATACATACAAAAATACTTAAACGAAAAAAATTGTATCAATTTAAAAATTCAATTTTATGAATTATATAAAAAATCTGTTTAATTTAAAAAAATACCTATATTCAAAGTCTATAATTTTTTGTTAGGAGGTTAGCATACACAAATTATACCTACATTACTATTTAGTAATCCCTTAATAATAATAATACCTTTATTGGTGGTTATAAAGAAATGTACACACGTCCAAAATAAATAATATAACATAAATTTACATACAATAATCAAACTAGGTATTTACGAAAACTAAAATAAATCTCTAAGGAATTTGTCAATACTATAATAAGTTTTTTTTTATACAAATTCATTTCTAAGTTTATTATAAGCGCTATATAGTAAAGCGATTATAGATCTGTAGATAATTTGTTTTAAAATAGTGGATTATAATAATTTATTCCACTCCTAAATCATCTACTGACCTAGTGTAACAATAATGGTTAAATGTTGAATAATTTTTAATATCCCTTTATACATAAAGAATATAATTCAATATCTACATTACAGGAACAGTCAAAAATATGTCATTCCATCTGATTAATCTAGTTTAATATGATTATTAATTAATGCATAATTAGAAGTAAATATAGTATTAATAGAAGAATCAATCAAAATATATTCTTGGACATATTTAGAGTTAAAGTTTTACGGCCTTTCATTTATTATTTAAATACAAGGGTGCGAAAATAGATCCCTATGGGACGATCTTTGTTATTATTTCTGATTCAGAAAATTATTCATTAAAATTAGTAATTTGTGGTCTATTATTTAAATAAGATTCAAGTAATTTTGTAGATTCAATTATAATTCCGTAGTATTGTAATACTGGAAGAATAGTTGTTGTTCTTAAAGGCATCAACAATAAATTGTGTAAATTATTACTAGCTTCATCCGTAGAAAAATTTGTTCGAAAACCAAATTGGAAAATATTAAAAAGATTGTTTGATTGAAAATCTTTCCGATGAAAAGGTATAATACTTATATGTCTAAAGTTCCTAGGATTGTTAATATCACCTTTCTTAAATAATGATATATTCTGAACATAATGGAATTGTAGATGAAATTAAATGCACCAATCTGCTTATATTAAGTTTGCCCAATATCGGTCTATAACACCGTATGGTTTATTTGATTAAGTTGGAGTACATGTTTGTGTCTTTTCTTCTTTTTGCTGAAGCATGATTTACTAAAAACTGCCATCAACCACTGGAATAGGCACTGATGGGTGGCCACGTTTGAGCCGGTGGTGCTTGATGCCGCCTCGTCATCATCGACCTCATCCTTCTTTAGAAGCTTCCTTGCCAGCTTCACCGCGTAGAATGCATTGTAGTGCTTTTTCTGTTTGTTCTCAAATTCTTTCTTCGCCAGCTTTTCCTCTAGGGTGTCATCATCCTCTACACTTTCGTCACTAGACTGTAGTGCTTTCGGTTTGTTGTTTGCACTTTTACGAATTCTTTCTGCAAAATCAGCTGCCCCAAGTTTATCAATGTTTATCATTTTCGTGAAGCCCCTTTTTTATTTTCTGGTCACCGACTGCCTGTCGTGTATGCCGAAGCTGCTGGAATATTTCAGGATGCCTTTCTTGGGCTTTGTTTCAAATTTTCGGCCATTGCTGTGTGGAATAATTTTGTGTCGTTCGCTTTTTTGACAATAACATCTTGTCTGAACAATCTTGGGAGTTTATAACCCATAACATATTTATGTGTATTGTGATAAGAAGAAAGCTAAAAAATAATAAAGAAGCAATGTATTAACTACTAATACTAAATAAATACGTAATGAATCTAGAAAAACGTATAAATCAACCATAAATTTAAAAAAGAACTCGGCGATTTTTATAGTTTTATTGCAAATAATCACCTCAACGTGAGATGTATAAAATCAAAAGAGAAATAAATCTTCATTGCCTATTTTATTGTTAACTTCCAATGATCTTAATAACTACTTTAGGTCACCTCCTTTCATTTTAATGAATTCTTGAAAAAATACTGATAACAAAGTAATTTATAATTATTTTTATTGATTGAAGCCTTATTTCGTTCCATAATTGCTTTATCAGTTTCCTGACATATGTTTCGACAATTATTGGTCATTTTTAATTTTCTTTTTTTGAAAATGACAAGTAATTGTCAGGCAACTGATAATGCAATTATGGAATGAAACAAGACTTTAATCAATAAAAATAATTATACAATTATGTTCCATCAAGAATGCAGCAACGATAGTATTAATTTTAAAGTAATTTAAATTATTTATAACTGAAAGATATTAATACCACCTTTCAATTTAGTATTTTCAAAATTAGTTCTTTGAAACCACCTTATCAATAGATGCGTCAAAATTTAAATGCGATTTACGAAAATTAATATTAAAACCACCGGTTATAATTACCTGAAAATTGTTAAAAGCAAATCGTTCAAATCCAGATTGTATTTTTTTCCTCCATTATACAAACAAATTTAAAGTTAGAACTAGGTGCTCTATAAACTGTAATAACAATAATATGAAGATATAGAATTTGAATTGCTGATATTTCACAATCATGTTCCACAGAAAGAAGTTCCTTATTTAATCAAGGAATAGATAATAAAAATACTTAATACTTTGTTTGTATAACTGGATTTATTGTATGCTGATTATAGTTTCGACAAGACACTTGTCATTTTCAAAACATAAGGAATAGAATTTTGCACATAGATCGCTGCTCCACCATGTAACATCTAGATCCAATTCACATTTATAACTTACAATCTGAACACATTGAAATTGAAACCCTCTCAACTGTGTTGTTCTTTCATTTATTCGCCTCGTCAATTTAATATCTGGACACATTAAATAATTTTCTGCAGCTAAAAATGTTAGATTTCCACAGTTTTATTATTAAGCGAGTTTAATGTAAAATGTACTAATAATATTATTTTTATCATTTATTCTTGCTATTCTTGCTATTGCTGATATTAACTACTGTGAATTACGAGTTTACGTCTTCTTCTTCGACAATCACGGAAAAGCTATTAATACACACTCCTGTTGGCCAGAGTGATGAGTCTTTTAAATTTGAAATAATATTTATCGGAGTTAAAATTTTATAAGAGCTATATTCTTCAGGATATTTAGATATCAATTTTTGACATAAATATTACTTACATATTATTATTGAGTGTTCTTCAATTCTTATATTTTCTTTATTGCCGTATAATTTATTCGACTTCCTTTTTCTTATGTTTCTTCGTCTTGTTACTAGTTTAGAATCAGGTTTTGATCCTTCACTCCTTCATATTGTCCATTTGCAGAATTATCTTTATTTCGTTTTATTTTAGATTTGTATTGCCTAAAAGTTATCAGCACTCTCATCAGATGTATTGACTGTTTCTAGATTTGCAGATTTTACCCTCAGTTGATTGATAGAAGAACTCAACGGCTTTCGTTTTGGATAAATTACAATGTCCTGTTTAGCGTTTAGGTTTTCCTTTGAAGTTACAATTGTAATATTAAATAACGTATTCAATAATATATTTATTTCTGTATTATTATCAGAATATTTTCCAGTCTTTAGGAAACTCAGTAATAGGTACCCAATTGAGGTTTTTATTTTCTGGATTTGCGGAGTTTGATCTCTTCAAAACACATGATATGTGATACTTCACTGGAGAAACAAAGCACGAAATATTTTAATAATTTGGTGTTAATCTTGGCACAAATTGCAAATGTAAAGATATTCCTTTATTTGGCGCCATATTTACTGTCAATTACTGCTTTAACTGATACAAACCCGTTTTAGCCGTCATCATGAAAATAACTTTAGAAATCATCCTGTACTTTTTTTGTCTGAAGATAATAAACCGCACTCACGTTATCATTTAATAAAATTTGCTATGGTAATTACAGTAAACTTTTAAATATAGCAAAGCAAGAAAAGTCGGCATTACGGATGTCATCGGTGCGATCAATTTTTGATGTTTGTTGGACAATTCCTAACTGGGAATAAGCACCAACAAAATTTAGCTTCCTGAATCTTGACACTTTTCGTTAGTGTAATAAAAAGTGGTATAAAAGTTATAAGTTTTCTTATTTAAAAATTCAGCTTGTTATTATATATTAGAATCTGATTTTATATCTCGAGCTATATATCTACAAGTTATGCTAAAGTTGTGCGCCTTAACAAACAGATTATACATCTAAATAAATCCTCTTTGTTGATAGGCACATAGATAAATAGGTCAATTAAATGAATGGCTGTAATTATAAGTGGTAAAGAATTAGAAATTGTGCATAATTTCTACGTAGGATTTGGATTTGATTTAAATTATATCGAGCAGCTTAGAATTATCTGTATTGTTAAATGGTGCAGCAAGTTTGTCTAGAAGAGACAAGAAGTTGCTGTGGACCACAAAGCAACTTAATTTTTTATGAAAGGTTCCTAGGGGGTGGCTATATGCAAATACTTTGAATTGAAATATTAAATAGAGTTAACACAATATTTACCATTTAAAGTTTTATTATGAAAAATTATTACCTCCGAGTATTACTGCACCGTTGTATTTCATTTACGTAAGAGATATTAGTTAAAGGTGGTGTAGAAATGCCCAAAGAAATTATTTTTTTAAATCAATACTATTATATTTCATAAATACTGCTTTATTACATACCACTTAAAAAAGAATTTGGTTATTGAAAAACTTGGAAAAGCTAAATATTTTAATACCTAGAGACTAGTTTTGAGCTTTTGCTTTAAACATATCTTTAATCGCTAAAATATTTCATAGAGTATATGAATATCTGATCGACAAAACATTTTAACATATTCATAAAACACCAATCTAACAACCTGTAAAGAAATACACCTAATACCTTTATTATCACCAAAAAGTGCATGAAAAACGTTTCTATAGTAAAGATGAAATTATGTCGTATAAATTTTGGAAATAGAGTTTTAACTTGATCAGAAAATGTTTAAGTTTAAGTGAACCATAAGCAAATTAAACTTTTTCTAAAAATAGCAATATATTCTAATGCCCGCCAAAAATATTTTAAGCATAAAACCTTTCCAAAATTAAAGACAAAATATATATTATACACATTACATAGCGCAATTCAGTATAACATTTAATAAAGATCTGCAGAGATCAAAACACAATTTGCTATTTTATAAATATAACTATAATTAATTACCTCAAAAAAAGTATTATTCAACTAAGAAATTTGCAATTTATTATTGTTTTTAGTTATTACGAAGTTCGTAATTTATTGGCATTAAAGAAAAGGAAATAGCTGGTAACTATAAAAATAACTACTCTTTCTGTTAGACTTATAAAGTACATTTCAGACAGAAATTACCCAGATTGTAATCGGAATGACGCGAAACTACAAAACCGCTAACTACAGTAAGTGTAATTTTCTTTTTATGAGAAATTGTTTCAGCACCTCGTAACAAATGCAATTAGCAGCTCAACGCGTTTTAATCCCTTCTTTATACGCCAAGGAAAAGATAAGAAATTCCGTTACAATATAATATATAAGGGAATTATGGCTATAAATATTTGAAATAAATTATTGCACAAAGATTAAATATAATTTTGCTACTGCAATTTAATTTGGTATTTGACTTACCCTCTTACTCCCTAATCGATAAAACATACATACTTATTTCTACACAAATTTACTCTTATAAATTGACGGATGAACAACCCTTATTATTTGTGTAAAATCACATTAAAAC
The DNA here is from genome assembly GCA_963969525.1 of Ontholestes murinus. NCBI lineage: Eukaryota > Metazoa > Arthropoda > Insecta > Coleoptera > Staphylinidae > Ontholestes > Ontholestes murinus. The sequence continues at coordinate 86,178,891 of OZ018387.1, forward strand.
CAGAGAGTAAGCTTTTTATATCATACTATAAAAAGACTTTTACTAATTCTCATTAATACAAAAGAGTGGACAAGTGTAGAATATAAAGACATAACAGGAAGGTGTGGCTATCGCTACCAATATTTATTGAGTTTTTAAATTATTAACACATTTAAATACGATTAAAAGTTGACAGTTAGAGTAAACACACACTTACTGTAAATATCGACACTAATTATACCATATAATAAGTGGATTCAAATATAGAAATTCCTATATAAAATTAGCTGTATTAAATCCAAATTGTAGTGGTTTAACACAGAGCTATACAGATCCAGATAAATTACGTTTTGGAGATGATCCTTTTCGCAAACAATATCCAAATTATAGTCCCACTTAAACAAAATTACATGATATATAGACTTCCAGATCAACAAAACTATTCTTGAAATATTAAATACATACACGTAGTACATCTAATGTAATTAATGTAATTGAACTAATATTAGTATAGAATACATTGTATTTTGTATACCCAATTTCCTGTGGCTGCATAATCTATATGTATATGATTATCGATTAGCAATTCATAACTGTTTGACTTTATTTTAGAAATAATGATAATCCCGCACGACAAAATAAATAGATAAACTTTACAGCATGGCATCGCCTCATAAATTATGATTAAAATGACATATGTGACACAACCCGCATAGCCTCCATTATATTATATAAAACGACCAAATCTTTTAATCTCCAACCATAATTTATACAACGTGATAATTAATAACCCCGAACTTTTTTTACCCTGTTTTGCAGAAAACAGCTACCCACTCAGGGATCTAAAGCATGCCACCGAATACGACGTGAGGGCCGCGACGAGGAATAAAGCGGGAATCAGCGCCTTCACCAATACCTCCACCTTCAAGACACTGACGTCCCAGTCGGACACCGCGATAACGAAGAGGAACAACGTGATCCACACTATCGTCACCGTTGGCATACTAACGCTCACCTTCTGGTGACTTGCCGGCGAGCTGTAAGGATGACGCGTGCGATGTCAACTTATTAATTTCTTCCCTTTTTGTACATTAAGAAAAATGACGAAAAAAAAAGACGACAAAAAACGGATCAAAAAAGAGAGTATTGTTGCTATAGATGTTTTATTTTATGAGGCGTATTTAAAGTATATATTGAGATTCTATTGATTGCGCGATTGTTGAAAGTAATTTTACGAAATTTTATTGAATCTTTCGGGGGGTGCGTTCGATCAGAGAGTATCGTGTTAGGTAGGTAATATTGTTTGTAAATATTTGTTGACTGGATGGTATTATAGGAGGGATTTTATAAATTAATTTAACGGAGAGAAAAAAACACGAGTAAACACATGTTGCCTATAATTAGGAGCTCAATTATTAAATTATATTGAAATTTACTTTTAAAATAATGAGAAATACCTGACGCAACCATCACTTAGGCTAGTATATTTATAAATGGTGGGTGCGCCGGGCACAATATGAAATCTGAATGTATTTTCTGCATTCGATTAATTATATACTACTGATTTAAAATTAAATATATTAATATTTAAATTACATGTTACATATGTAATTATTTTTCTTAATAAAACATTACCGTAAATTTATTTAAATTTTAACTTATACTTCAACTACTACTTTAAATTAATATGCTTAAATCATTAAATAACATTTTAAACTCATTTGCAATATTTATTCTAGCACGGAATTAATACATTACAACTCACTGAATATAAATATATATTATATAGTGAGGTAAAACTTCAAGTAAAATTAAAAAATTAAAATACCAGTGGTAGATGATAAGTAAGACACTCAATTATAGTCAATTACAAATAAAGCAATTTACATGCACCACTACTGACCATAGTATTGAGCGAACATTACCTTACAGAAAATGGAATATTATTCAAATATAGAAAAAAAACATGATTCTTTCCTCCGGTTACTCGTTTTAATAAAAACACCTGGTGTTATTGCACTTACTTAATAACACACAAATAAGTTCCTCTTACCGCACTACGAAACGAAAGAAAATGAATTTGTTTGTTGTTGAAATGCTCGGATGGTTGGAATAACATAAAGCAGGTAAATACTCGATGCACCACAGTTATTTACATTCGACGTTTATATTGTACATAATAAAACGTGCAACATAAAATAGTAAAACGGTCTGCTTGTGTAAATTTTAAACTAAAATCATTAATCCTGTGGATGATATTCTAGAAGGACAAGAATTTATAATTTTATAAATTCAATTACTTAAAACAAATAAATAAAAGTCTTACTCACAAAATCCGTCCTTCCAATGGCGTTCTTATAAAACATGTCGACTTAATAAATCAACTTGCAAATATTATAACAAAATCAATATTTTAAATTGGTCTACAGAAATAAATAACATCTCAGTTGTATCAAACACTCACTTTTTAATTTTATAAAACAAGTAAACAAATAAACGTTTAAATTATATATTGAATCAATACCACAAATAAATAAGTAAAGTAAGGAGTTATTTGTTGTAACCGAAATTAACATCATTGTTTTAATTTCAATAAAATTCGTAATTAAATAAATAAAAGGCCGTCAGAAAAGATTATAATTTACATCATAAAGCGAGAAAGATCTAATTATTCGCACTTTAATTAATTTTCAGTAATCCAATTATTCACTTCGCAGAGCAAAAGGCCCTGAAATATATTTAAAAAAAAGGTAAATTAATATTTTACGTCACGTAATAATTACCATTAATTAACACGTAAATATCGTCAAAACAAAATCTAATTAGGGACCGATTTATATTGAAAAAAAAACATCCTCTTTGACGTTAAACATTAAGGTTAAAAGGTTTGACTCTCCCATTAAAAATAATTGGATGTATTGTGCGAGGAACGTAATGGCATTAGAGAATGCTGAACTGCGATTAAAGGATCGACCAAGAAAGATAAACCGATAAACTTTGATTTAGCCAACTGTTTTCAGTTTATCTTCGAGCACCAGACAGACGTGTAAACTCTTGGAGCACATTCGCGATATTTACTCCAATTCCGAATTCAATCAATACTAACAGATTCAATCTCGAAATCTTGAATAAATATACTGCAAATGATAACGGCAACGGGTTTAATCAAGTGCGAAAATGTCGCTCCTGTAATGCCGACCGTTCTTGTGTGAAATCTGATTTGAAAACATAAAATGTGAATTCAATACATCCGCTCATAAACTTTAGACAGCATTAAGGGTGGTTGGGATAGTTTAACATAGCCGACAAATAGGGTTATGGAACTTCGGTTATGGTGAATGCGCCGGGCGCTCATTATTATTCTCGATTATATTACATTAAATTTGCAATTAATTATGATATAAATGGATTATGTATAAAATATAATTAAAGCACTTAATGTTAATACTCCGTAACCCTAATTAAGGGGCTTAAATAATTACAAGAATTATTGAAGACTTCATTAAAATAATTACCCAAACTCTTTGTTAACCAATTATTTAAAAATTAAAATTTTGTTAATCATTAACCTCTAGAAAATTTTATCATAAGCATAATTAGCTATTTGAGATATATTTAACTTATGGATATAGTTTTTAATTCATTCAAAAAATTTATTTATATCAATATGTATAAAACAATAAAACACGGATTTTAAAACAAGTGTGTTATTAAATCCCTGTTTTATCATTAATTATCATACTAACTGTTCTTCTATATACCTAAATATTTAATAAAATCTAAATGTCAATAATATTAATAAAATGAGTGTTTATTGTGCGTTATTCGTTAAAATTAATTAGAATTCACACAATTTCTTTATAAAATTAACTTTAAGATAATAATATCCGAATAACCTAGGATATATTAAGTATGGTTAGTACATGTACTAAACGTAATAAACGGTGAATGCGCCGGGCGTGTAAAATATACTTTTAAATTATCCTTCCCAACACCCTTACAATTACGTTCAATGTGTAGTATAAAACTATTAAACTTTTCAGAATATTTGTAATAAATGTTAACGATAAAAAAAACTAACGCTGCATGTAGCCATCAGCTTTAGCGCAAATAATGTACATAACAAATACAAATGACAACTCATAACGAACGCATCCCTCTTGAACATATTCTATTCCGGATAAAATCTTCAATATAAATATACGTATAATATATTAAACAAAAAAGTATAAATTCCGTTAAGAAGATGTATATGATTGGGTGAAATCGGTTTAGACACAAAAGTCTGAATAAATATATAAATAATAGTAACTAGTAAGTCGATTTTGCATTTTCACGCAGATATATTTCGTTGCGCTTTCATCCCCTTTTCCCGGAACTAAGGACAAACAACACACTGTAAAACATTTTTAAGGACCAAACGGAAACGCAAAATTCGAATAATTTTGTAATTAATTTCATCTATCGTTTAAAGAGATATTCAAATTAAAAGGGGATTATCAGTGTAGTTAAGCGACTTGACTCTCTGACTTTATTTTTCGTTTAATATATATTACCTTATTTCAAGGAGTTTGTAGCACGTTGTTTTAATTATATTAATGTAAAAATTCATTCTTTACTAGCGTAAAGTGCTGTAAAAAAACGTAAATTAAATTAGGTGATTAAGAGTTTTCTTTTTTAATGGATGTCTTCGAGGGGAGTTTTATATATATGCGGGGCTAGCTTAGGGCCGTTATTTTCTTAAATTTATTACTTTGTGAACTTTAGAGTTTATGTGATTATATACATTGGAGAATATTTATTGTTATGTTGGACCTGTAATAAAATTTTAAAATAATTGTGTTATTATTTAGTTGTGTTGTATTTAAACCCTTATAATTCCCAGAAGTAATAGTAATAAATCCACAAGGTTTAGTAATTTTTAATGAATGCTTACTCCTATTTATTAAATGTATTTATTAATATATTTGTTCGTCACTAGAAACAAGTCTATTAAAGGAAGAATATAATAAAACTAAATTATTATATTATTAAGGTACGGTATATATTAAAATATTTTATAAGCGTTTTAGAAGAAGCAGATAATAATGAACTTGAGATATTATAGAAGTAAATCTGTTATATTCATTACTCTGTATTAAGACAGAATTCTATAAAATGTAATAATGTAAGCGTTAAAAAAATTTGAGTTTAATAAAATTGCAGGCGTCTTTTGATCATTTTAAATTATTGAATTCAACATTATTAAGAGCTAAAAAATAATATGATGTATCGCAGCACAATACACGGATTACAGTTGAAAAGAAAATAATTTTTAAGGATAAATAATTTTGAGCGCAAAAGTTAGTCCGTATACTAATTTTGCTAGTCGAACCAGCATGTTGGAATTCTGTATCTTTGAGTCGATCCAGAAACGTCTGCGTAGCTACATATTTCAAAAATTTTCTCGGTATTAAAAAAATGCCTGCATAATTGGATATTTCTAAGGTTTTCTGATTATATCAGACACTATAAATTTTATAAAACAGGCTACATTTGCTTCAAATTTTTGCAGGTTCTTGGCAGCACATCAATGAATCCAGAAGATTGACTAAATAAACACAAGCTATTGAACTTTCTGATATTTTCTAAAAGACATGTTTTGCTGCCCAATCGTAGCTCAATTTTTTTTACATCCTCAGTGGGCACATAATTGAGCAGATTAAATATGCCGTAGAAATTAGACCTTTAAAGTGAATTTGTTAAATTAATATCCATAAACATTCTTCAACGTCCTATTCATTTGTACATGCAACATCTTCAATTTGGCTGAAAAGTTGAAGTGAAAAGTTGAACTACGTAAATATGATAAACACCTAATAAATTCAAAATTTTATAATTTATTTTGCATTTCTGTTACTTTAAGTTTAATGGCTAAAGTTTTTACTACTTATCTTAAAAATTCCAATATTTTTCAGGAATTTCTACTTTATCAATTGGGAGAAAACAATGTTTAGTTTGACTTCATTGTAAATTGTAGCAGATTTTTAGAAACAAGCATTAGTTAGCACGAAGTTTTGTATAAACAAATTAATAATAGCATTGTTAGCGAAAAGTTTTTTTATGGTTTCTTGTGGTGCTTAATTTTAGGTTGAGTTGATTCAGTTATCCCACTGAACAAAAAAAGTTTATCTAAGAAATTTGACGTACAAAATAAAAAGATTTAGTTCCATAAACATGATAAACGTCTTCAGATTTTTAACAGCAACTATTATGTTGTAAACTATAAGCATGATCAAAGTATCTATATGTTTGATTAAGTTATCATAGTTGACTTCACGATTTAATACTTTTTGCAATAAATTTTCTGCTGCTTGGTTATAGTAAATTCTATAGCCTTTTTAATGTCCTATTTATTTACAGATGGGGCAGTTTTAACTGTGAAAATTGCTCCAAAAAGTTGGACCATTAAACTATTCTTACTTTTCTTTCAATTTCTGTTAGTTTTAGTTTAATGGTTCCGTATATTTTCCAAACAGTTTGGGTTTAGAGATTTTTAATTTTTTTTTTCGGAGTTATTTAACTTACTTCAAAAATTCTAATATTTTGCAGTGATTTCTGTTTTATTAGTTGCAATAATTTTCTTAGCGGCTTCTAGATTTGATTTTAAATAGTATCAAATTTCTTTTGTAGTTCGTAATCTTCATATTCTTCGTTGATCTTTTTGCCATTGACATCTACCAGTAAAACATTTTCTCCAATATTCATAAAGCAATATTGGAAAAAAGTATCCAATTTTTGCCATTTTTCTTGAAGCTTGGTGTTTATAAGCCAAAGGTAGCCCTCTTAGATAAACTTGTTTCGGCTTTCCATTACATTAACCTTAAACATGTATGAATGCATTTAACTACATTGTCCTTTACCCCATTTATCTAATGAAACAATCAAACAATTAGTCCTTGCAAAAAGTCATTTCTTAATCGGGTAAAGTTTTCAAACAAATACAAATGCGACACTAGAAAAGGTGCAGATTACCAGATTGTCACGCTTACATAGCTGTATCTTTCTTAGATTTTCTCAGTTGTATCAGGATAAACAAATGGTGTTAAACGGCTAATATCTGTCTTAATTCGATTTCTGAGATTACTACTAGGAATAAAATGAAAAACAATTGAAACAATGCCAAGTATTTTAATCAACAATCGAATTAATACAAAAATGTGTCGCCATGGGTTAAGTGAGAAATTAATTTTTCGACCTATATCTGCTTCAATTTTTTGTCATTTATTCAGCTTACCCAGACAATTGATAAATGATCATAGTCAAATTTACTTTTGGCTAAGTTTATTTAATGAAATGTAATTCTCCTATTCGTAGTGGAAAATTCCAGAGGTTTGACTTTCAAAACGAGATACATATCTTAATATTTTTATAACTGTAAATTATTAACATGTTCTTGATTCATTAACTTAAACTAATTTCACTTCAAGGTACATTATGCGATAATTTTTTTCTGTCCAATCGTAGCGTTAGACTTTGAGTTTTGAGCCAAGTTGGAATTGTATCAGTAAATTAATAAGACATTTATTGATGATATTCCTTATTTTTTCAGAGTTTTACAAAAAGCATAGTTCTTTCCAAGTTATTGTCTCATTGTAAACTACAGCCACGAACTGGTTTCGATCTATTTTATATATCACCAGCGTAACACAGTTGAAGGCAGGGGAACATACATTTGATTTAAAATTGTATAACTCTTGGTAAAAAGCTAATATAGAAACACTATTAAGATGATATCTTTTGTCTAAAATATTGCTCTAGATGCCTATAATTGAGTGGACAATTATAGGGAACAGTAATTAAAAGTTTTTACACTAATACTGTTATAATTATTGCTGTTGGCAGTTTTTAATGAGGAAAATCTAGTTATTTCTCTAATTCTAAGTTGGCAGCAGTATGTGCTCCTTGCTGTCAATCAAGTACCTACTTGTAAAATGTAGTCCGATGCCATCAAGTAGTATGTTGGTTTTCTCTCTCTCTGCAAATTGTTGGCATTGTCCTCGGTTTGTTTCTTATTAACATCCAGGTATTGACTGTCAATTAGTTTCTATATGAGAGTGTCCAAAGTATTCTTGAATTTTGGAGGCGTTCACTTCGTCGTACATTTTTGAATTTTTAAATTAAAAAAAACTTAACTTTGAAACTAGTTACAGAAAATAAAATATAAGTGGTAAAGAATAGTTAAGTCAAATGAATTTTTTTAAATGAACTAACACATAGTAACGGTCGCTACCATCATTTTCGAATAGTTAAGTGTTTTCATTATTTAAAGGAAGTATCCAAAAGATATTCAAATGTTTTGTGCGAACACTGCACATTGTTTTTATGCACTACTTGGATAGCACAATTCTTCCTAGCATCCAATTCGCTTTACCGATAATAGTATGGATCTAAGAATTCCCCGTTGATATCGCGTTTGTTTATATAATACATCAAAAATTTACATATTCTGAATTTAAAAATTTCCCCACTAATAATTTGGTTTAAACGTAGTGAAAATTTTAATTCAGCGTAAGAATGTATTACCACGTAATAACCATTATCTTCAAGAATTTACATAGTTTATAATTTGAGTATGACTACATGATCCACAGTAACACGGAGGACATCCGGGGAATTAAAAAGCAGACGAACTGGCCAAACAAGGCTCGTCAAAAGCAGTAATTGGCCTGGAACCCTCCTGCGGAGTTTCCAAAACCGCAGTCAAAATATCCATAAAAAAAATGGGTGGAGATACAGGCCCATGCCTGGTGGACGAACTCACCATGACAGACACAGGCGAAACAGTTCCTTAAGAAACAATCGCCAAAATTCACGACCGAACTTTTGAACCAAGACAGAAAAATGGTCAAAACAATAGTAGGTCTGATAACAGGACACTGCAAGCTCAAAAAACATATGAGCAAAATAGGCCTGGTAGAAGAAGCACCATGAAGATTCTGCCTAGAGGAAGAGGAAGTCTAGCAAGGATTAGATATTAAAAGCTGAGCACTACAAACCCAAGCGCGAGACCTATACCCAAGCCCCTCTGATAGGGCTAATAGGACTAATCAAAGAGGCAGAGCTAGAGCTGGTTATCTGAGATAAACAGGGATCCACGATAGATCTCAAAAGGTCGCGGTGGAACAGGCGCTGGTGCTACCCAAATAACATTTATCTATCTATGATACACAGTAATATTATCTTGCTTGATTTGTATAAAGTGTGTTGTACGCATTATTATCGATTATAATATTATAATATTGAGGGTGGTAGGGCGCTCGCATAGGTTCGAACGTGTTCAGTGACTAATCATTAGTATATGTATATATACCAAGTATTATCATAACGAGGTCAGTTATCAAACCATATTGGAAGAGATGTCATCAATTTACGGGGTGTCTTGGCCAAGAAAAACTATGGTATACCTGTGACACAACCTTTTCAAGCAAGCCAAGAAATCAATTGAAGACGATTCCCGACCTGGGCGGTCTGTTGAGGTCACCACTTCAGGTCCTATCAAAAAATTTATAGGTTATTATTATAATCGTAGTCACTATAATTTTGCTAATAATTGTATCTATTTACATTGAGATTTCTGTAAAATATTTGCAACTCAATTATCGATATTAATGCCTCGAGCTGTATTAATCGTTTTCATTTATATTAAAACACATTTTATTTATTACATTAACAGTAGTCATAGTCGGTTTTGCGCGAATTAACTACTCTAATACTATAACCGCTTTTTTTCATTAGTTTTAGTTTAGTTTGAGCTGAATTGTTCATATTTTTTATATATAATCTAGCATTAAATTATTTCAGTTTTGGGTTTAATATATAAAAAAAACATTTTTATAACGATATTAATTTACTCTAAAAATTGAGTATTTCATTAGATACTTTGGATTAGGTTTGGTTACTTTATTATTATTATTGTTTTGGGTTAAACTATAAATTATAGATAATGTTGTATAATATAAGTTTATATCATTTAAACACCAGATCACTAATTTCTTCTTATTTAGATTTTACTGAGATTGTGGCACCACTAGATTATGATATCATTTCGCTATCAGAAACGTGGTTAACGCATGCTATTAAAGACGAAATCGTTTCATTGCATAATTATCGTATACCATGTTTAATATAATTATAATTTATATTAAACATGGTATACGTTTTGAACATATTCCTAGTACTAACACAATTGAACAATTATGGATGAAACTTAATATTGATCGTTATTCTGTTGCAGTGGGTCTGTGTTATCGCCCTCCTAATGTTAACGTAAAATATTTTGTTGATACACTGGAAGATACACTATCTCACATTAGTTCCCTTTATGATTTATGTATTATTACCGGTGATATTAATATAGATTATTTAATAATGAGTAACAGTTTAACATACCTTATGGATGTTCTAGATTTCTATAAATTAAAGCAGATCGTTTCTGAACCTACTAGAGTAACTAACTTATATGAAACGTTAATCGACATTTTTTGTATTTCAGATGAAACGGTGATTGTTAATACTGGAGTTGTTAATGTGTCTGAAATTAGCGATCACAAACTTGTCTATACAACATTAAAAATAAGTAACAATGAAATACAGCAAAAATTGGTAACATTTAGAAACTTTAATCACTTTAACTACAGTCATTTCTTAGTTGACTTATACTCAGTACCTTTCTTCCTTATTTATGACATTAATAATGTTGATGAAAAAGTCAACTACTTAATATCGCAACTCTTAACTCTATTTGATACGCATGCTCCGTTATGCTCTAAGATATTTTCTAAACCTTGCTCACTCTAGTATACAGACAATTTAAAATTCATGAAATCACTTCAAAATAAAGCACTAAGACGATTTAAATCCAATCCAACAGCAGCCAAATAGGAATATTATAAGTCACTGAGAAACCTTACAACATCCTCTATTAGAAGCGAAAAGAAAGCTTTTTTAGAAAATGCTCTAAATAATCGTGATTTTAAAACTACATGGCGATCATTAAAATCAATGGGAGTAATTAAAACAGAGAAAACATATAATATTCCCACATTTCTCAAAAATCCCAATGAAAAAACTCCTACTTCATTGATTCTATACCCAACAATGGGAATAATAATACCCTTAAAGAGTATTACCAAAATAATTTACTGTTCAACTCTTCTTTTAACTTTCAACCTGTGAGTGAAGAATTAGTAAGTAAAATTCTAAATAACATTAAAAGTAATGCAATCGGTTGCGATGCCATTAGTATCAAAATGATACAATATGGCTGTCCACATATTTTGCCTCATATCACGGATATTATAAATACGTGCTTAGACAAAGGTATGTTTAAAGGTAATGCTTGTTATGCTACATTCTTGATGGAACCGGATATATAAGTTTGGTGAAGAAAAGCACTTGTTATGTTCCATATTTTTATTTACAGTTTCCTGACACGTGTTTCGAACTTTGCAGTTCATTATCAAAGGTAATACTGTATTATACTGTAGTATTACCTTTGATAATGAACTGCAAAGTTCGAAACACGTGTCAGGAAACTGTAAATAAAAATATGGAACATAACAAGTGCTTTTCTTCACCAAACTTAAAGGTATGTTTCCAAAACTTTGGAATAAGGCTGTAGTTACTCCAAGTGTGCTCCCAGTAATGTCCAAAATATTAGAGAAACTAGAGAAAGTTGTTGACTTTCAGTTAAGACATTACATCGCTTCTATTAACCTTGAACACAATCAGGATTTTGCCCTAAGTACAGCTGCACAACCGCATTGTCTAATATGTGTGACAACATTATTAAAGCCACGGATACTGGCATGCTTTCTGTGATTTTATTGCTAGATTACAGCAAAGCCTTTAATACAATCAATCACGATACGATGTTAACTATCTTCGGCTAGGTGAAGTGGCCATAACTTTTTTTGAGAATTACTTAAAAAATCGCACTCAGCGGGTTAAAGTTGTAGAACATCTTTCTAATAAGCTACCAGTTCCCTCAGATATGCCTCAGGGCTCCATTCTGGATCCCCTGTTATTTTTCATATTTTTTTTCGCTTACAATAACAATCTGTACTATCTATAGGTCGCCAGGAGCAGATTTTGAAACGTTCATTACTAAATTAAATGAAATGCTTAGAAATGTATATAACTCAAGTAACAAACACATAGTCTGCGGTGATTTCAATATTGAATTTTTAAACGAAAATAAACATGCGAAATCGATAATAAATCTGTTTAATGAATATAACATGAACTTATGCATTGAGGAAAATACACGTATAGCTCATTCGTCAAAGTCCTGCATCGACAATATTTTCACCGATATTGACATACAAAATAAAAAAGTGGTAGATACATATATTTCAGATCATACTTTTCAAATGATCCAATTCCCAATATTTATGCCCCCAGAATTGAAACAAGTAAAATACCGAATATATAACGAAAATAATATACACAAATTTAAAAACCAATTACTATCAATCATTTGGTCGCAGGAACTGTCACCAATAAACGACATAAATAAAAAATTTGACATATTTAACAAGGCGTTTACCAACTGTTTTCCTTTAAATTCAACTAACCCAACTAAGAAAAAACAAACATTTAAAAATCAATGGGTCACTCCCCAAATATTAAACCTATCAGCTATGTTAAGAGATATGACCAAACTAAAAAAATAATTTAATAGTAATTTTTATAATCAGCAATATAAAAATTTGAAAAAAATGTACGACCAATTAGTAACTAACGCAAAGAAATATTATTACAATAACAGGCTTAGTAACGCAAATAATGTAAACAAAGAAACTTGGCACATAATAAACGAAAATTTAAATAAGGTTAATAAAAAAGGTATCTCACATATCACAGTTAATAACAAAGTTATTATTAAAAAAGAAGACATTGCAACAAATTTCAACGAATTTTTCACAAGCTTATCCTCGCTCAACAATTGCAAAACTTTAATTAATTCCAATGATACATTTAAAATCATAACAAATACAAAATCAAAAGACTCATTCTTTTTGCAACCGACAGACAAATTTGAAATTGAAAAAATTATTAAGACAATCTGTAATAAAAAGTCGTCAGGAGTTGACGACATCCCAGGATTTATCATAATGAGTGTCAGCTCAGAAATCTCTCAAATTTTAGCAGATTTAATCAATCAATGTTTTCAAGAGGGCATCTACCCAGACAATTTAAAACACTCTAAAGTGGTGCCCATTTTTAAGAACAAAGGTAGCCCGGATGATATTAGTAATTATCGTCCGGTATCGCTGCAAACTCATTTCTCAAAAATTTTCGAGTATTGTTTTAATATTCGTTTGTGCAAGTTTCTCGAAAACAATAACTTATTAACACAATACCAATACGGTTTCAGACAAGGTCTATCAACTGAAAAGGCAATTTTATCTGCAATGAAGGTGATTCATTCGTCACTAGCTAGCAAAGAATTCATTATCGGGATATTCGTCGATTTTAGTCGAGCTTTCGACACCGTTGATCACCGCCTCTTACTTGAAAAGATGTATGACATAGGTGTCAGAAATGAACCCAACCATTTTCTGAAATCGTATTTAGATAACAGATTCCAACGGATGGACATCGACGGGGTTCGCTCTAATAATAAAAGAGTAGGCATTGGGACTCCACAAGGCTCATGTCTATCCCCCACCCTGTTTAATATTTTCATCAACGAGCTGGCTGATAATATAGCAAATATTGCTTTTCCGGTTTTATACGCGGACGATGTTAGTGCTATTGTTGTGGCAAAAACGGAAGTCGAAGCAATCACAAAAGCTCAAAAATGTCTAAACTTAATAGAATCATGGTCTAGTAAAAATAAGCTATACATAAACAAAGAAAAAACAGTATTCATTCAATTTTCCTCGAAGAATAAATTAATTATCTCATCACCACTTCTGAAAATATTTAACACAACTATTAAATCAGTAGATTCATTTAAATTCTTGGGCCTGCATATAGATGGAAAATTAACCTGGCGAAATCATATTAACTCAGTTTTATCAACGATTAGCAGTCGTCTTTTTTTAATTAAAAATATCAAAAAGCTAGTGTCACTTAACGTTCTAAAAACCTTATACTTTGCCCTAATAGAATCGTTCCTTACATATGGACTACTTTTCTGAGGCCCCAAGTGTGATGATATTTTGATTTTACAGAAAAAAATTGTTAGGGCTATGAGTAACCAACCATTCAATGCACATTGTAAACCTCTTTTCAAAAGGTTACAGTTATTGACTCTGCCGTGCCTTTATATTTTTAAGCTCATAATGCATACGTTTGATACAAAACATCGCTTAAAAACACGACAAGAAATTCATAATTATAATGTCCGCAATAAAAGAGACTTAGATCTACCGAAAACCAGACTATCAACAAATAAGGAAAATCCAGCGCACGTTGGAATAAAATGTTACAATAAATTAATGAATATAGATGAACGTTTCAAAATTCTCCATAATAGAAAAACCTTTAAAAACAAACTCAAACTATATTTATTAGATAAATGTTTTTATTCCGTGTCAGAATTTTTAGATAAGGAATAATTTAATTTTAAGCCATTAATTATATCACTGTGTACCATTACCCTTATGTTTAGTATTAAATTTTTCTTAATTTTAATGTGTAATATTGTATGTTTAAGTTGTATTGACGAACCCACAATGTAATGTTATATTCAGAGGTAATAAATGAACTTTACTTTACTTTACTTAGATATCATTGATCACCCACTTTATATCTCAGACTTGGCTTTCAGCAACTATCACTTTTCAAATCTGAAAAAAAAAACGCCAAGGAAAGAAATTTTCTACAGATGAAGAAGTGAAGGATACAGTTTTAGCGTAGTTTTTCAGAGAAGTTATCCTTCTCTCTCATCATTTCTTTTATGAAGGTATTCAAAAGTTAATTCATAGATCTAAGAAATTTGTTAGGGTTGTGGATAAATATATTAAAATAGAAAAAATATTTTTTTGAATATTATTTCATAACCTTCTATTCCATTCCACGAACTTAAAAACACACCTTCGTTATGTTGTACTGTCCACCTGGAAGTCCTTTTCAAGTCTAAGCTATTTCAGATTATTCCACCATAACTTTTCGTTGACCAGCTTCTTCGGCTCCATTCTTCTGGAAGGCAGATCTACAGACTTATCCAGCTCTATATATGTTGCCATCAAACTTTATTATAGTGGTGGTGAATCTTAGATACTTATTTGTTCACAAAAGTACCTCATTTCTTGTTCTTACTATTTATATACGCCATGGTAATTGTGAAGTCTCTCCATGTAATCTGTGCACCTTAATGCATAATACACTTTCTTAAAATTTACTATTTTTGAAATATTACCTCTATAAAATGTTCCTGGTTTACTCATAACATGTCGCTATATAAGTAACTGTCATTTTTATCATATTATTGCTCACTAAGCTTCTTTTTTTATTAAAAGACTACTTCTTAGCAGGATAATGAAAAACATATACAGGGTGTCCCGTTAATGCGGGGAAATGGTTGGACCATAGATTCCTGGGGTCAAAATATGACGATTTAACGCAACTTATCTATATCCAAAAATTTACGGTTAAGCCGGAATTTGGCTTCAAAGTTTCAAATTTTTCTATTTCTTTTGTTTATAACAATTGAACGCTTTATTTGATTTGAATGAAATTTATTTTTAATAACTACCATAATATAATACATCATTTCAGTTATTATGACCATTATTGGTTAACAAGAAGTATAAGAAACAGTAGTACCACCACTTAAAAACTAAAATATTTTTTTATTGGTGGATCTAATAAAAATTTAAAAAATAGTACTTAAAAGACCATTTAATTTAAAAACTTTTTTATCTCTTAATAATATTTGATATCTTTTACGGTTTTCCCACAAAAAAATAAAATATATATTTTTTATCTACTAAAAACAAAATCTAGTTTTTCATCGAATCGAAAATAAATGTTTTTTGTGGCCGTCTTTGTTTAAAAAATGTAAATTATGTATAATAATAATTATTTAGTGTCTTTTAACAATTAATTTTTAACTTTATTATAGTTCATAAATATTTATATTTGGAACAATCAGATATCTTGTTTGTATTAGGATTTTGCAAAGAAAATTGTTTGAAAAATGTTAGATCTTGTTTTTATTTACTTTATTAATTGATATTATTTAATTTTTATTCAATTGAGTAAGTTTATTTACTTATTAATGAGTGCATAATGAGTATACTATATTCATATTTTATTTTTTTGTGCAAAAACCGTACAAGATATCAAAAATTAGTAAGAGTCAAAAAAGTTTTTGAATCTAATGCCCTTTCAAGTTGGAATTTATTGGATGCACCAATAAAAAAATATTTTAGTTTTTAAGTGGTGGTACTACTGTTTTTTATACTTCCTGTCAATCACTAATGGCCACAATAACTGAAATGATGTATGATATTATGGTAGTTATAAATAATAAATTTCATTCAAATCAAATAAAGCGTTCAATTTTTAAAAACAAAAGAAATAAAAAAAATTGAAACTTTGAAGCCAAATTCCGGCTTAACCGTAAATTTTTGGATATAGATAAGTTGCGTTAAATTGTCATATTTTGACCCCAGAAATCTATGGTTCAGTCATTTCCCCGCATTAACGGGACACCCTGTATATGACATGAATAAATAACTTAAAAAAATACTAGCGTTAAGACAATACAATAAATTATAGAGTATAGTATATTAAGAGAAAATAGGCATAAAACGACAAACTAGTAGCCTTATCGGGAAACAGCGAATGCTGTTTATTACTTATAAATATTTTAACACATAGTAAACATATTAACTGCAATATTTATATAAGAACGTCAAAGCGGCATTTTATAATGCAGCTATAAACATTCGGCTGATGGAGTGCCGTTTTCCATTATATAGCATAATAAAAAATGTGCCGATATAAAAATTTGATTTTTACAACTGCTATATTTTACGAAAGCTTAATATCAAAGATATTATTATTTATTGAGGATGCCTGCATTATATCGACAACTGTTATAAAATTCACAATACAGGGTGTTTCTGGGACTCATGGAATAAAATTAAGCACATATACTACAGTAAAAATGATAATGATTCGTAAAAAAAATATTATAAAAGAATTGAAATAAAAAAGATACATCAAAAATAAGAATATTTAACACATTTTTCTAAATATTTTCAATACCGTTCGTTGTAGAGTTAGAGAAGCTGTCAATTCTCAATTGTCTCAATTAGTTCCTTATTTAAGTATCATTGAAATTATGAATTTGTGTAATGTTATGGAGAAATATTTACGTTTATGATTAACGATTTTTTTTGTTTCTGAGAATACATAAAAAAATATAGGTTTTCGAAGAGGGTAGCATTTAGTGCAAACTTTTTAGCGAAATGGGGCGCTTTTTATGAATTGCAGTTACCTTGGTGTGTTCATATTGAAAGGAATTTGATAGATTATACAAAGGATTTCGGGAATACTTTATTTTGGTTAGCACCCTAGGGTCTAATATTTCTACGATTTAAGGGTTACGTAAAATTATAGGGTAGGGTTGAAAAAGAGGATAGACAAATAGAAAAACAAATGGCGCCAGATATTTTATAGATATCTGTATTTCTTTTATATTTATTAGTTTATGTTATTTAAACTTTTACTGTAACGACAAATATGTAACATATTAATAAATAAAAATATAAGTGTAATACAATTTAAATAATATATAGTTACGGATTAACTTTGACCTAATCGGTCTTAACAGTACAGGAAAACTAAATATTAAATTCCAGATCTCCATTTAATTAAAACTATTATAATATTAAGGACAATCTTTTATTAGACAACAATAAGGTTTGTTTAAATACCATTTCCAATTTAAGTTTTTTATACTCTATGTAAACATTGTTACCTAATATTGGAAATAAATGGCTCAATAAAACAGTTTTTCAAAAAGAGAATTTATGTTGTTGTTTTCAAAAATAGAATGCTCGTGTATCTAAACGTACGGATTAATTGAAATCGACCAATGGGGGTAAAAACAAAACAATAGCCATTATTCCCCCCTGTGGAAACATAAAAACGAAAATAAATACAAGTACGTGAAATAGTATGTTCGTATGATATTGGCAATAAATTAGAAATAATTCTTGGAAGAATAATAATATTTATGATTATTAAACACTAGTTAATGCATAAAAAATCGTTTTAATGTTAATTAAAGTATTATTTACATTCCACTATGATACACAACTTGAATTCTGTTTTACGTAAGGCTTTTAATAAGTTAATCATAATTAGTGGAATCTATTACTTCGTAGTTTTAAATTAAATATGTATTGTACGATCAAATCAAAAGCTTTCGATAAATTACAATATATAAATTGAGGATAATTAAGAACAGGGCATAAATAAAATTAAACATTATTAAGAGACAAAAAAAGCTTCCAAATAAACTGGTCTTTTTTTAATTTTTGCAAAATATTAATTTTACGAGATGGAACTTAATAATAATAATAATAAATAACTAAAATGATAATTGATTTTACTCATTATTGTATTAATTGATTTAAAGAAAGAACTGTTGTTTTGAAGTTACATATTGTTAACACATTACAAATGTGAAATCATTAAATCGTCAAAACTGCAAGAAGTTCATGATATTTGCCTTTAACGAAATGATATATCTAATGAAATATCTAATGGTATAATTTTATCTCGAAAAGTCTCTTAATATTTTATAGCCAACTTGAAGAATATTGCACCTTCTTAGAAATGAAAATTTATTATATATTTGTATAGCTATTTTTTTTTATTTTTTAACAATATAATACAATATTTTCTTAAATATTTTGTTAATTTCTTCAGCACTTCTTTCCTTGAAGTAGCATGCATGAAGTGAAATTCCATTTAATTTGAAATTAGATTCAGTATCTTATTTTGTTTTAGTTGAGGTTTTACTGTCTACTAATTTCTCTCTTACATTTTTTTGTGTATTGATCCATAACTTAGGTTCCTTGTAGTTCATTTTAATTTAGTCATCTCAGACTACTTATCTATCTTATGGATTACCTAGGATTACAATTAGTTTTTAATTGTTCGTAGGTTGTGTGATACATTTCAGATCAACAATGGATTCTAAAATTATTATGAAACATTTTCTTTTAACTTTTACCATATCATCTATGAGGATTACTTACGAGTATCATTCCTTATAATTTTCCGTCTTTTCTTTGAGTTATTAACAGTTTGAAAAAAGTGTATGACAGCGACAATTCTGAATTTAACTTATACAATCAAAATAAGCAGAAAGATCTCTTCCATTTATATTCTTCTTTTAAATTCTGAAGAAGTATAAGAAATTTTCCAAATAAAATTTTACATTTAAACTTATATGGAGTTTTGGTGATATTTCATTAATTGGATGGCAATTTTGATAAGTTTACTAAAATATGTTGTGGTAAATAATAAAATATGAATTAACTGAATTATTTAATCTGATCTTAAATAAGCATTTAATGACATGTGATAATCGCTGAATAACCTTAGTAAATTTTGAATTATCTTTGAATGATTTTAAATGACATTGACTGACTGTTTAGTGTTTTTAAATGAACTTTAGCCATCGCTTGATGATTTTAAGGAACATGTAGTGCCCTAAAATAGTAATTTGAATAATTTGACCTTGAACGTTTTTGGTATAATTAAGTATTGGTTGGATTTAATTGTTTGTTGACTGAACTAAAATAACTTTAATGATAGTAAGATTATTTCGACTGATTAAGACTGAATAATCGTTACAAACCTTCCATCAAATAAATTATCTGTAGATGACTCTAAATGGCCCAACAATAATTTTATGATAAAATGTATTAGCTAGAGAAGTAGTTGTTTCAAATTAATTTGTTTTGTAGTCTTAGTAAGACTCATTGTTGTAGATTCACGAAATGTTTTCGTATTTTTAAATTTATTAAATAATTTTATGATTAAGAAAGATCCTGGCTGATCTATGGCTGATATCAAATGCTCTAGATAATCATTGATTGATCTTAAATATCTTTAAGTAATTAAATAATATTTAATACAAGTTGGATCATCTTTAATTACGCAAATGACCTTAAGTTACTAATAATTGCCATTATATTAACTTGAACTATAAATTGGTCTTGAATTATTTTTGTGTAACTTCAACTATATTTGAGTAATCAAATAACTTTAAGCGATATCTTAAATAATATTATTATAGGCCTTAGAACAATCTAAGTATTAACTTAATAAAGATTCAATTATCTTGAATTATTATTAGATCGCCTAATAATAATAATGGTTTTTACTTCAACCATCTAATTTTGAATGAGTATTGAATAAATTCGAACAATAATTGAATACGTTAAATAAACCCTAATTAATGTTAAATTATCTTGATTATCAAATTAAATTTAAAAGCACCTACTTCATAATTTAATAAGAATAAAATCAATTTTACTTGGATAATATTGCATTGTATGATATTAACTAAGATGATGTATTTCAATGTTATTAAGTCTTGTTTATTTAATTTTTTACACCAATTGCCATTTGAATGATGGTTTAAAAACCTTAAATAATCTTGAGTGATGGCTTTAAATGACAATAAATTAATCCTCGCAGTATTAAAAAAAAATATAAACTATCTTAAACATGTAACTCAAATGATGTCAATTGACCTTTGTTTTTCCTATAATGATTTTGAATCTCTTTTAAATATCATTAAATAACCTTAGATGACCTAGAATGATCGTTAGATAACTTGAATTATTAAATAATTTTTAATTATCTTGAATATTCATCGGATAGACTTAAACGATCTTGTATGACTATTTAATGACTTTAAATAACGCTGGATCTGAAATGATCATAATCTACACAAAAACCAATGTTTCACACTTATTGAAACTCATAACACTAAATAACATACTATTATTACACAAAATAAAAAACAACACCATAAAAACAAATATATCTCTAATAAAAAACAAAAGAACACAACTATAAAACACGAAGAAATTCAAACATTAGAACAGGACTTTTTAAATCAAAACAGTATGCACACTTACTAACCACGGAGACGATACAATAATTTAACAACATAGAGAAACACATACAGACGCTGTCAAATCCAGCATTTAAACTGAAAATTAAAAACCTACTTCTAAACAACAAAATATGAACTGACGAAAGAAAAACCACCAAACAAATAAAACACAGGTATCCTCCAATACCGATAGCCCAAGATGGACCAACTCATGGACCACTCTTCTTGAGGCTAAGATAGGAGGAAGGAACTGATTACAATACAATACATTTATTTACTATTGTAAATTTATAAATTTGTAAATGTAGAAATAAATAAAAAATATCCAAAAAATTACAATAAATGATTTTCTATTATTTAAAAATCTATATACCCAAAACGTAATTTCAGAATCTCAGAATTACGATATTGATAAATTGATATCAATGTTGATTACATTTTATATCTTGATAGACCCCTAAAATACGTAAATAACCATAAGTTCATATGAAGAACTTTGGATTACTTTTTATTGACCCTGGATAGTCGTGAAGGAAAAGTAATCTCGACCGACCGTCAACTTTTAATAGCCATTACATTATTTTGAATAATCATCAGATCACCTTGGATTATCCTAAATAATCCTCAAATAACCTCAACTATATTTAAATAACCGTTCGATGCCTTTGAATGATAATTAGGTGAACCTAGATAACCTTATATGATTATCTGTTAAATGATGTTGAATTTCAGAATTATCTTAAATAAACTTTAATGGCCGTTGGGTCAACGCAATTACTTGGAATGATCATTGAATAACCTTAAATGGTCTTGATTAATCATTATATGGCCCTTAAAATTATTAAATACCACTTAAATTACCTTGAATAATATCACTATTAAGCTTTGTAATTTCCACACCTTCGCAGAAAGCATCGTTCCCCTACCTTGGAGGGACAGCATCCCTCTCCAGTCACACTCACTCACACATCCATTTTCGCACCCTACTTAAGACGGAACCACCCTTGCAATCGTCAGTCCACTCGGAATAACAGCTCTCTTTAGTAACGCTCGTCTATTAGGCTTAATAATTTCTCTATGCTACACACCACTCTAGACACAACTACGGCCACGCTGCTCTCCACCTGGAACCCGTCAGTGACTTACGCTAAGCCCGGTATCCCATCGAGATATGTCCGAGAACGTTCACCGTCGCCCAAGCCCTACACCCGGACACAGATGCCCCAAAATACGCAAGTTCCTGTAAAGAAGCGCTAGCCGTCCTACATTCTTCCAACAACAGCTACATCGCTACCATATAATCACCTACTTACTTATACTCAATATTTACACATTTTTGAAAATAAACGGCTACAACAAATAACATACCATGTTATAAACTAGCAACCCAACGCGTGGCTGAAAGAAAAATATGAGAGTAATCACGAGGATTATGCAGTGATGAGGGAAGAGCAGTTCTGAGCAAGTATGGACACGATGCTGCATGTTCCACAACAACCCGCCGCGATAAATAGTTTCTCAAAATGCGGAGCACGGTTTAAGGGATAGACTGATAACCAAATCGAAGAAACTTAAACACATTAGTACAATAATAATATGCAAACACATGACGGAAGGAATTTCAGTTACAGTATTTCAGCTTCTCCTAGAGGGACCCGCAAACAACTAGTGGGAAAAAATCAAAGGAGAAATCGGAACCTGAGACCAATTCATCACCGATGTTCGAAACGCATTTTCCTCGCAAGTGCCGAATTACAATCTTTGAGTAGAACCAATACAGACCAGCGAGCTCGGATCAGTTCATAATTTGGAAGCAAGTGCTGTTCAGCAGATTGAATGAACATACATTACAATTAGACGCAATCTACGACCTGCTACACTTAGACATAAAGAAAAAGATACTAAACTCTTGAAGGAGGAAAACTAAAGTCAAGTTAAAATAAATTGCGATTATTGTAAAAATCAGGGCAACAGAGTGGAGGTAAAAGACTCCGCGAAACAGTTGCTTCGCTGAAAGGAACAAATTCCAATATTATTAATGCCGAAAACCGAATATAATAAAATAAACAACAATGCACAACAGCGAATCCTAATCTACTCCATCTCAGTAACCAGATATCCTATCCATGCAGACCTTACGTAATTATTAACGTGAATGAGAAGTCAGAGTATACGTTGGGCTAAAGAGAAGCGGGGGGCACATCTAAAGACCAATGGCGATAACAAACAAAAAATGTAAATATTTACAGGAAGTACACGTCCTCATTATGAGGCTGCGAAACCTACAGTGAAAAGCCAGCTGTCAGCCCAAGTATAAGCAAACCTAAGGAATGCTTATTCTCGGAGCTGCATCACTCGTCATCCTAGTACCCAAAAAAGATGGCACCTCACACCTCTGCGTCGATTACAGGGCATTCGTGACAGTACCCGACAAGTAACCGCTCCCACGAGTGGACAACCTATTGCACAATGAGTCAACAGGAAAATACACATCCATCATAGTCTTAAGAAGTGAATACTGGCAGTTTTCGGTAGCAACTTAGAACATGGAGAAAACCGCGTTCACTTGCCGCTTTGAACTATTTAAGTTTTTTTTTTATCCTCACGAGGTGGTGTCGCTTAGCGTCCCTGCACTGCGGTCTCCGTGGTCCTTTTGTGCGCCTCTGGCTGTTTTACTCCTTTTGAACTCCTGTATCTTCTAAGAAGTCCAGGAGTTTCTGCCAGGGGATATTCCTTAGCTGTTCTACAGGAAGCATGGGCTTCCAGAGTTTCGCCTTCCGTTCTTGTTTGTATGCTTCGCAAGTGCACAGTAGGTGTTCGGGAGTTTCCTCTTCTTCCAGACACCCACAGCATAAGGGGCTTTTCTCAATTCCCATCCTATGTTTGTGCTTGTTCAGGTCACAGTGTCCAGTGACTAGTCCTGTGATTTTTCTTAGTTTCAGTCTGCTCAGTCTAGATAGCTTCAACATGCTGTCAGGTACCGGACCATCTAGGAAGAGTCTTGTATGCCTCATTCCATTTTGGTTTTGCCATGCCTTTTTGCGCTCCTCTGCTAACTTGCATCCGATTATTTCCTTTCCTTTTTCATGGGGTATACCGAAAGCGGGTTCAGGTCCTATGAATTCACCTGCTGCTCCTTGTTTAGCCAGCAAGTCGGCCCCCGAGTGTCCAATAATTCTTTGGTCCTTGGGTACCCATACTAGCTGTGTTTCTCTTGTTGTCGCCAGTGCGTCCAGTCTTTTTATGCAAGTCATGACCAGCCTGGACTGCACTATCGGTGAGGCTAGTGCTTTTATGGCTGCCTGGCTATCTGTCATAATGGTAATTGGTCCTTTTTTAAGTCCCGAATCCATTAAGTGATGAGCACACCAGCCAATGGCGGCTATTTCGCCCTGGAAGATAGAGGCATGCTTCCCCAGAGCAATCGCGAATTGTTTGCTCCGGTTGCAGCCTTCATAGATACCAGCCCCGGTTCCTTTAGTATTTTTGGCCCCGTCTGTCTACCAGATGGTTCCTTTACTCATTCCCGGGTATGTTCCATTTGTCCATTCACTCCGCTGTGGTATGATCGTTTTAAATCTGCGGAATGGGTGTACAATTTTGGTGAAATCGGACCTCATTGTTAGTGTCTCTTCTTCTTGTAGTACTTTAAATGTTGCGGGTCTTGATGACCCCATATTTAAAGTATGTCCATTTATGTGCATCCTATAGGCTGTCCGTCTAGCTTCCATCATTACAAATAAATGTAGTGGTGGTAGCGATAATATGTGTTCCATGGCTGCCGTGGGCGTTGTCCTCATTGCCCCAGTGATTAGCAGACACGCCTGTCTTTGCACTCTTTCGAGTTTTACTGCTGCACTTTTGGTTTGGGTCTTTTCTCCCCAAACGAGCGCCGCATATGTCACTATAAGTCTTATGACCACAGTGTATAGCCATTTGGTCATACTGGGTCTCAGTCCCCATGTGCGTCCTACCATTTTTCGGGTCGCAAAAAGTCCTCTCATGGCCTTTTTGCTGATGCTCTCTAGGTGGAAGTTGAAGTTCAATCTGGTATCAAGTATGACCCCTGAATATTTTACTTCATTTTTGATTGGAACTTCCATTTCATACATACGTAGTGATTTTATGTCATTGGTTTTTCGTCGCCTAGTAAAAGGGACGATCGCCGTTTTGACCAGGTTTACAGTTAACCCTTCATTCCTGCACCATCTATCTACGGTATTTAGTGCCTTCTGCATCAAGTTTGATACAGTGGTCCCAAACTTCCCGCTTACTAGAATGGTCAGATCATCTGCATACCTCAGTGCATATATGGCTTTCGAGTAGCAGCAGAAGGTCGTCCATAACGAGGCACCATAGGAGCGGCGAGAGAACACCTCCCTGCGGGCACCCGCCAGCGACTGACGCTTCTGCTGTTTTTCCATACAGGGTAGTCGTTACAGTCCGACTTCTGAGCATCTTGTTTACCCATTGTCGCACTTACGGGTTAATTCCTCTTTTCTCCATTGCTGTTGCTATGGAGTTGAAGGTTGTGTTGTCAAACGCCCCTTCAATATCCAGAAAGGCCCCTAACGCAACGTCTTTGCATTGTAGGGTCCTTTCGCATCTGCTCACTAGCTGGTGGATTGCTAGCTCGCATGACTTTCCCGCTTGGTAGGCATATTGTTGACGGTGTAGTGGCGAGTCCTTTAAAACTCCTTCCCGTATGTGCCTGTCTACTAGTTTTTCTAGTAGTTTTAACATAAATGATGACAAGATGATCGGTCTGTAAGATTTAGCCTGGGCATATGAATCACGCCCTGGCTTAGATATGAATACCACCTTTACAGTCCGCCAGCTACTTGGGATGTATGAAAGGGCAAGGCTTGCTCTGAGGATATCACATAGTGGTTTCCTCAGCGTCGCTATCCCCTTTTGTAGCATGATAGGATATATCCTGTCAGGACCTGGTGATTTGAACGTGTTAATTCCCCACTCAACGTCACCTGGTCTGATTATCATTTTCGCTGTTTCTCAGTTTCGTTTCGAGCCCCTGCGTTGGGCTCGCTTAGGTCCTCGGAAACAGGATTGTCAAGTATTGCAGAACCCGGGAAGTGCATCTACCGAGTCTATGTACTTTCCATTTTTGGTCTGCAGTGAGCCGATGTTCCCAGCATGATCTTTGCTGAGCATCTTGAGTAGACGGGAGCTTGTGGGTTCACTTTCTATGTCCCCACAGAATTTTTGCCAAGATTCCCTCTTGGCTTTTTAATGGCATTGTTATATGTCGTGAGGGCCGTTTTGTACTGCGCCCATTCACCGTTTCTCTTGGCTGTATTAAACAGTCTTCTGATGCGTGCCTTAGCCCTATCAGGATCCTTGTTCCACCAGGTGACCCTGGTTGATGTAGGTTTGGTAGTTCTTGAGCAGCTTGCTTCAAACGCAGTATTGATAGAGTCTGTGATGCTTTGCACCATGAGCTCTAACTCATGCGTTGTTCTCGCTACTGTTGGACAGTCCCCAATTCGGCTAGCTAGTACCTCTTTGTATAGGTCCCAGTCAGTTCTCCTCGGGTTTCTGTTTTGGATTTCAGATGCTTCTTCTGATGCGATATCGAATCGAATATATCGATGATCTGAGAGTGATGGTTCCTCAGATACAGTGTTTTACCATTTCACTTGCCTTGTGTTGAAGTTGAAAAGATTGATATTTATTTTTTATTTATTTACTTTTCAGCGCACAATATATCGCTTCCAAGCGGAGGTGCCTTACGTCAGAATGCTCGCCTACTTAGATGGCGTTATCCTCCTTAAAGTCTCTAACTTGTCTCTAACCTTTTTTTAATCTCCCTTTATATGTCTTCCTGTCTTCTAGACAGCTATCTCTTTGAATTCTAGTTTTAAAACGTCTATATTCTGAGTTGTTTTCATCTTAAATTCTTTTTTACATTTTCTTAATCTATTTCTCTTATTTCCTTTCTCAAAACTTTTTAAATCTTTTAATTTAAACACAAATAGATAATTAATCAAAACCCTCGAGCGTATTATACAGATTGGATTGTGTGTTATAGAACACCCACCCACTCTACATATATATTTTTACATCAATTAATGATAGTGTTTGAGTTTCCAGTGAAATAAAAAATCAAAATATGGGTGTCAATTTCAAAAATCCTAATCATTGTTAAATTTAAGCTTAAATTTAGAGTAAATATGTAGGGTCAGTGGGTGGCTTCTATCCCAACCTCCAACCAATTTAACATTAGCAAGAGTTTTTAAACAATACTGAATAAAATACCAGTTGTTAATTTTTTAATTTTTGTGTCAAATCATTTTCTAATATATGGCTGAAAAAATCAACACAAGTAACAATTTTTCAAATAAAAACTAAGAAAATCACTTGGGCGTGTTATACAGATTATATTGTGTGGTAGAGGTTACCCACTCACCTTACATGAATATTGTTACATCATTTATTAACAGTGTTTAAGTTTCCAGTCACATAAACCATCATAATTTGAATTTGAATTTCAAAAATCCTAATCTGTGTGAAAAAAACTCAATACAAGTAAGAATTTTTTTAATATAAAATTAAGCAGAACCTTTAAGCATAATACACAAATTGGTTTTTATATTAGAAGACCCCACTCCCCCTATATCTATATTATATTTTTACATAA
The DNA here is from genome assembly GCA_963969525.1 of Ontholestes murinus. Lineage (NCBI taxonomy): Eukaryota > Metazoa > Arthropoda > Insecta > Coleoptera > Staphylinidae > Ontholestes > Ontholestes murinus. The sequence goes on from OZ018387.1 coordinate 86,206,673, forward strand.
ATTAATATTAGTGTATAAGTTCCCAGTGAAATAAATCATCAAAATATGATTGTCCATTTCAAAAATCCCTATCATATTTTAGCTTAAATATGCAGAGTAGATAGGTGGCTTCTAACGCAATCTACAACCAATTTAAGTTTAGCAACGGTTTTTCAAATTATAATGAAGGGAACTCGATTTATTATTTTTTCATTTTTTGTGGAAATATATTTTCTAATGTATGGTTGAATAACACTCAACACAAGTAGGATGTTTTCAAATAAAAAAACTAAACAAAACCATTGAGCGTGTTATACAGATAATTAAGCTTGTGACCGAATTGTCGATGTCAGTGTGAAAACCAACCTGGGTTCCGAACATATAAAATATCTAGGCTACATCATCTTATATAAAGGAATCACTACGGAAGCAGAGCGTATTTCAGTTATCGCTACCTGGAAAAGCTTTCGGGACCGTAAGTCTTATCATTTATCCAGACATGTTTGTAGTGCCGCAGATTCATCCTCGGCTTCGCTGGCCGATAAGGAGCCTATTTAAAAAGAACCCCACCTGGAAATGAGGGAAGACAAAATATGCCAAAATGGACCAAATAAAAACGCTGCTAACCACTGCCCCAAACTTGAAGCCAGTTACCTTCGAGAAACTGTTTAGAACCGACACTAGCGACTTCCCCCTCGGAGCAGCATCCGATTGAATACGCAACCCTCTTGCTTACACCATCAGAACAAAACTAAATAAGAGCGGAGCGAGAAATTTTAGCTATAGGCTCTTCGATCACGATCACCTTTAACCACGCAGCCTTGCTTTAGCTGATGTCGTTGAAAGCACCTACCAGACACCCAGCTTGATAGACCTTACACCTGCATCTATTCAGCATCACCATTAAGAAACACCTCTGGAAGATAAAATTTTGTAGCAGATACACTAACCAGAATACCAAGGCACAGCATCACTAAAATCAACCTAGTTCTGGTTGATCTGCCACAATAAGGCGCCGCCAATATCCGTACAACGAGGATGCTTCGCAATGTATTGCGAAGGAAGAAGGATTAATTCCATGATTATCCGCCCGCAGGGCATTATGGATTCCATGAAACTTACCACAGGCTATCACAACTTTACTACTGGAAGAAAATGAGGAATGATATTGCCAAATACCTTATTAATTGGATCGAATGTCAGCGTTACAAACCAAGTAACCTGAAGCGCTTCGAGGAGATATCATTTGACCCATTTGAACCACTGCATACGTCTCCAGAGGGATTCACAACTATCCTTATACAAGCCAACAAATGGGTCAAAATGCAGTCACTGCAAAAAGCCACGTCCACAGAATGTGCCACCGCATTACTAAATAAAGTCTTTCTACGCTACGGAATTCCCCACCGATGCTTAACCGACCTAATTCGTTTGTGATGTCATGCAATAAACGATGTATTTCTTAGAAGTACCGCCCAACTTCACCCCGTCTTACCACCCATCAGCCCACCCGGTGAAAAATCGGTATATAAAGACTCAACTTGCTTAATATAGTGGGAACACAGCACGATTCTTGGCCTACTAAATTAGCCTCACAACTCACAACTCCAGCAGCACTAGACATAGCTCTGATTATCTCACCATCAGAAGAACAATATGAACCACCAAAGATGTGAGCAGGGACTTCTATCTACTATCCGACAAAGAGCTCGTCTACTCGGCTTACTCTTCGCTTTATGCTAGGCACCACATTAGAAGCTAGTGTCATCCAAGCCCTACACCAGGTCACAGAAGCCCCAACCAACCTAAGTTCTTGTAAAGAATCCATAGCCGCCACACGCTAACCGCAAAGATAACTCTGCCACTTTGACACCATCGCCTACTCACGCATATGCAATATATTTGTGTATTTTTGTAAATAAACGGCTACAACAACTAACATACTGTGTTATAGCTTGACTTTAAATAACCTTAATTTGCCATAGTTTTATGGTCTTCATTAATATTAAAAAGTCATTTCTGCGGTTTAGATTTATTATGTTATATCTAACAACTTTAGCAAATTTTTGATATTGCTGACGTATAGCGAAATAAAATAAATTGATTCAAAACTGTAACTTATGGATTATATTTATGATTATTATAAAAGTCGTCCATTTCCGAAGCCAATAATAGGTGAAGAATAAAACTGTTGTCCATATTATCAAACTTTTGAATGGCTTCTTTGTTATATACGTATTGTAAAAGATATTTTAAATGGGCCACCCTGTCTATTGATTAGATATATCTATTAACTAATATTAAAATTCAATATTTACAAGGGTATAGAAACCAGGCACTAAATTTGTATATATTGTTATTTAAACAATAACAATAGATATTGAACTATATATGCATATGAATAACAGTTCCATATTGATCAAGAATAATAGCTTGATAAAATTAACACAATATGAATATCGCCAGTAGTTAATTAACCGAGCCGGACGCATTAATTCAAGGAACCGGATAACGTAAAAGATAAACAGTGGGCAAGTAGCAACAGATGCGGACGGTATTAATACTACAGCAGATCAAAAACTAATATGAATGATATACAATCCCGTATAATATCTTCGGGAAGATATACAAATACCACGTTTTATGAGTAGCGCAAATATTGTACGTTCGGAATATCGGGGGAAAAATAGGAAAAGACCCGATTCGATATTAACAGGGGCGAACGGAATAAAACCGATATTGGGAATATTATGGCCGTTACCTTTACGGCCAATCGTAGGAACTGAGTACATGATATTTCTACTGTTGGCATTATTGTTATTGTTATTGGTGCGAACTGTAACGTGGCATACAATAGTTGACGGCGAACTTATTTTTCTAGTGTAAAGAAAGATTCGTTTTATCACAGCGATTTGATTTCGTCTCCATAATGTTTAAGTGTAAATCCGAAAGTTGCATTTTTATATCTTTAGAGTTTATAAATAAAATTGTTAAATTTTGAATAAAAATACTTTCCTTTTACACATCACACATAATAAAATTTGTATAATTATTAATTAAAATGTTTGTGATATGAACCTATTTCATAAATGATTTTCCTTTAAAAAGAGGAATAACAATGATATAAACATTTCATTTCGGGATGGCGCCTATTGCGCCTCTTCTCCATTCGTCGCGTGCAAATGTTATTTTAATTAAAATTTAATTAACAAAATTATACCTACACATGACACGGGCACAGTTATAATTTAATTAGCGACAATGTTCCGTAAATTAAATAAATTGCGCGAATTATATAATCTGATTTGCCAACTCGCCCATCATTTCATAGAACAAACATAATTCGTTCCATATATATACATTATGCAATATAATTTAGCGCGTCCGTAATTTATTTATGTAAAAACTTAATCGTGTGAAATTTAATTACGGATGTATATATGAAATTAATTACATTGGATTTAATTAGATACTATTGAATTATATACAACGTAATTAGTTTCTAAATTTAGAAAAATGTGTGTGTAAGCATATGAACCTAAGATATGCAACTCATTAATAACAAAATCAAAATTAATAATAGTGTTAACAATTATGTTTTTTTCACATAATTACTTATTAGTTCACGATACTTTCTAAAATATTCAAAGATCTGTGATAAGCAACATGTTCTTGTACAATAGATATTCTACTTAAATTACTAAGTTTATATTGTTGATTACAATGCAGTTAACTATAATGGTTTATTCTTAGTACACATTTTGAGACATTGAATGACGGCCAAACAGAAAATATGCAAAGAGAATAGCCTTCAAAGGTGCTTCTACCGGCTCAAATTAATGAAAACACTCTACAAACCTAACTTATTTAGGGCATCCGAAAATTGATGATTATCCGCCGTCAGTATTAAACAGAGTTAAAAGTTATTTGGAAATTTCATTTGATTTTTTTTCCTAAGCACGGCATCTTCGTTTTATTTTCCGTGTAAAAGACTAGGCGATTGTAGAGAACAAATATTATTTATTTCGTGCTGATTTTTAACTAAGTACAAAAGTTTCTATGTTTGCAACTTTAGGAATAGGCCTTGATTTCATTGTGAATTAGAAAACCATACTATGTCATTACTTATATATTTATATTATCTTTATAACCGCTATTGTCGGCTTAGTGTAATTTTTTTCAATATCTTCTTCATTAACTGTTACTTTTAATGATTCTATACACCTCTTAAAAATATCAAATTTAAAAGTCCTTAAGATTATAGTTCTAAGATAACACCCAAATACCCAATCCACTTCAGCAGTATATCACAGATTGTTGATGTTTTTATTTTTGGTAACAGCAACGCATTTAATAAAGAAATAAAATTCGATACACTCCAAAATATATTTCCAGACTTCTTATATTCTCCTCCCATTCTAATCTAGTTAAAATTGTAACCCTGCAACTTCTAATCAATTTTTTCTCTTTTGTTTCTTCCCATCCAATTTTCACTCATTTTATCAAAATCTTCCACCAAATACTTTTAATTATTGTTTAGACTTACGCATATTACGCATTTCCCACCACTTTATTGTGCTTAAGTTTTCATCTTCTTTTTTCTGGTTCATATCTTGGCAATCTCCTACGCCCTTTCCATTTCTCAAACATATCTCCTTTTTGCAATACATCCCAGTTTTCATATTTTTTTTATTCGGCCATTGTTTAGATTTTGCACCTAAAATTCTGTATGTATACGCAGGCATCAACATCAATCAACATAACTCTTTACTTCAACTCTACAAGTTTTTACTGAATTTTCGCCTATCTTCTTAAGAGTCTGAACTTTTAAAGATCCGTTTCAGCATTAAAATAGTGTCGCGAGACGCGTGGGGAGAGGGGATGCGTCATGGATGGGCCGACTGGATCATAATAAAAAAAACAAGTGTCAGATATAAGTGTCAGATATAAATGTCAGATATAAATACGTGCTGGTAATATTAATTGACTTCAATAAATCATTTGCAATTATTTACACACCCGTATAACGTGCAAAAACGTTACATTGGTGTCAGGTGTGGGGTGTGAAAAATTGCAAACAAAATGGCGAAGTGCGTTACAATAACGGACCTAAAAGTGGCTGAATTAAAAGTGCAACTGGAAGAACGGGATTTGGATACGAGCGGCAAGAAGAGTGTGTTACAACAGAGACTTAAGGAAGCGCTGCAAGAAGAAGGCCATGATCCAGACACATTTTTATTTGATATCGGAGGCGACACAGCATCAATTATAGAGCAATTGAGGCAAAATTCCGATAAAATGACAGAGAAAATGTTGGAAATTTCTAGGAATCTGGAAGAAAAATTAACGGAAAATGCCGATACAATGAAACAAGAAATGCTAGAAATTTCTAAAAACCTGGAAGAAAAATCTCTAGAAAATTCAAGGAAAATTATCGAAATTGAATATAAAATTAATGAAAATTCGGAACTCGTGGAAAAGCAAATATATCAGAAAATGACAGAAAATTCCGAGAATAAAAACAATGAAATCAGTTACCCGGAACTAGAAAAGTTGATTTCCCTTTCGACCCAAGATTGTAATCCAACTAAAAGAGAAAAAGTAAAAAAGTTGATCATGGAATACCAGGACGTATTTGATATTGGACAAAAAGGAAGAACCAATATCGTTCAACATAAAATTAATACCGAAAATTCTCGAACGATTAGGCAGAGAGCCAGAAGACTGCCACTGGCGAAGCGGGAAGAAGCTGATAGGATTGTGCAGGACATATGGAGCGAGGGCATTATAGAACCATCAAGTAGTCCGTGGGCTTCGCCAGTGGTATTGGTAAAGAAGAAGGACGGATCAACTCGCTTCTGTGTTGACTATCGTCAACTAAATAATGTGACCAAAAAGGACAGTTATTTTTTACCCCGAATTGACGACACATTGGATACTTTGGCTGGATCTACTATTTTCTCCACACTGGATCTTAAAAGCGGATATTAGCAAGTTGAAGTAGCTCCCGAGGACAGAGAAAAAACAGCATTTACAGTAGGCAATGGATTATGACAATTCAATGTTATGCCATTTGGACTATGTAATGCACCCGCGACGTTCGAGAGACTAATGGAGACGGTACTAACAGGACTATCTTGGAAAATATGCTTGGTTTACCTCGACAATATAATCGTAATGGGAAAATCCTTAGAAGACCACATGAAGAACTTAGAATAGGTGTTCCGACGATTAAGGGATTCTGGACTGAATCTCAGCCCGAAGAAGTGTCACCTTCTCAACAAAGAGGTGCAGTACCTAGGACACATTGTTTCAAGCCAAGGTATTGCAGTCGACGGCCAAAAGATCTCAACGGTGAGGGAATGGCCAGTTCCAAAGGATTTACACCAACTCCGGAGTTTTCTTGGATTATGCACGTATTACCGTCGTTACGTTGCGGGATTTTCAAACATCGCTAAACCATTAACCCGCCTCACTGAAGGAAAACAACAGTTCTTCTGGAACGGGGAATGTCAGGAGGCGTTCCAAAAACTGAAAAACGCACTTACCAGCGCACCAGTTCTAAGTTATCCGTTGTCAGAGGGAAGGTTCTTGTTGGATACCGATGCAAACAATGTAGGAATTGGAGCTGTTTTATCACAAATACAGGATGGACAGGAAAAAGTGATCTGCTATTTTAGCAAGACTTTATCCAAGCCGGAGCGGAACTACTTCGTAACGAGGAAAGAGTTGCTTGCAGTAATCAAATCAGTAAAACACTTCTATAAATATTTATATGGAAGGAAATTCTTATTGAGAACCGATCATGCTGCTCTTAAATGGCTTCTTTAGTTCAAGAATCCGGAAGGACAAGTCGCAAGATGGTTGGAAAGACTTCAGGAGTTTGACTTTGACACTGAACACAGAGCTGGAGCGATCCACAGAAATGCAGATGATTTGTCGAGAAGGCCATGCCCAGAAAATTGCAAGCACTGTAACAACACAGAATCAAAGGAAAGTCAAGTACTCCGAACAGCTGTAGAAAGCGATGACTGGAATTTAAAAGAAATCCGGCAGGACCAAGACGACGACCTTCTTCTAAAGCCCCTGATGACATGGACGGAAAGTGGAACCAGGCCAACATGGGATGAAGTCTCCAAATATTCGCCTGAATTGAAGTCATACTGGGCTCAGTGGGATTCTATTGTACTGGACAAGGGACTGCTTAAACGCATATTCAAAGATTCAGAAGGGCGCGAAGAACGAAAGCAGATTATAATTCCAAAGAGTAGAATACCTGAAGTGATGGAAGAGATTCATAGTGGATCTTCCGGTGGACACCTGGGTATGTCAAAGACTTTAAACAAACTTCGGGAGAGATTCTACTGGGTGAACTGTAAGGTAGACGTCAGGGAATGGTGCAAGAAATGTGTGATTTGTGCAGCAAGTAACGGTCCACAATGACGAAGGAAAGCACCTATGCGTCAGTACAACGTTGGTAGTCCTTTTGAGCGAATCGCAATTGATGTCGCTGGGCCATTCCCAGAGTCTCACCAAGGAAATAAATACATCGTGGTGGTAATGGATTACTTCAGTAAATGGGTGGATGCCTATGCGTTACCAAACCAAGAGGCTGCAACAATAGCGGAAGTACTAATTAAAGAGTGGATGTGTCGTTTCGGCGTTCCCTTAGAACTACATTCTGACCAAGTAAGAAATTTCGAATCGAATCTTTTTCAAGAGGTATGCAAAATCCTTAAGATTCATAAGACAAGGACAATAGCTCTGCATCCACAATCAGATGGCATGGTGGAACGAATGAATAGGACCATCAATCGCTATTTGTCAAAAGTAGTCTCTGACCATCAAAGAGACTGGGACCAACACCTCCATATTTTCTAGCTGGCGTATCGATCGGCTGTACACGAAACAACCAAGCAGACTCCAGCGAGCATCGTCATGGGTCGAAAGCTACGACTTCCATGTGATTTAAAGTTCAGCTGCCCTCCGAGAGAAGATTTGGCAGGGGAAGACTATGTGAGCGACCTGAGACGAAAAATGGATGAAATCCATAATCATATGCGATCCAACATCCAACGTGCTAGCGACCGAATGAAAGAGAATTATGACCTAAAAACGGATCACAGTGGTTATAAAGATGGAGATATAGTGTGGTTATTTAACCCACAAAGACGCCGAGGTCTCTCCCCAAAATTGCAAACATCATGGGGTGGACCATACCAGATAATAGAGAAAATCAACGACATCGTATACAGGATTCAAAAACCACCCCGAGGAAAACCAAGAGTTGTCCATTTCAATCGTCTGACCCCTTATGCTGGCGAAGAAGATGGCGCAGCGATTCGTGCGGTGGTTGAACAAAGCGACGAGAAAGCATTTGAAGACTTCATGGTTCAGCACTCTGATGGACGTAAGAGTCGTTTTGATGTAACGAGAGAAGAACAACGAGATCTATTCCAAGTACCTTCGGACTATTGTCGTGCCTATTGTGTGGTCCAGGATTTGAAGATGTCACGAGGAATTGCTAGCGTCTTCAGGAAGAAATTTGGAAGGTTGGAGGAACTACGCACTCAATGTCCTAAAGTCGGAAGCATAGTCCACCTAGATGTTAGTAGCCACCTACCGAAAAGGATCATTTACTATCTGGTAACGAAGAAGTACTCTCATCAGAAGCCAACCTACATAGATGTATGGCTATCATTAAATGAGTTGAGGGATTCACTTATACGTGAGAGTATCAAGAAATTGGCAATACCTAAACTAGCTTGTGGGTTGGACCAATTGGACTGGAGAACAATCAGAAGCATGGTGGAAGTCCTTTTTGCCAATTCTGGGATCGAGATTTTGGTATGCTGTTATAATTCCAGTGGTATACGAAATGAGAAGCCCATAGACTGCTATTTCTTTCGAACGTCAAAATGTACAAAGGGGTCCCAGTGCATGTATCGTCATAAGGTGCCGGAGGACTCATTTCGGGACGAAACATGCTTAGGGAGGGGGCAGTATCACGAGACGCGTGGGGAGAAAGGATGCGTCATGGACGTGCCGACTGGATCGAAATAAAAAAAACAAGTGTCAGATATAAGTGTCAGATAGAAATTGTCAGATGTAAATACGTGCTGGTAATATTAATTGACTTCAATAAATCATTTGCAATTATTTACACACCCGTATAATGTGCAAAAACGTTACAATAACATTGTTAACAATTATGTGGTTTTTTGACATAATTACTTATTAGTTCATGATACCTTCTAAAATATTCAATGATCTGTGATAAGCAACATCTTCTTGTACAATGGATGGTCTGCAACCCTAATTTTATAACCTCTAATCAATTTTTTCTCTTTTGTTTCTTCCTATCCAATTTTCACTCATTTCTTCAAAATCTTCTACCAAATGCTTTTAATTGTTGTTTAGACTTACGCATATTACGCATTTCCCACCACTTTATTATGCTTAAGTTTCCATCTTCTTTTTTCTGGTTCACATCTTGGCAATCTCCAACGCCCTTTCCATTTCTCAAACATATCTCCTTTTTGCAATACATCCCAGCTTTTCATATTTTTATTATTCCGCCATTGTTTAGATTTTGCACCCAAAATTTTATATGTATACGCAGGAATCAACATCAATCATCATAACTCTTTACTTCAACTCTCCAAATTTTTACAGAATTTTCGCCTATCTTCTTGAGAGTCTGAACTTTTAAAGATACGTTTCAGCAGTCCATTAAAATAGAATACTAAGGTCAGTATGATTTGTTTTCTCAATAAAATTTTGAAAATTTTTATATGTTGGCCTAAAATAATCTGTGTTTCATTGTCAGTAGTGTTCCCTTTTAATCGTCTTTGCATTCCAGTTAACTTACACCGTTGTTTATTCTATTTGATCTCTATTGGTTTAGTGTTTGTTTTCTAGGAATAGTCTTAGTTGTAATATAACTGTGTCTCTGAAAATCATTCCAACTTGATGTTAGGTATTAGAGTCAAGTTTCTAAAACCTTCGCTGCTATTCTGAACTAATGTTTATAAAATTATCTTATCTTGTAGATGCTGGATTTATTATAAAATTATTTTTTATGATTCACATTATTTGTAGCGTAATCTAATATGATTTTTTAAACCAGTAACCGATAATTGGGAAACAAATGCTGTTGTAAATAAATTCTCCATTTTGCGAGTGCCTTCTAATATTTCTCAATCGATTAAAACATTGTTTTTGCGGTAAAGTAATTTAATGTTTTAGTAATTTTGGAAAATCCCACCTGAGACCGTCTATATTAAATGTATAATCTAAGAAAAATTCAGATTATTAATTTTACTTGCACTGGTAATATAGATTGAAGTTTACATAAACTTATAGGTAATTTAATTTGTTCTCTCAATTTCTTGAATAACTTTCTCATTTATCACTTGGTGAAACATTTTGAACTATTAATTGGGTTGTTTAAGTACGTGAAAATTTTGATATGAGTAAAACACAGTTTGGCACATTTTCCCTTACTAAATAAGTGAAAAAGTGCCAAACTGTCCTTTACTTATATTTTTAACTATTACTGATAATGGTTTAAATTAAATTACACTTGATTTGTTTCACATTTTTTTCTGTTAATTGTAATTTAATTTAAACCTTTATCAGTAATTTTTCTGTTAAATTATCTGACATGGTCTTTCTCAGGATCAAAAATCAGGCAAAAATATACTTTCAAAATTTCCTTCATTTAATGTACAAAATAATAACTCATTACTCTATTACTTTATTAGTATACACACGAGTTCTATTAATTGCTACTCTCCGTCCTCCAACATATAGAAATTTAGAGTGAAATTTTGATTCGACATTTGCGTCAAATTACTAGTAAACATATTTTCGCTTCTACCTGAAATTAATAATTTTGATGCAAGAAATGCCCAGACCCTACAAATATTTCTTCAAAGTACAACTTTGTTGTGTGAATGTGTACATATTCGAAGGACCAATTAAATAAAATTATTCGATGAATAGAAATCGACTTGACTGATATATTTACTATAAAATTATAAATTTTACTAATGAGTGTTTGTCGCAAAGTGAAGTGTTCGACGTCTCATAGTGATCTCTGGTCTTTTTCTTCTTGGGATGTGTTGTCACCTTTCTGGCTAGACCTGGGGGGCGGAGGGGATAACGCACCCTCCAGGATTACGCTGTGGTGGTCTGCTTGTCAGATATGGGGCGGGCCCATGGAATTTCGGCCATATATTAATTCCGCTATGGAAATATATTTGCTGGCCGCAATTTCTTACGGTTCGGACCAGCAATAAAATAATTTAGTGCTAGGACTTGTCAAGTACTCTCAACAAACTTGCTTACCAATAACTGTCAAGATTCTATTTTTAAGATCTATCCTTTGGAATTCATGACGTCCATTTAGATAATTTAAAGTTATTTTCTCTCATGTGTTGAAATTATCTTTTTTCTCAGAAAATCGATGAATAGTAGCAGGTTTTGTAGTTGCTGTTCATAACCTCAATAACTTAGTCCAACATTTTACATTTTGGGCTAAGCAATATAATGGTTCTAGTAGCAATAAAAACAAACAGTAGTTAAGAAAAATTTTCATATCAATTTAACGTGAAAATTAATATATTTTTTGGCACTTTATAATTATCAATCACAGTACCTCTAATATTTTTTGAAAATTCTTCTATTTTTTAAATTACATTTCTAAATAGAGTTTTTGCGGATTCTGTGTATCTGTTTGATTTATTATATAAAGTCTGTACAAATAATCTACTCAGCATATTTTCAGTTGTAAAATTAAGACTTTATAAGCTAAATTCTCTATGAAACCAATGCTTGGATTAATGTAATTATTATACTCCATATTTTTATTAACAGATTTTTTCCCGACATATGTTTCGAATTTTACAAATAATTTTCGTAGTTTTATCGAAATATTCAAGTGGTTTTAATCGATTTGTATAAAAAAAAGACATTCACATACGCGAACCATCTATTAGGCGAAGGACGTTCGTTCAACGATGAATTGATGACACTCCACCAAGAAGAGAAAGTGTTACGAACCGTCTAATATTACGTTTTTTTAATTTTGTATTTTTATATTTTATTAAGCGCATGTAGATAATTTTCAAGTAATTTTAAGAAAATGAACAATAACCATAAAACAGTTTAAAGTGTAAATCATGGGGGTTGTTAGAGCATTCAAAAACAATTTTTCGGAAAGCAAAACTCCAGGGGGTTGTTGGGCTATTCAAAATATTTTTGGAGAAAGCAATTATTCAGACTCTTTTGTTAGGTCACGTACTGACCATCGTTTCTACACCCCCATGCATTTTCTCACTTTAGCTGTTTTTGGCAAAATTAAGGAGACACTTTTAAACGCTCAAACAGTAAACATCAACATTTTTAATAATCTAAACTTAAACCTTTACACATTTAAACTTAAAAGTAAACTAAAACTGTTGCAATTGTACATAAATTGTAAATACTTCTTTATTACGGTGAATATATACAGTGAAGTGCATTTAATATTTTATTTCACAATTCACCCGCACCAAAACTAGTGACGTCATCTTACCAGTGAGAAATCAACGGCGTCACATCCTAACATTGGTCCATCGAACCGGATATTAAACCTTTTATCCGAAATTAAACTAATTCAAATTAATACGCGGGCGTCCACCGCCTCCGAGGGAGTTATACGCGGGCGTCCACCGCCTCCGAGGGAGTTACACGCGGGTGTCCACCGCCTCCAAGGGAGTTAAACGCGGGCTTCCACCGCCATTGTAGGATATTCAAAACTCACCGGGAACTCCACCTCTGGAAAACGACACTAGGTCCACATCAGGCGATCATCCCCGTCGAGTTGAAATTCATCCACATCGCGGAAATTAAACGAAAATCAACCTGGTGTTCGAGAGAAGCATCGGTGATTTGCTGAGTAGCTGTGTTCATCAATCCTCCAGTAAGTCACACAATCCTCTTATTCATTAAACTGATTCAAGTCTTTTAATTTGTATCAAAATGGTCAGAAATAATAAACAGCTAGACGATTTAATGTCTAAAAAAGATGTTATTAAATCAAATTTAACACGTGCGCGAAATAATTTCAATGAATTGTTCGAGGAAGAACAAACTGAATTAAAATTAAAAATGATAGGATCACGCTTATCAAAATTCATACCCTTATTAGATCAATTTGATGAAGTTATGAATGATATTGAACAGGTAATCCCCAGTGAAGCATTAAAGAAAGAACGAAACGATTTTGAATTAACCTTTCACGAATTAAGAATTAAAGTTGATAGTCATTTAGAGAAATTTAAACCTAAATCTAGCACAAATTCAACTAATATTTCAGGTACAGATCAGAATGCTATTGTTAAATTGCCAATATTGTACTTATCTGAATTTAGTGGCGAATACGAAGAATGGCCTACATTTTGTGAAATGTTTACTTCATTAGTACACAAAAACACATCTTTGGACACAACTCAGAAGTTTCATTATCTTAAATCTTGCCTGAAGGGAATTGCCGCAAATACTATAAAATCAATTAAAACTGTTTCTGCTAATTATGAAGTTGCCTGGGAACTTCTTCGTAATAGATTTGAAAAGAAATGGTTAGCTAAAATGAATCATATACACGCAATTTGTTCTCACTCTCCGATTACTAAAGAATCTGCTAGTGCACTTCGTAATTTACACGATAACGTCCTTTGTCATTTGCGGTCATTAGAAGGTTTAGACGAACCGATTGATAAATGGGATACGATGCTAATCTATTTAATTTCTAATAAATTGGATTCTGACAGTAGGCGTGAGTGGGAAACTTGTGTAAATTCAATTGATAAAGTCACATTTTCAGATTTAACGGACTTCATTCAGAAACGTTGTGCATTATTAGAATCTTTGCCAAAAAATCATAATCATAGAGTTATATTAAACCAAAACAATCTGAAAAACCGAAATTATTTAATTCTCATGTAGGAACAAATAATGTTAAATGTGTTATTTGTAAAGAAGATCATACTATCACATTATGTGAACAGTTTATGAAGTTATCCTCAAATGAACGTTTCAATAAAGCACGTTCAGCAAAATTATGCCTAAATTGTTTAAGACAAAATCACGTTACAAAACAATGCAGAAGTTCGGCTACATGCAAAATTTGTCATCAGCGACACCACACATTACTCCATTTTAACCAAAACGATGAATCTCAACAAAACGACATTCAACCTGTTCCATCGACATCTACTTCCTGTCATGTAACTGAAAATATTTCTCAAACATTATTATCAACCGCACTTGTTTGGGTATTAGATAATAAGGGGAATAAACATCAATGCAGGGTATTGTTAGATAGTGGATCTCAGTCAGGTTTTATTACCAAGAAAATGGTTAATCTGTTAAACTTAAAGTTATTACCTAGTCAAGTTTCTATTTCAGGAATCTCTAGTAATTTAACAAACAGTACACACAAAGTTAAAATTGAATTTCAATCAAGTACCTCATCATATAAAACTAATATAACGTGTTTAATTTTAAACAATATTACAAATAATTTACCTCAATATTATTTTGATCTTAAACACTTGAATATTCCTCAAAATATTATATTGGCCGATCCAACATTTAACAAACCCTCAGAAATCGACATGTTATTAGGTGCAGGTATATTTTGGAATTTATTATGTCAAGGGCAGATAAATTTAGGAAAACATAATCCAACATTACATAAAACAAAATTGGGGTGGGTTGTATCAGGAAATATTTTATCACAACCGGTTGAATCTTCAGTTTGTAATGTGGGTACGATTGACAGTCAAATTACAAAGTTTTGGGAGATCGAGGAAATTATAAACGAAAATGTATACTCAAACGACGAATTAATTTGCGAAGAAACTTTCCTTAACACAACGGCGCGATCTTCCGACGGTAAATTTATTGTCACAATTCCATTGAATGATTCAACCTGCATTCTAAGCGAGTCACGTAATCTAGCATTAAAACGATTTTCATCATTAGAGAATAAATTAAGTAGAGATTCACATATCGCTCAATTATACATAAACTTCATGAAGGAGTATGAAGAATTAGGACACATGACAGAATGCGTAGAAAATTTTCCACTTGATAAATTGACATACTATTTGCCACATCACCCTGTTTTAAAGGAGTCGAGTGAAACAACAAAGCTTAGGGTCGTGTTCGATGGTTCAGCCAAACTAAAAAATAAATTATCACTTAATGAAATTCAGAGAGTAGGGCCTACCATACAAAATGACATTTTCACAATTTTGGTTAGATTTAGGCGCCATGCGTTTGTAATTACAGCGGATATAAAACAAATGTATGGACAAATTTGGATAAACGATAATCAAAAATCATTACAGCGTATTTTTTGGCGCTCAGATCCAAGCGAAAAATTAAAATGTTATGCTAAACACTGTAACATATGGCACTGCTTCTGCGCCATTTTTGGCAATTCGGTCTCTAATGCAGTTGGCGTATGAGAATACAAAAACATTTCCTCATATATCATCAATAATTAAAAACGATTTCTATGTAGATGACTTGTTAACGGGCGCAAATTCAATACAAAGAGTTAGAGAAATTAAACGGGATATTATTCATATTTTAAAAACTGCTGGATTTGAGCTTCATAAATGGGTTTCCAATGAATCATTATTAATGGCGGAATCTAATAACTTAGTAAATAACGCAACTAAACAACTGTCGGAACCTAACACTAATAAATCGCTAGGTGTCATTTGGAATCCAAATTTAGACATTTTCACTTATAATTACGATCAGAATCTTCCAAACATAAAAATCACTAAAAGAAATATACTGTCACAAATCTCGAAAATCTACGACCCATTAGGCCTTATTTCTCCAGTTATTATAAAGGCTAAGTTATTAATGCAAGAATTGTGGCAGGAAAAAATTCATTGGGATGAATCTTTATCCTCAAACTTAATGACAAAATGGATTAACTTTGTAGACAGTTTGAAACATTTAAACAAAATAATTATACCCAGGCATATGTGCTGTAGCAATGTCAAAAGAATTGAACTTCACGGTTTCTGCGATTCTTCTGAAGCAGCCTATGGAGCCTCTATTTATTTAAAATCCGTAGATAAAGCAGGCAATTCGAATATAAAATTAGTCTGCTCGAAGTCAAAGGTTGCACCTTTGAAAGCACTGTCCCTCCCACGATTAGAACTATGCGGAGCTTTATTGCTGTCAAGACTATTATCAAAACTAATTTCAAAACTTGAGCTTAACATTGAAAACTATTATTTGTGGTCGGACTCAACAATCACTCTTCATTGGATTAAGGGCCCTTCTAGTAAGTGGAAAACCTTTGTTGCAAACAGAGTTGCTATTATTCAAGAACTAACTGACCCTCATAATTGGCGACACGTTCGCACACATGATAATCCCGCGGATTTAATAACTCGCGGTATGGAACCTATAAATCTTAGTAGTTGCGATAAATGGTGGAACGGTCCATCGTGGTTATTAGCAAACGATCATTACGATTATAATGAAATACATAATCACAACGATGAAGTAGATGAAACATATCTAGAAATTAAACGTGTACATAATTGTAGTTTAGGTGTAAATAATTTAGCGAATAGTATATTTCTTAGATATTCAAATTTATCGAAGCTTTGTCGCGTCGTTGCATATTGTCTTAGATTTAAAACAAACTCATTAAATAGTAATAAAAAAATAACCACACAGCTAACAGTTACTGAGATACATTACGCCACAAATGTCTTAATTAAAATAGCTCAAGCTCAATCATTTTCGTCAGAAATTAATGATTTAAAAAAATTCAAACCGTTATCAAATAAAAGTAGATTGTTATCATTAAACCCTATTTTGGATCAGTTTGAGATTTTAAGAGTTGGAGGGCGACTTAAACGAGCGAATATTAGTTACAATCAAAAATACCCAATTATTTTATCAAATAAACACCCATTGTCTAAATTAATTGTTATGCAAGTCCATGAAAATAATCTTCATTGCGGAACTCAAGCTCTATTACACGCAGTTCGGGAAAAATATTGGATTATTTCGGGCTTAGACTTATGTAAGAGTTGTGTTCACAAATGTGTTAAGTGTTTTAAGGCTAAACCAAAAATGATATCACCCTTTATGGGTGACCTGCCAACAGAAAGAGTAAATCCTGCGTCACCATTTTATAATTGCGGCGTGGATTATGCGGGGCCATTTTTCATAAAATCCAAACAAGCCCGTAAGGCATCAATGTACAAGGCATATATTTGTTTATTCATTTGTTTTAGTACTAAGGCTATACACTTAGAATTAGTTTCAAGCCTTAGTTCTGAAAGTTTTATTGCAACATTCAGACGTTTTTGTGCTAGACGAGGGGTTCCGCAAAACATGTACAGTGATAATGGTACCAATTTTGTGGGAGCTTATTCGCAGTTGAAAGAACTATACATGTTTTTAAACAACGACCTTGTTCAAAATAAACTAAATACTTATTTTACCTCACAAAATACAACTTGGCATTTCATTCCGCCAAGATCACCTCATTTTTGCGGTTTATGGGAGGCTGGAATAAAATCCGTCAAGACTCATTTGCTTAAAATAATTGGTAATACAAACTTAACCTTTGAAGAATTTTATACCATTTTGACACAAATCGAATCAGTTTTAAACTCCCGCCCTTTGTGTCCTTTATCAAACGACCCTGAATTCTTTGATCCGTTAACGCCCGCTCATTTTCTTATTGGACACGCACTCACGACATTGCCAGACCCCAGCGTAGTTGAGATACCAGCAAATAGGTTATCGAGATTCCAACTGCTACAAAAACTCACACAACATTTTTGGCAAAGGTGGTCAAAGGAATATCTATCACAGCTCCAGATAAGAAGCAAGTGGAATAAACATAATTTTGCGGATATTCCACTGGGATCCATGGTGCTTATAAGGGAAGAAAATCTGCCACCTGCAAGGTGGCATATTGGTCGAATCATAGAGACTCACCCAGGTGCCGATGGTATTATACGCGTAGTGTCGATAAAAACGAATTCCGGTGTGTGTAAACGTGCAGTAACCAAAGTGTGCTTATTACCCACGAACTAATTTTTACACTTTATTTTTCTTCTATGTTTACATGTTTTAATTAGTATAGTACACATGTTTGTAATTTCTTGAAATATAAGATATTTCAAGGGGGGCGGCATGTTACGAACCGTCTAATATTACGTTTTTTAATTTTGTATTTTTATATTTTATTAAGCGCATGTAGATAATTTTCAAGTAATTTTAAGAAAATGAACAATAACCATAAAACAGTTTAAAGTGTAAATCATGGGGGTTGTTAGAGCATTCAAAAACAATTTTTCGGAAAGCAAAACTCCAGGGGATTGTTGGGCTATTCAAAATATTTTTGGAGAAAGCAATTATCCAGACTCTTTTGTTAGGTCACGTACTGACCATCGTTTCTACAATTAACAAAATGTCTTTGTTCGGTCACGTACTGGCCGCTGATCTGGGTACCGGTCAATTCGCGGAAGACGCTACCACCACTTTCACCTACAACAAGGGTAGCCCGCCCACCAACCCCTCCGGATAACGACAACCAATTAGATTATTTTTCACCCCCACGCATTTTCTCACTTTAGCTGTTTTTGGCAAAATTAAGGAGACACTTTTAAACGCTCAAACAGTAAACATCAACATTTTTAATAATCTAAACTTAAACCTTTACACATTTAAACTTAAAAGTAAACTAAAACTGTTGCAATTGTACATAAATTGTAAATACTTCTTTATTACGGTGAATATATACAGTGAAGTGCATTTAATATTTTATTTCACAATTCACCCGCACCAAAACTAGTGACGTCATCTTACCAGTGAGAAATCAACGGCGCCACATCCTAACAGAAAGGAATACAATTAAACTGATTTATCTTCGATCTGATATTTTCAAGTAAATCTGCAAATATCTCAAAACGTTTCATTCAATGTCTTTAGCCAGAGAAGTAGTTGTTTCAAAATTAATTTGTTTTGTAGTCTTAGTAAGACTCATTGTTGTAGATTCACGAAATTTTTTCATATTTTTAAATTATTACATCATTGTAAGTAATTTTATGATCTGATCCCACTAAAATTTGTTGATATACAAAATTAAAAAAAACATGGCGTGAAATTAGTCATCCCATAAATTGCTTTACGTATTGCACAACTAACTTTCGCCCATTGTTTGTGCCATAAATGATGATTTATACCTACGTACGATGCCATCAATGTTTTTAATACTCTATTAACCCTATCTATAGGATTGGCTCGTCAGAGATAATGAGAATTGTATCTACACTTCAGTTCATACGTTTTACATATAGATTTAAATAAACTACTGTTTACATTATCGGCTAAAATATTTTTTTGTACATCATACACCATATATGTCTTCTTTAATTTTCTTTACTACAATAGAAAATGTTACTTGCCGAATAGCGAAGAATAATAATAAGAACTTAGTACAATAATGTTTTACAGCTGGGATATATTAATACCAAGACAAGTATTCAAGGTTAAGACTTAAGACATTATCAAAAAAGGTATCCTGTTAAAGTAGTACCGGTACCGGGAAGAGGTACTGTACAACTATGGTAATGTCGAGATGATTTTTCTACCGGAATTTGACAATAAACGGACATTATACCAAAGGGATAATATGAAACGCATTTCTAAGTATAATAAATAAAATAGCGAAAATATATGTTAGTGGTTATGCGTCCCTTTTAGTTAGAGCTTTAGTTTTCTAAAATCTACACAAAATCTGTAAGTAATAACAGGTGAATACCAAGTCGAAAGAAATTTTTCTACAATGTCCCTCTCTAACGCAACATCTATCCCTTATCAATTAAACGTTGAATGTATAGGAATACAGAGTAATGCATTCCTGTTTTATTGGCGATGAAGTTGAACACAAAGTCTTCTCGCAAACCCTCCATTAAGTTAATTATGAAAATAACCTCTATCAGCCCGTTACCAAATTAAAGTATTCCCAGTGAAAAGATCAGAAGTAAACAAACTTAACAAATAAACTCTCCTATCTAATCTTAACTCATCCACGTGCTCCAAAAACGCAATAAGTAACAGGTACATATATTATAGTTATTGATTTGTTTAAGTTATTTCACTTTCAGAAATGTCAGACGAAGAACTACTTGATCGTTCTTGTTTTAAATTAAGTGTAGAAATATTTAATATACCTGACTTATCTAAAGTCGATTCTGCCTTAAACTTTTTTAGTTTTCACTTCCAAAACTGACACACACATTACTATCTGAACTAAAAAAATGTTTTTTTTAAATTTTTTTCACTATTATCAACGTAAGTAAGCTTTGAACTCTATTAAACAGGTGAGCACATTTTGTGCTTATTTTTTGTACGTTGCTTATTCTTTTAATTCCGCGAAATTTGCAATCAACGCTCTAATGGCCCTAATTTTACTATTGATCAGCAATTTTGATTGAGGGTAATGTACCGGACTTTTCTAATTTAATCAATCTTCTTAGTGTTTCAAGTTGTACCTTAACTGACATATTCCTCATATTCAAGCTCTCATTGACACAAAGGAGTAATTTGTAATTTGAAATCCATTATACATAATTATTATTTATGAACACCTCATCAAGCCAGATTTAAAAGTAAACCGTTTAAAATTTAAGATTAGGACCCCTTTAGCCCATTTTTGCCATTCTAGCCCGTTGGCTCTTTTTTCCCTTTGAGCCCTGCAACTCTTTATGCCCTTCGAGCCTTTTGGCTTTAGATTCTGATGATGTAATCTCTGTCTTTCTAATGTTGATTATTTAACAGTTAATGAATGCGTACTCATTATTTCACCGGATGTTCATCATCCGTCGCTAATTGTTGATGTACCTGAATAAGAATATGAGATGCTTGAAGCTGATTACAAATTTAAGCACGATTTCAGTAGAGTCAATTTTGATAATATCCATAACTTTTTATCATATGTGAATTGGTCATATTTACATGACTGTACCGATATAAACAAGGCAACTCAAATATTTTATGACAATCTACTTTGTAGTTGGCCCTTTATGTCCCAGGGAAACGTTCAAAACACGCATCTTATCCTAATGGGTTTTCAAACAAATTACAATATAAAAAGGAGGTCCACAAAAAGAGGAAACTTTCATCCAATATTCCGGATTACAACTCATTTATAAATGTAAAAAAAACTGTGTAAAACGGAGACTACTTTATGCTATAGAAAATATTTAGATAACGTATATGTTCTCTACAATATAAAAGCTTTTTGGACTCTAGTTCATCAAAAAATGGTATTAGAGGGTTTCTCTAATTATGTCTCTCGACTAAGATGGCGCTAAGAAATTGTAAACCTATTCACAACCTATTTTTCTTCAGTACATAAAGTAAAAACCACACTCTATTATATTGACTTATCTTAACAAGATCAAGTAATACATGAAAACTGTCGGTTAAAAATCAATACTGGCTAAGGATTTGAACCATAATAATAATTAAAAAAATAATAATAATTTATTTTCCACAAGACTACAAAGTATAGGAACGTCAACATAAAATACACATAATATATCCGGATATAAAATAGCTGGAAAACATTAAGAATCTAAGGGCAATTTAAGTACTCATCTAAGCTATAGAATGCATGGTTAATAAAAATACACTTCACCCTTATTTTAAATTGGTTGTAATTTAATTTCGCGCTTCATTTGGGGAAACTTATTAAACATTTTTACGCTAAAAGTATTCCAGGGCCTGTTACCAAGTTCCAAATGGACTTTACGTTGAAGTAACAAATTTTTGTGTCGTGTATGGTAAGTATGAGTTGCTCTGTTGTCTAGCTCAAGTTTATTTAAATGTGCATATTTACAAAGTTCAAAAATTAACAGGGAAGGTAGTGTTGAACAAATCCTTAAAATGAGGACGACACGACTGTGTTTGACTCGGTCTTGTTGAGATTTCGTATCAAACATTCACAGTGCTCGTCCCATTTTAAACTACTAGAAAGGATAACTCGAAGGAACTTTACGTGAACGGTTGGTATAATAGTGTTGTTATTTATCTGTATATTTAAGGTTCCATTTATCATTCTCTAAGGTGTATGAAATAAGATAATCTTAGTTTTTTTTCGAATTCAACAAAAGTCCATTAGACTGAAACCAATGATTTAATTAAGAATGCACCGTATTAGCTGAAATCTCAATTTTATTTAAGGTTTGATGTTTAATTAGCACTGATGTGTTATCCGCATACATGGCTAAATGGTAGTTTGAAAAAAAATCAGCAATGTCATTGATGTACAAAATGAACAATTTTGGTCCCAGGATTGATCCTTGTGGGGCACCTATTAAACACGGAAGAGTTTTTTCTACAAATGACTACCTGCCAAAGAGGTAAAAAGCAAACCATTCGCCAGCTCTCCTTCACACTTCATAGGACTCTAACTTGCAAAGGGGACGATTGTGGGGTGCTTAAGTCACAAAAAACACCTAACGGAGGTTCCTTATTTTCAAGAACCCATAAAATTTAATCGTAGAAAAATAAAAGGGCGCTTTATATAGATTTTCCAGGTACAAATCCAAACTGGGTTTTATTTATTACAGAATGCCTATCAAGAAAAGAGCACAGTCTCTATAACATAGCATATTCAAAAAATTTTGATATTGAATCAGAAAGTGTTACAGGTCTATAGTTCTCCAAATCATTAGGATTTTCTTTTTCAAAATAGGTTTAGTCAATTATTCTTTGATTTTGGTCGGGTATATACCGGTTTCTAAAGATAGGTTAATAAAGTAAGTTAGGGGAGTAGCCAGCTCATATCTGAATTCCCGAATTATGCTGCAATAAATGCCATCTGGACCAATGCAAGGTTTTTTTTTAAATTTATTAATTAAACTTATTACTTTATCTATACTATAGTCTAAAATAAAAACGCTGTAAATCAGATGTATTTACTGTAGAACTATTGCTGAATGCTTGGAAGCGAGTCAAAATAATTTATGAGGCATTGGATACTTTCTTGAAGTCATTAGATAATGATTTGCCTATTCTTATTGTAATGTTAGGATTTTCAGCCTTTGTTTGGATTAGCGATTTAATTATTTGCCACGGTATTTTCTGTGTATTTTCTGAGCCATTTAATTTTTGATGTATCCTAATTCTTTTGACATTGCTCACAGATATAGTTATGTCGCGCTTTGGCTACTTTATATGCAGGTAGTAGCTCTGGATGTACCCATATTTCTTTGCGATTGCAATAATTCATTATTTATTCTACTATGCGAATTATTTTCATTATCATTAAGTTCTTGTATGTTTCCTGATAAATGGAAATCTGCTTTCATAACACCAATTCATAAATCAGGCACTAAATCAAACGTAAAAATTACCGACCAAGCTACATATTATTAGAATTACCCAACATTTTTGAAAAGCTATTATACTCTCAGTTATTTAGTACGTTTAAAAATGTTATAAGCTAAAATCGACACGGGTTTCACCAATCGTTCCACTCAAACAAATCTTTTTATTTTTACTAATTATATAGTCCGTGCTTCCAAAAGTAGACTTCAGCAAAGTTTTCGGCTGTGTCAATCATTCTATGTATATTGCTGCAAAATCCTCATGCTTATAGTATAGGTGATCTTTTACTGAAATTTCTGAGGTCTTATTTAAGTTTGTAAAGGTTGTTTGATTCATTTCCAATACAATAAGGGCAACATCAGAGGTTCCTCAGGGTTCTAATCTAGGACCTCGGCTGTTATCGATTTTCATAAATGATTTGTCCGAAGCACTCACTTGCCTTTACTTACTATTCGCAGATGATCTCAAGATATTTATTCAAGTCAACAACATATATGATTGTTTAATGATTCAACATAATTTGTTGTTAATTTGAAGGACTGGTACACCTAATGATATGCCATTGAAGCAAATGTCAGTTTGTGCGGTTTTCGCCGTATAAAGTATCTAAAAATTATAAAATAAATGATATTCCTCTTAGTAGTGTAACTAATATTCAGGACCTCTTTGAATTTTTGGATTCAGTTGTCTTATATATTACATATTTACCAAGGCTAATAAAATGTGAGTTTTAAAAATGTCGTACAACTGATTTCACCAGAATAAGTGCTCTAGTGATTTTATATAATGCACTAGTCAGATCATACCTCGATTACTGCTGCATTGTATGACCATCCCTCTGTAAAACTCTTATGAACAGATCAGAATCTGTACAACACAAATTTCTAAAGTTCTTAGGGTACAAATTAAGTATTTCTGGCACATATCTTACGCCCTAGCAGTCCCGTCAATATGTTAGTCCTACAGAACTGCATGCTCGCAAATCAATGCTGGACATATCATTAATGTTAAATCATAAAAAGACATAGTAAATTGATAAAACTATAACATATGCATTCTATATTCATATTATCTATGAAATTTATCAATGTTAATTTGGTGAGTTATCTAAAATTATTGATAGATTTATAATTAATATAAATGAAGTTATAACGCAATAATAATGTAATAACATTACAATATTTAATAGACACATATAATACTTATAAAATAGAATAATATTATGATTACATTTGAATCAAAACAGTGTGCATGATTTAATATGCATTTATTCAGTTAACCGACACGTGTTTGGGCACATAACGGTCACATTCAAATGACGACGGAATAATTTCACAGTCCACAGCTTACATTATTGTTATTGTACATTTTCCCCATTTATAATTTCAACAAACAGAATGATGCAGGTATGAATTGCACCGAGACCACGCCGCAAAATCCGGCGTTTTTATAAAAAAATTTATTCTGTTTTGTTTTAATTTTTATCACCAGGATCAACAAACATTTCCCGGGCGATGTTCATGTCAACAGTTGTACATCCCTTCAATTTAGCACCTGCACGTTTTGTTTATCTCATAACATTGCCGCGCCGCGCCGAAAAAAAGGTACATAAACGCCCCCGATAAATCTGCACGGTAATGGGGAAATGCAGTCGGGGAAATGAGCAAAACATTCGGCCCCATATTTCACAATTACGCTGCTCTCTTATAAATGCGAGGCAGACATCCGTATTCATCGCAATTATCCAGAAATTTACAATTAGAAAAAATATTGAAATGGAATTTTCCGGCGGTGGCGTAAAAAAGTTAATTTCGTGCTTCGCACTGTGTGCAAGAGCAAATTGAAAATGTTGAAGATATATGTAGGCGTAGTAATGGAAAAACAAAAAAATTGTTGGCGTATTAAACATGTTATTTTTATTCTTTATAAACTTTGTTTCTTAAATTAGAAAAAGAAAAAATACATATTTAATTGTAGGTTTATAAAACATCTAATATACAGGGTGTCCCGTTAATGCGGGGAAATGGCTGGATCATAGATTCCTGAGGTCAAAATATGACGATTTAACGCAACTTATCTATATCCAAAAATTTACGGTTAAGCCGGAATTTGGCTTCAAAGTTTTAATTTTTTTTATTTCTTTTGTTTATAACAATTGAACGCTTTATTTGATTTGAATGAAATTTATTTTTAATAACTACCATACTATAATACATCATTTCAGTTATTATGACTATTATTCGTTAACAAGAAGTATAAGAAACAGTAGTACCACCACTTAAAAAATAAAATATTTTTTTATTGGTGGATCTAATAAAAACTAAAAAAATACTACATAAAAGACTATTTAATTTAAAAACTTTTTCATCTCTTAATAATATTTGATATCTTTTACGGTTTTCCCACAAAAAAATAAAATATATATTTTGTATCTAGTAAAAACAAAATCTAGTTTTTCATCGAATCGAAAATAAATGTTTTTCGTGGCCGTCTTTGTTTAAAAAATGTAAATTATGAATAATAATTATTTAGTGTCTTTTGACAATCAATTTTTAACTTTATTATAGCTCATAAATATTCATATTTGGAACAAACAGATATCTTGTTTGTATTAGGATTGTGCTAAGAAAATTGTTTGAAAAGTGTTAGATCTTGTTTTGATATATTTTATTAATTGATATTATTTAATTTTTATTTAATTGAGTTTATTTACTTATTAATGAGTGCATAATGAGTATACTATATCCATATTTTATTTTTTTATGCAAAAACCGTACAAGATATCAAAAACTAGCAAGAGTCAAAAAAGTTTTTAAATCTAATGCCCTTTCAAGTAGATTTTTTTGGATTTTATTGGATGCACCAATCACTAATGGCCACAATAACTGAAATGATATATGATGTTATTATACTTATTAATAATAAATTTCATTCAAATCAAATAAAGCGTTCAATTGTTATAAACAAAAGAAATAAAAAAATTTGAAACTTTGAAGCTAAATTCCGGCTTAACCGTAAATTTTTGGATATAGATAAGTTGCATTAAATCGTCATATTTTGACCCCAGGAATCTATGATCCAGCCATTTCCCCGCATTAACGGGACACCCTGTATATAAAATATTTTAATGTAACTATCTATCAAGGTGTATTATTTTAATCAGTTGTTTTTTAAGGAAAAGTTTACGATCATTATTTTTTCAACGGAAGTATCAGTTTTGAGATGACTAGATACATTTTTAACAATGTTTGCGTTCAGAAAGATAAAAGCGCATTTCGTAATAAATAAGAACGATAGAAATGAAAACTAAAACAAATTTTTGCATATGTTTGGTTCACTCAAAGATAAATTGGGAGGATGCCGTTTACTCAAAGTAACCAAGATGGGGAATCGATTGTGAGCAATTGGTTGAAGATACCACCGCCTACATTCTTCGACAAAGGCATCAAGAAACTTCTGTTTCGCTGGGCAAAACGTGTACATAAGAGCGGAGGCTGTTTAAAAAAATAAAGCATTTTATTTTTTACAAAAATACAAACATTCTTTTCTTAACTAAATTCAGGCTTATATTTGATTCACCCGCGTAGAAAGAAACTATTTGTTTGGCAGTTTGGGTCAACATTTACATCTTTATAGAAAGAGTATAATAGCGGGAGACTTCAAGTAAGACATTAGCGTCTTACAAAAACATCCAAGATATTAGTAAAATATAATTAATGAATAAACACATGCATTCCCCTTTGGATTTTAAAATCATATTACTTTTGGAAAAACTAGTTTTACGCTCATTATATACATTAAAAATAATCTCCCAGGACTGCTGGTGTAGGTTATCCTGATATAAAAAGCTTTTACTTGTATTTGCAAGTAACAATTTCTATTTAAATGTATTACGTTTGTTTAAACTTCTAGTACATGAAGATATTGATTGAACTAGCAATAATAGATTAGGATATTCAGTTCATTTTTTAGACGATTTGATAAAAGGTAATTTTATTTTATTTTAATTAGCCCTAATGACACCTTAAAATAAATAGTTGTGAACAGTACGTACAGGTAACATTTTTCTGAATGCAATTATGGTAGAATTTCTGAAAAACTTCTGCACTTAAAGCCCAAAAATAAATAATTCTTTATGTCATATGTACTCATAATTTTATAGCTTATTTAGGGATGTTTGAAGGATAAAGCAAAAGAAAATTTACCCTTTAATCTAAAAATAAATTAATTTTCTACATCATATCAAAAATCTTATAAGTTTAAAAATCCTTAAATATGATTATTGTAAGGAATTTGGTGAATTTACAATTTTTGTATTCATTTTGTATTTTTAAATTATATATAAATATTTCGAGATTATTTTATTTTTTTGTCGAAAAATAGTTTTTATTTTCACCCTCCCTTCATATTGCCCAACAATCCCTTCAAAGCTCCTTCAACTCCATCCAAGCTTGGTGCTCCAAATGGCGAATTAAAATTAATCCTTCAAAATCCCAACTATTCATCCCCTATCACAAAATCACACCATGATCCCCTATGATCCTTATCAATAATACCGTTATCTATCCCTCCTACACTTGTAAATACCTCGGTATCCTTTTTGATTCAAAACTTTCCTTTAAATCCCATGCACTATCTATAAAAAACAAAATCAAAACCAGGGCACAGAATTTCACATTGTTAACTTATAAACAACAGGGAATATCGATAAAAACAGCAACCCATATATATATATATATATATATATATATATATATATATATATATATATATATATATATATATATATATAAATCGATATGCCGACCCTTGTTAGATTATGGTGCAATCCTCTTTACCCAAATCCGACCATCTATCCTTCATCACTTCCAAGTCGCCGAAAGATCCGCCCTAAGAACCCTAACTAAACTCCGTCACCCTGCTAACCCACTCCATAACCCTTCGAACGAGCTTTATACGAAACCACCCAAATCCCACCCATTTCCCAACGTATATTAGCCCTAAGCATTAAATTTGCTAATAATCCCCACAACCAGCCCCCTATAACCCAAATATCCCTTCTAAATATCAACATCCTCCCCTCACAATTCATCAATTCATTTGTACGAATCACCAGGACAGTTAAGCTAGCTAGCAAAGATATCTTTTTTTCCCACCTTAAATTTAAGACAAGGGCTGAAAGCCCTCAGGTCTATAGCCCAGACGGACTAACACCATTTATTTATTTGTATGTTAAATATTATTATGTATTGTAAATGTGTCCAAATAAAGATGATTGTATTATTAGTTTTTATTTTAAATTCATCTATTGCTAACTCCACACCCATTTTCCAACAAACGACAAAAAGCTTTTCAGTTTTCCAGAAATGCAAGAAAATTTTAAACCTCTTTTAGTTTTCAAATTACAATTAGGACCAACAGAATTATAAAAGTATGTCCTATGCTTAAAATTTTGTGTTTTTTATATATGTATCTATTAATAATAATAATAATAATAATTTATTAACGGGCGAACTCGTTTTTACAAATGATATACAATCTTGTTATACATGAACAATGACTTAAATATAAAGATTTCAAAAACGAACTAAAAAAACGTAGTTATAACTAATTAACAAAATGTGAATGACTTAAATATAAAGATTTAGAAAAATCTAAATATAAACAAATAAAAACGTACTTATAACCAACTAATAACATGTGAACCAATATGAAACTAAACTATTATTGCAAGGAATTAACTAAAACAGTATCCCAATGTATTCTCAATAGGTACAATCTAAAATTTTCATAACTGTATGACAAAATAGGAAAAGATGAAATTGCATTTAATTTGTTACCAAGTCGCATAATTTTACAAATTGGATTATTTTGACCATAATTCGTTCTATGATGTGGGTGCCAAAAATAACTATACTTCTAGTTTGCATACCCAAGGCCCAAATATTTATTTTACCCAGTAACTCATGGCAAATTATTCGAGAATTTAATATTTTATAGAGAAAACACAAATCAGCTACATGTCGTCTTATAATTAATGGCTGCATATTAAGTAAGGACAATAACTGATTGTATAGAGCTATTCAGGAGAGATGGCGGTCGGGGTGACATGTCCGTCCGAATCAAGTAGTGTCCGTTGCAATTTTCCACCATAGGCGTGCGCGGCTAAATAAAATGAATGTCACAAATTTGTTATGTTTTCATATTAGTTATTTCATATTTCATTTATATATTAAGTATTTTTGTATTAATATCCATTTCCACATTTGCTAAAACGTATGAAATAAATTCATTAAAAATATATTTTCTGTCAATTACCCTGCGTAATTGCAATGCTTGGCTAAATCGCGCGCGCCTATGAAATAACCGGTAAGTAAGAGACGCCGTAAACTATTTCTTTCTCCTTCTACCGCTCGGTCTAAGACCGAGCTACGCAGGCCGCGTGTGTCTTTTCTAGATACGGCCGACGAAATCGTACGTCTTGGGAATATACGCTCGGTTATCAGGTAGTAGAAAAGGATACCAATATTATTTGAATGTTCCGAACTTAGTTCGTAAACCGCCCTTACTCGTGAATTGGTCTATAGTTAATATTTACTACTGATATTCTCATTGTAAGCAATAATCCTTAAGAACTTCTTCTGGACTGTTTCATTTTTTTTAATCAAGTATGACTGAGGATTCCAATATGGATCAGACAAATGTACAGTACGGCAGTTTTAAAGTTCCAGTAGAAAAATCCTTGCCCACTCTTGAAATAAACCCCAACATCTTCATGGCGCTATTTTTAATGCTGGGGATATGGTTCTAAAAGTTCATTTTAGTATTGAGTGTAACCCCAAGATCCTTTATTTCACTAACTCGTTCTAAGGGTATATTATTTATATCGTGTATAGACTCAATGGAAGTTTTATTCCTGAAAAATGATATATATTTGCATTTATTAATGTTAAGATGCAAATTATTACTAGAATACCAGTTAAAAATAACGTTTAAGTCTGACTGAAGCGGCGTACTATTCATTAAGTTGCGTACTATTTTGAATAATTTAATATCATCAGCATATAGTAATATGTGAGAATAATTTATTTCGTCTACAATGTCATTTAGAAATAAATAAAATAAAATTGGACCTAAGTGAGATCCTTGGGGCACACATGAAATAGAGGTGAATTCTTTAGATAGCACTCCATTAATTCTCACACAATGTTTCCTATCTGAAATAAAGCTATCTATTCGGTTCACAATATCACTATTAATACCAAGAATGCGAAGTTTATTTATCAAGATCTTATAACTCACTCCAAAAAAATGGGAATATTGCCTTTTTGATGAATAAGTTCAAAATATATGTGATTGGAGTAGTTATTGAATATATGCAATTATTTAAAAATGTGCTAGGAATTCCGTCTGGGCGACAAGTTGAACTACTTTTTAAATTGTCAATAGCTTCAAATAACTCAGAAGAATTTATTGTAAATTTGAAATTAAAGTTTACTAATTTATCAGAAGCAAATATCAGTACTTCATCGGTGTCACTTGTAAATGCTGCAGCAAAATGTTCAGCAAAAAAGTCTACAGTTTCTTGGATATTATTACTAGAGCTACAGTTAAATTTCATGGAAATGGGAATTCCATTTATTTTCCTTTTCTCTTTTACGTATGACCAGAAATTATTGGAGTTACTTTATATATTTAATTCAATTCTCAAAATATATTCAGAGTACAGTCTATTACTTAATGCCTTGCATTCAGTTCTCAAATTCCGAAATATTAAGTAATCACAGTATTCAGAAGTTAATTTATATTTAATATGTGCAATTTTCTTTTCATAAACTAAATTAATTAGCTCTCTGTTAAACCATTTCGGGTAATTACTACTACGTTTCTTCTTATACGAAATGAATATATACATTGCATATTAAAGAACAGAATAAAAATAGTCTACTACTTGGTTTATATCTTGGCATGGGCCAAAATAATCCAACCAATATATTCATGATAAAAAACTATATATTTCACTGAAATTGGCATGAGAGAAATCATAATATGAAAAATTGTGATAAAAAAGAATTATTTAATAATGGATGGATCGCAGCACTCACTGTAGTAGACTCACTATGACCGAACACGAAATCTACAAAATTATTGTGTTCTTCAAAATCCTCCTTATCCCAATTAATGTCTGCTATATTATAGTCGCCAGAAATTTAGAGTTTATGAAGATCACATAAAGTAGCAATTTCCTCTAGTCTCACAGTGGGTTAAATAATACTCGATTGGGCTATTTGGTGGAATGTAAGCACCTCCTACAACATAGGTTTTCCTATTAAAAATACTTTTAATGATCACTTGTTCAACCAATGTTTGAGTAAAATTAAGTCTACATGCATTGAATTATTTTTTTACTCCGATTAATACCCCACCCCTCGAGTTTTCGTGCTGGACAAAGCAGAGTGATCGCATCTAAAAATATCGTAATTTATTAACGAGAGTTCGCTATTAACTATATTATCCGTAAAAATTATTTCCACAATAATAAATATGTAGGTGCTTGTTAGTACATTCCGAGAAAATTCCTTAATTTTTGTTGTTAAACCACCTACATTTTGAAAATAGATATTTAAATTATTTAGTTTTTTATTTGTCGCGTCTCTGATTTTGTCTTTGATACAATTGTTCCTTTAATATATTTAATAGCAATATTTTCTTCCCCCTTTTTGATTCTCTCTTGCAGCTCCTCCTTAGCTAATGCTGGTATATAGTCAAGTCCGCTTTAATTTTGACGTTATCAATTTTATTTCTGCTTTTTAATGTCGAAGTGGCGTCATTTTTACATGGTAGAATCACCTACAATGGCTTTTGTGTATCAGATTTTCTTCCAATTCATATTAACTTAAGTGGAGAAGTATCAATATTGACACTTTTAAGTATATTATTTACGGCTAATTTTTCTGCATTGAGTAGTTCGTCGACTATCTGGTTTATAGCTTCAGGTATATTATAAATAATTATATTTGAACTAGGTTTATTACGTTTATCCAGTTCTTCAAAAATATCACTGTTGTTTAGAGTCAACTCCGAGGCCGCATTCGATCATTGAGATTTAATTAATTCCAGTTCAGGCTTCATTAAATTGATTTCCCTTTCAACAGCTTTGAGCTTAGAATTAATGATTTCAATTTCATCACCAAATTATTTTATAATATCATTTTAAAACTTTAATAGCTAAGAATTTAGAATTTTTTTAATCGTTATCTTAATGAGAGAAATTAATGTAGATTTAGAGACGAGATTACTTTTAAAGGCATTGTCCCCGGAAGATTCGTCATTTGGAAGTAACAATGAATCATTGGCTGGTAAAAATTCTTCCGGTAAGCACTCACCACATACCCACCTATCACCATAATCGCTTTTTGCTTCCTCCGTATAGTATTCCCATCGAGAGCGATCTACTCCACAACAAACAGCGTGACACCACTGTGCACAATCGCTACAGTAGTTTTAAATAGAATAAGAAATAAGACCAAGTAGAGACAGGGTTACAACAACAACAAACAAAAATATATATATAATCTTCACGTTTAGGGGCCAATTAGGACGACTTATGACACATACACAGGTGGGCCCCGGATATTGTTACATATAGAAACAGCTAAAAAAGTATAAAAATTATGACAATTGTGAGAATAATCACTAATAACAAATACGTATTAAAAATGCATGTATAAATCGATGGAAATGAAGTAAAAACGTTCGCTAGTTAATTTTAATAAATGCAGATTAAATGGCCCTGATCGCTCAGTATTATACACTAAAAAGACATAATATCAAAACAATTTTTACCACTTTGCGTAAAATTGGACAATTCCTAAATTCCCCAAAAGACATCATTCCCCTTGAAAATCAAGGAGTATACAAAATTCCCTGTGCCGATTGTAATAAAGTTTATATCGGACAAACCAACAGACGTATGAATGTACGGCGAGACGAACATATCAGAGCCGTTGAAAAAGATCTACCATCCTCATCTCTAGCCGAACATTCCAAATCCACCGGACACAAGATAAATTTCGACCACACGACTTCCATCGCAGCATTAGACCATTTCACGAAGAGGATTATCCGCGAGGCAATTGAAATAGAAAAACACACTGATAATCTCAATAAACGCGACGACGCCCAACGACTACCCCCAACTTGGAAATCCATTTTATGCAAAATGCATATCTCTTCACCCGCTCCACAGATTTCAATCCCCACAGGCACCACCAACGTAATCCCGGTTAATCCGACCGGCCCTATCACAAGAAGCCGCACACGCGCCGCCAAACGTCAACCGCCAACACCGCAGGTATAAATAGCGCAGTTCCACTTAGCACGATCGCAGTTCCCCATCGAACACCGCCTGAAGAAGACCAATGCGACTTGGTCGAAACGTTGCAAATCGGTTCGTTTTAGAACCATCAAAACTTGCAAATTCGAAGATTAAAGCATTGACAATGTACATATATATATATATCTGTCATGCTGACATAAACAGCCAAAAAAGTCTCTCCTAAAAGGGAACAAAAATAGTAAATAGAAGCATTTTTACACGCCGGTGGTGGCGCATCGGTTACGGCCCCGAACTGACGTGCAGCAACGTTGATTCGGGTCAGTAGTCGGATGGGTGACCGGTACCATTCACCATTGGGATACAATTAATGGTGCTTTAGAGTGACGGGGGCGATCCTTTAAAGTAACAAGCTCATTTACACACACACAAATACACAAATGAC
Source organism: Ontholestes murinus (assembly GCA_963969525.1). Lineage (NCBI taxonomy): Eukaryota > Metazoa > Arthropoda > Insecta > Coleoptera > Staphylinidae > Ontholestes > Ontholestes murinus. The sequence goes on from OZ018387.1 coordinate 86,240,875, forward strand.
ACATGGCGGAAGGACCATGTGGTCGATAGCCTAACACTACTACTACTACTAGAAGCATTTAAAAATGAATCCGGAAGTGCAAGAGGATATAAGCTCCCTCGGCATCATGGAAAATAAAGGGTTAGAGTGGAAGAACAGTTTGTGATTGTGAACTCCGCCCGTGTCTCTTTCGCCCAAAATTTGAAGTACGTTTTTTTTAATTGATTTGTTGTATACATATTTTTTTTAAGATAGAGGTTCAAAGATGTATAAATAAATAAATAAATAAATAAATAAATTTTAAATCTTTGATATTAATTTTACCAAAAAGTACAAAAGCAATACTCATCTAATTTTTCCAGAATGTTATTGACAATTAGTAACGTACTCTTGCAAATTTTCACTAATATGAGTATACCATTTTCCACTTTATTAAACACTTTTCACTAGAGCCGAAATATACACGTGTATTAAGTCGAACGTTCACGCGCAAACACATTAATACATACATTAAATACATTATATGCAGGTATGTATTTGGTTAACAGGTAATCCAAAGCATCCAAATAAATAAATAAATAAATTCCTTTTATCTTTAGAAAATTGTTTGTCTTGTTAACGCATCCTTGGCACACTGCCCTATATCTTTATTTAACTTTAGTATCTCGCCCAATCTCGTGCCAATATATCGGATTAGTGCCCATCACCGAATTATATAACCCGGTCTCTCGTGCTTAAGGTTATAATTTTTCCGAAACACCACCTCTTGGCACTTCTCGTCTCTTGCTACTAAGCAAAATTACTGATAGCCATCAGTACATCACCTTGCCGAGTTGCTGAAGCTCGGCTACGAAGCACAATGGTCCAGAAAGTAGATTAGAGACACGATTACCCATCGTGATTCTTGCTACCCCTTCTGAGCTTTGATATATTTATTAATATTATAATTATTCTATTATTAATTCTTTACTTTACATTCTTTACTTATGATATTATTGTCGACAATGATTTTTTAAATCCTAATAGACTTGAAATAAAATATTTAATAAAATTATATTTTTATATTAGAATTCTACCAATAATTAAGAATTATATGAAAAAATGTTTCAACAAGTTTTGTTCTTTATAAAATAATCTAAATTATTAAAGAGAATTAGAGAACAAAAAAGGGCCTTGAGTAAACACATTCGTTAATTGGGCAATTTAAATTTTACTTGTTTGCGGTTTTTTAAGATAAAGCGCACATGGAAAATGTTATAATTAGAGGATAATTCGTGTCGCCCTAAAGAACCTTGAAATGAAGATTCCGGTTAAAATATCGAATTCGAAAAAGTTACCAAAAAAGGACCTTTATTGGCATCCTTTGCAATCATAAACAAATAAATAATAATACATAATTTTGTAATATTAATAGTCCCTTTATCTCAGTCCCCCTTTCTTCGGATTACTTTTTCTCGTCCCACTCTGCTCACAATCTATATGCCTGCCCCATATTCTCTCATCCATTAGCCTATCCTTTTTATTCCCCCTATCCTTGCACTCTTGGTCTAGATAACTCTATGTGTCCCTTCCACTCTCGCACAGCGCACACCCTGGAGGGCCGTTCCCCCATCCACACCTTCCATCCTTTCTCGTTTGATCCAGATCTAGCCGTTGCCAGAGTAACTTTCTTGGACCTTAACCACTCTGTCTTCAATAGATACTCGGCACCCTTCCATATATTTGCTAACTTCCATACATTGGGTTCTACCCACTCCTTAGATTATACTCTTGCCGCTCTTGCGCTTCCAATTCTAACCATTTTCCCTTATCCAAGATGATACATTCACTCCCTGTCCAGCCAATCGTTCACTACCGTTTCCGCCACTCTCGCTCTTTCATACATCTTTTTTCTTTCCAATCTCCATTTTGTCTCCTAACCCCACACAACTTGCCATACCTCTTTCACTATTCCACGTACTCACATTCATCTCATACCTAGCCACTCTTTCCATTGTCCCCATATGCATACTAGAATATATAGTCTGTTCGTTGGATCTTCCGTCATACGTCACAAACTATCGCTTCAAAAAACGACGAAAGTTTTACAGTGCGTTCTTTTTCTAACGCATTTGGTTTACTTTATCAGACTGAATGTTTTTGCGTCGTTTCTCGAAGCGATAGTTTGTGACGTACGACGGAAGATCCAACGAACAGACTATACCTTTCCACTCCTAGTAGCTGCTTCAGGAACGTCGTCTGCTCTCTATCTCTCTCAATACATTCATACTGTTTCATTTCCCACGTTTCCATATCATACATCAATATCGGATTCACGCACACATCCCACAGTTTGCACGTTATCAGGGAGTTTTCCTCTGCCAGATTTCCCCATCTCTTATTTGCCATGCACCACACCTTCCTTGCTTTCTGTTGTAAGTATTTGACGTGCTCCCCGTACCCCCCATCACTCGTTAACACAATTTATTCGCTTCTCTTCCTCTATTCCTAAACTTTATCAATTTTGTTTTCTTAACATTCACGCCCAGCCCCCTTTTATGCATATACCTCTCAACTCTTCCTAACATATCTTTCATTTCTCCCTATTCTCTCCAGTAACACTACATCATTCGGGTACGCCAGCATCCATACTTCCATTCTCCCAATCACTATGCCGCCAGTTTGCCCTTTTTTGCAATATTTATTCATTTCTTTCTACATTTACAAATTTATAAATTTACAATAGTAAATAAATATATTGTATTGTAGTCAGTTTCTTCCTCCTATCTTCGCCTCAAGAAAAGTGGTCCGTGAGCTGGTTCGTCTTGGGCTATCGGTATTGGAGAATACCTGTGTTTTATTTGTTTAGTGATTCTTCTTACATCAATTCAAATTTTGTTGTTTAGAAGTAGGTTTTTAATTCTCAGTTTAAATATGTTATATGTCATCGTCTGTATGTGTTTATATTGTTGTATCGTCTCCGTGGTTAGTAAGTGTGCAAACTGTTTTGATTTCTGTTGTAATGTTTAATTTTCTTTGCGTTTTATAGTTGTGTATACCTTTGTTTTTTATTAGACATATATTTGTTTTTATGGTGTTGCTTTTTGTTTTGTGTAATAATAGTATGTTATTTAGTGTTATCAGTTACTGTATGTTTAGTTCTTTGGTTTTTGTGTAGAGTTCCTTAGTGCTAGTTCTATGTTTCATTTTAAATAGAGTCTTTAGTATTTTATTTTATTGAATGAATTTGTAGTTTGTTTATATTTTTTTAGTTGTATTTCCCCATTTATGATATAGGAACTTAGTTTTTGAATCTTCCTAGATTCTTCGTCCGTTATGCCTATCTTGTGACATCTCTATATCAATTCGCCTTGATTATTTACTTCCCCACACCTCTCTCTGGTCCTTCCATTGAAATACCCACCCACTATACATCTATTTATAATGCTCGCCTCATCCTTCATTTCTTGTCTCACTTCTTCCCAATTATTATTTACAAACACTGTCCCAATTCTCTGATGTGTCCTTCCCTGTTGACACTTTATCCATACCACCCCTTCCACCTCCTTCCTAGATTTCATATCTCCGTCCTGCAGCCCCTCTCTTGTTCCCACGGTAATACCCCCCTTTGCCCTTCCTCTAGTTGCCTTGTTAGTTGTCACTCTTATTTCCTATTTAAACACCGCTCGTAGCTCTTCCCTCAATCCCTCCCACTGCTCTTCTACCAACCACGTTTCCACTACATCTACTATATGCTTTCCTGTTACCCACTCTTTAAAATCCTTTATTATAGTTTATACATAAAAAGTAAACTAAACATACTTACACGATAATTAACATACAGCACGGATAAAATTTAAATTGAACTGAAAGGTATGATAGAGGTTACATACACCTTATATGTGTACTTTTATATACCTGTCACTGCTTCTTATTTAGTTTTCCTCTAAACAATAATTATAGTACTAATATTGCTCAATTTATTTGAGTAATTCAAATCTCTTTTCTAAGCTTAGATTTAAAATTACATGTAGAATCTATTGGTAACTGTTATCGCATGTTATTATTTATTATTAATTTTAATTTTTCTTATTTATTAAATTGAAATGTACAAATCGGTTAGAAAATTAATGGTGGCCGTTACTTTGATGATTACTTACCATTGGTTTAATAAGAAGTGTTGATTTCTATCATGTGTCTTCATCCTCTTCTAAGTTATAAGCGGAGCCTGATTGGTTATGTATGTAATAATTAGATGTTTCTCCTATGTTTGTCCTTTAGAAATGCATTATTTCCTGTCCTTAATAACATTACGTTTTTTACAACTATTGTCAGATATTGGAATTTTTTAAATACATTTTTAATGTATTCCAAAAATCAATGTTTCGTGCTCAGTCAAATTTAATGTAATTTTTTAGTAAGTGTCTTAATTTAAATTTAAAATCAAGTATATTTTAATATACTAATGAGATCGATTATTACATTATTTAATTACTTTTTCTAGATAATTGAAATTTAATTAGCATAAATTCAATTCTTTCGTCATATTTTCTAACACTATAATTACTCAAAAACTGTTTAACGTATATTTAACATTTTAAAGTTTATTTGACAGATTTTCGTAGTTTTAAATTCAATTTTGTGTTATCGATGTTAGACCATTCATATTTTGAATTATCTTGTACTATTATTAAGCGTAAAACAGAACTTTCAAACTCTGTTCTATATGCATTTATTAAAATTTCAGAAATTCTTTTCTCAATTTATCTTTGACCTTGATTAAAGCGTGAAAAGACTGGCATGGCTACTAATTCTGCTAGTCGCGAACTCATTGAAGGTTATAAATATAAATAAAGAGAACTTTTACACATCTGCTTGAAGCTCTGATTACGATCCAATTATCTTTACTTTATTCAGGTATTAAGATCGTTTTTCAATATAACCTTACTGATAGATTGGTCTTGAGAATTATCGTAATTGCATTTTAGATTCCTGAAAAAGTTCTAAGAAAACTGGCTAATAATGATGATATGGAATAAGAATTCCAAGTCGCCAACAATTTTCTATATATGTGTTAATACAATTATATAATATATTTTTTATATGCTAGATGATAGGTAACAATAAACCAAATGATCTATGACGGAGGTTTATTTGCAAAACAATGTATGTTGTATGAATCTTAGGCCTATAAACATATCCATACTATAATATACTTTTATCTTGACGAAAAATATTGTTAAATTGATATATTTTTTCTTTATACATTTGGCATATCATTTGTTTTATTACAGTTACTACAATTATTTAAACAATCAACAATGCAACGCCATTCAGCTATACTGCTTGCACCGTACTTTTCTTAGCCATTGGCGTTACATTATGATATTAAGATATATGCAAATCAATTAATTAATTTCAAGCAGTGTTTGAAATTACCGGTTGTTTCCTGAAAATTACCTAACTAATGTGTGTACATATTCGAATGTAAAACAGGATTCCATTACTGCACTATTGTAACTAAATAATAGCCCTGGGTACCTTGCACAGTAATTAACTATGTTATTGGTAAATTGTTTAGCTCCACTCTACATAATTTGAAACATACGGAATGATTGAACTTTACAATTAACAATTAATTAATATTAAATGAATAATTTGAATAATTATTGTAGTAATCACAGCACCGAGGGCCCAGGAAACAATTATCAGTATTGATGATAAATGTACGTAATTAAGTTTTACAATGTGTAATATTTTTAATTAATAAATTATATTGTGCTTACTATAAATACATAATATATTGATACTAAAAATTTTTTTTTAATTATTCAAATTTGTATAAAGAAGATAGGTTGATCATACAATTATTACATAATATAATAATAATAATCATTTTAAACGAAATCTTCATAATAGGGACCCTAACTTAATATCAATAAGTAATTAAATAAGTGTACCATTAATTTCAAATTAATATTCTGTATACGTTTAGAAGCCCTTTGATGAATATGGCTCTAGGTTATATGAAAATTACATCGTTTGCGTTTATAGAGAGGTAATTGCTTGCACTTTTATTATTAAAGGAGTCATTAAGTATAATACGGTTATTGTTATGTACAATAAATATAAATGTTACTATTATTTATTAAAATAAATTATCTCATTTGCTAGATAATAAATTTTTCCTATTATTACAACCGATCCACATTTTAACCCCATGAATACAGATACTGAAAGTAACAAAAAGCACAACACAACAAATACCCATTATCAAATTATCCAACCGCTCTTAATTGCACGAGAACGGTCTCAGTATTCTACATATAGAACTGCTCTTGCATTAACGAAATTTCGTATACACCCTCATGCATAAAATGTATTCGTTAACAACACCCAATTTCCTTATTCGTGTGCCAAAAAAGAAGCGTCAATTGGGAAGAAAGGAGGCAAAAATTAATTGCGAAATACACTCCCTCCGGCTAATAGAAACGCATATTAAATTATAACGTAATTAGGTTATGTTTTAATTAAGCAGATCCATTAAGGTGGAAACACTTTTAAGCAAAGAACATCCTCAAGCAGGTATAAAGCAGGGCGAAGATTTAGTTTCGGTGAGAGCTAACGGTTTTACATTTTCTGCAAAGATAAAATTACACAATGTATATCTAGTTGATGGCTAAAGTGAATCTTGATTAAAATATTATTTAAATTTATTTTATAAGATATTCACTACACGTCTTATCAGCTATTTTAATTTCAATATTAAAGCGGAATTTGGAACTAGCACTTAATGTGATTTAGTTATAGTGTCTTTTAAATGAATCTTAGAATATTTTTTTACATAAGTTACATCATAAAAAACAATGTATTTAAAGACCACATTTTAAAATCATTTTAAATACATTTGACAAATTATTAAAAAGATAATTTAATTAACAGAAAGCTGAATAGCGAGGACACACAAATATTTCATAAAATCATTGCGTCAAATGATATCAACTAAGAATAGTCTTGTAACAAAGAAATACAATCCACTAAAATAGTAGTAGTAGTAGTAGTAGTAGTAGTGTTAGGCTATCGACCACGTGGTCCTTCCGCCATGTGTCAATTGTGTATTTGTGTATGTGTAAATGAGCTTGTTACTTTAAAGGACCACTAAAATATTTTATAGAAAAATATTTCTCAGACTATTACTCTCAGATTTATAATGTAGAGTAAAATTCTCGCTGTTAACAGTTCTCTTTATTTGTAGGTGATTAACCACTCAAACTGGACTCTAGTGCAACGCTTAGATAATAGATGGCACTTTTATGGTTATATCTTGATTGGCGGTTTATCCGAACAGTTATATACTCCAAAGTAAAACTTCTTTCCCCGTCTCCAGCTGCGTTATACTGATGACATCTATGAGAACTATATCGAAAACGGTCCGTGGCCATTTTTGACAGGGAAAAATAATCATTAAAGACCTATTTATTCTAAAAAAATAAGAAAAAACGGATCATTAGAATATCACATCAGTTAACCTCCTATTAGCACATTAATTCGCTTTTATGGACTGACGAAGGCTGCAAAATCTATATACTTCTTACACAATTTACCCCCAATTTTTGTAGTAGAACCACTTTGGTAACTTGCTCATAGTCAACAGACAGAAAGGTAAACTTCAAGATTCATGTTTGATCCTTAGCACTCAAATATTATTGATATATGGATTTTAGTGCAGTAATAATTATATTTAGGTAAAAACAAGAATTTTAGAAAAAAATCATAACTTTGTCAATGTTATCTTGAATTTCTTGCAATAAAAACCAATTTATTGAAAAATGTCTTTTTTGATAATAATAATAATAATAAACCTGGCATTTATAAAGCGGCTTTTGCCTCTAAACGGCGTTGAAATCTCCCAAACATATATCTCTTTTATTTATTTTTTTTCTGTGTATTTTTTTTTTTTTTTGAGGCTAACCCCTAGATGAAGACCAGATTTCCTGGAACATATTTTGCAAAACAATACGGTTTCACATATACCTAGGGGAATTTTTCTATTGCTGCAAACAGCACAATCCTTTAAAGAACATTTTAATTTAGCTATAAAATGTGGCTTCCCATCAAGCTTTTCTTCTTTATCTAGGGAACTGCGTCTTCCTCTTTTCCTTGATAGTCTTCCGTCTCTAGTATCTCCTACTAATACTAAAATTAGCTGCTTTCTAAAGTTCTAGTCTTTACTTTGGATTTATTGTTTTGTTCAACCAAAACCTTGGTTGCAAATTATGGAACTATTGATAACAATCATTTCTAACAACCAAAAAAGTTTTCGCCACCATTTGGATCGTTTTTTGAAAAGGGAAATAATTGTCTGCTCTATCTACAGCTCATATTTAAGAAGTGTAGTCAATGATTGCCACCAGTTTTGAAATGTTTGCTGTCGCTCCTGATACACTAGCTTAATATCTCTGCATTTAGAATCCAGATTTTGCAAGAGATTTTGATTTTTTTTTTCTTGTAGCATTTCTCTCCACCGGCGGATTGATATGTTAACTCCAAAATATTTGCAAAAACCTCGTTCCTGCTATAACATCCGTAAAAATCTTAAGCATGGGCTATCGCCCCATAACCGAGTTACAGCTCTAGCAAATCAACATCAACGATGAGCCGAAATACAGTAATCTACTCCTAGTAATAAGAATAGGTTTTTCGTAGGCCTGTAATTTTAAAATATTTGTTTAAATAGTTCGGTTCTAAATATAAGATAAACTTACCGAGCCGATAATAAGTTTAATTTTAGCAAAAAATTTACAGTACCTTCTTACATAAAATGTTTCTTTCCATTTAAAGATGGAATCACCTTCATGTATATTTGATAATTTTCTAGATACGTTCGTTTGAACTCAATTTACCTTAGTTTGGTATTTGATGGTAAAGCTTCTCCAAACATCATGGAATTTTTCCGTTTGAATTTTTAGTAGCTATTTGGAAAATAAGCTTGTAAAATATACAATACAATTGATTTAACCTTTAAAAGAGATCTAAAAAAGATCATATAAATCGTAAGAAATATATAAAGAGTGAATTTAGAAAGACCCACGCCAACAAGACCAGCCCCTTTGTCGCCTCTACGATGATAAACCTCTCACTCAGCCATTAAGCCACCAGCGTTACTGGATCAGGCGCGGTCTTCCTCACTTGTCCTATATCCCTTCTTCTGGCGAGGTTAGGAGTTTGTCGGCAAAGCCCACTATACAGTGGATATCAGAAGAGACAACCCGACGTTTTGTTTCAGAGAAGTGGGCCCAGGATCTACCCTACTAGAATGCCAGCAACAAAATTTCTGTAGACCTGCCCTAACTGAAGCCATACTAATGCAAGTACAGGTCTTGATCTAGTCCAGTACTTTATTCTCACTATCTAGCAGGCAGACTAGGCGATATACCTTAGGTTCCCGGGCACAACGGGCCTAGTGAGGGCGAAGTGCTCTGGTCAATGATTTGATCACCCTTGACAAACTCAGTCCAAACCCCAGGTTCCCTCTCGTCCTCCTCTTCTTCAGAAATTTACCAGAAGAGAGTGGTTTATGATAATCACGACACTCACCGTTGCTATCACTTCCTAAATGTTCTGATGGTGAGGTCTCCCAACAGCTCTTCACCTCTTTGCCTCGAGAATAGGGCCTTGACTACCGCTGTTGTACCACCCCCCGCTCCCAGGCAATAAAGCCCCCCTAGCCAAAGGGGTACTATAAGGTATGGCCTCATCATTTTGTTAAATTTTGAATGAACATAATCACACTTAAAGGCGCAAGGCCTATAGTGATGCTACTGTGGTCTATTCACCGACCCCACTTTATATATATGCGCGGAAGGCTCAAATATTTAATTATGTTCTGTTCTGCTTGTGCCGCCCTCATTGGTGACCCGTATATGTTAGGCAATCAATCAACTGGTCGACTAGACAGAGAAACCAATGCTATCATTATACTCATCACCTGTTGCCCCTCATCACCTCAGCCCTTTTATCCTTATTTATCGTCAGCGTCTTCCGCCTCTTCTATTGCTGGCGATCCCTACCTGGGCTGCCCAGCTAGCCCAAATTCCTCGGAAAAAAAGGTTATTTCCCCTCGAACATTTCTCTGACTTCCCGATCTGCCGCGGCCCATTTTGCCTCGCTCTCGAGCATGTGCTTTCTAGTTCGACGGGCCCGTCCAGTTCCCAGCTTAGCTTTCCCGATTTTATGAAGGTACATGCCAAAGTACTACATTTGTTGGGTTCCAAATCCGGCCAGTAATTCGGCGGCCTCGGTGGAACTCGTGTGGTACCCTCTGGCCACTCGAATAGCGCCAGCCTTCACGACTCCGCGTAACCTGTCCCTGTTCCTCTGCGACTTAACACATTTCGCCCATGCTGGTACGCTATCAGCTTGGCTTGAGCAGCTCCCAGCAACAGTTTTCTCTTGCCCTTCGACGGTACCCTTTTATCCATATTTATCGTCAGCATCTTCCACCTCCTCCATTGCTGGCGATCCCTGCCCGGGCTGCCCAGCCAGCCCAAATTCCTCAGAAAAAAAAGTTCTTTCCCTTCGAAGATTTCTCTGACTTCCCGATCTGCCGCGGCCCATTTTTCTTCTCTCTCGAGCATAAGCTTTGTGGTTCGACGCGGGCGCGCCCAGTTCCCTGCTTAGCTCTTCCCGTTCTCGTTCCTACCATAGACACTCGAAGAACTTATGTTGCGCCTCGTCCACCATGTCGTTGCATCAAGGGAACTCGTCAATGGGGGCTTGCCAAAGTACAAGATTTGTTGCGTTCCAAATTCGGCCAGTAATTCGGCGGCCTCGGTGGAATTCATGTGGTACCCTCTGGCCACTCGAATGGCGCCCGCCTTCACAACTCCGCGTAACATGTTCCTCTGCGACTCAACACATTTCGTCCATGCTGGTACGCCATCAGCTTGGCTTGAGCAGCTCCCAGCAGCAGTTTCCTCTTGTCCTCCGACGGTACGCCGATATTCCCTAGTAGGACCGAGATGGCCCTAATGTTTCGGGCTAACTACCTTGCTGTCGTGGCCCAAGATTTCGTTCTACCTTCCAGTACATAGGCAGCCTCTTGAAAGCCGAACGTCAATCACTTGACTTTCTCCGGCTACTGCGCTTCCTTGAGGAACCTCTACTACACCTGGTGAAGTCTTTTCCGCGGCATTTTCTTTGGTTCTTACTGCCATTATAGTATCTTCCTTCTAGTAGATCCTTGATGGGCCGTACTACCTTCTCTGCTTCCTTTCATAGCTTTTCTACTAGCTTCTTCTCCATCACCTCTTTAAAGCTGCGCAATGATTACAGCTCATGTAAGTTGCTTGTTTGTCCGATCTGACCTGAATCTTGCAGCTTGACCAACCGAATGTTCCCTTCTTAATGATCTTAATTATACCCTCCGACAAAGCTATCCTTTGGTAGCCTATGCATTGCCTTGTCAATTTCACTAAAATAGTCCCTCTTTCAAAATGGCCCTCCTTTTTTGGCTTCTTTATTTTCTCAGCCATAAACTTCTTGCTACCTCTCGTCACAACGGTCCTGCTGCCGTCCATTAAGCCGTTTATTAATTTAGCTAGTTCCTTCCCATCAGTAGTCTTCCCTGACCTCAAAGAGACCGTTCCCTGCCATTACAGTCCTACTCCATTCATCCGGACCATCCAGTAGGACCATGACCCTCGTGAGCTCCTGGTCTCCACTTCCTCTTTAGGCACCTCTCCGATGGAGCTTCCTGCGGATCTGTTTTCTAACGGATACAATAAGGCCATAGTTCTCACCTCTCAGACCCTCATTGACGTGGTGATATCTGGCTACTTTAGTGCCTTTTTTAGATCACCCCTTAAAGTGGCCGCTCTTTAATAGTCCTCGGTATATTAGGGTTTTTATTGCCTTGTTTAGCTATGTGAGGACCGAAGCAATGCTGGTCAATTCCCTGTGGTATCGATGTGTCTCTAACTTCCGCGCCGGAGGTTTCCAATGCTGTGATACCTGTCCAGAATTGACGGCGATGCACGCAAACCCCTCGACCCCTTCCTAAAGGAGTCACGTTCCATAGCTCGTCCCTAGCTTTTACTCTCTTTGTGAGGTTTACAATTTTTGTTACGTCTTAGCAGTTTTATAAACCTATTGCAAAGGTCCTATTATAGTTAACTTTTTATTACATTTACATATTTGTAATCTACCAAAATATAGGAATAGAGCTCACTTACTATAATCAACTACATATAACGATGGCCTATTTTTGACACAGCACAATAATGCATATATTGCGATAGCTTAAATTTGATCTACTATGATGCAAATATTATTAAGATAGCATTAACTTATTTAAAAAAGAAAATAATTTGGATTTACGAGAAGTTTTATATTTTAAAATTATTCAAAAATTATTTGATGTATTTGTACCCCACTTCAGAAAACCAATTTGTTATGTATTTGTAGGTTAAAACAAGGGTAACGAAACTGCAGTATCAATAGAATGACTTCAAAATAATTTGAACACTAAACTAAAACACGTATTGTGTTTTAGCTACTAAAAATTTGTTTTAAGTTTAGTTATTATAATAAATCATGATTTATTTATTTTATTAGGTCATAAATTCTATAATTATCTAGTTTTCAATTCTAAATTCAATCAAACGACGCCAGCCACAAGAAAGTCCATCATTTAACAATACTGAACGTAATATACTGATGAGTGAGTTTCTACAAAATGCCGCCTAATGATTACATAATGAAAAGCAAACATCAGAAAAAGCAGAAAAATTTCAACTACGTCAGACCATTGGAAGAATACAGAAGCTTAATAATACTCTTAAACTAAAACTTCAAGCATTACGTAATTTTAAATTTTAAATGAAAACAATTATGCTTCATACTGTTATATGTATTTTTCTGATATATGTTTCGATTAGCGATCATAATTTTCAAAGGAAATAAAAATTTTAACAACTTCCCTTCAATGGATCGAAAAATCTTGAATTAATTTGAAACTTCCTAAAAAGCATTGACTTTTTCAAACAAATAAAGAAGACAAAACTGCATGATAAAGTTGAATATTAGCTTAGTAGAACATGGAACAGAACAAGTCATAGTAGATGATGATGATAAAAGACAATTTTCGCACTTGGGAAAAGCTAAAGCAAGCGATTTTTGATGAGTATGTACCCAAAAAAACAGCTTAAAAAATCTTTATAGAGATTTGTCACGTCTCAGCACCAGGAAAACATCACTTGCGATTTTATCATCATGGTATTTTTATTTGTACAACTAGAAAACCTTCTGTGAGAAGAAACCTAAATTGACATGATGACCAAATCCTGGATATGATCCAGCAAATAGCTATCAAAAATCAAAAGCTCTTAAAGCGACGGGACCAATGCCAGCGCATCTTAATGAGAAGAGGCAGGTTTTCCCAGAAAGAGAAGAGGCTTGATTTATGTAAAAGTTTTGACTACCCTATTGATAAGTATTACAAATAAATAAATGGATGACAGCTTTGTTTGGCTAAACAACTCTAAAATGAGCTTCAAGAAGCAAGTATCTCATTAAAGAATTGAGGAATGTGTTGGCACGACTGGAAAAACGCTCTATTGTGAACTCTGCCATATGTGATTGAAATTTTTGTTGACATTAATGGATTTTATGTACAATTTTGGAATATTATGTAAGCATATTGGAATAAATAAATAATACTAATACTAATAATACTAAAGAAGAATTTTTCGAGGCGCTTGGTCACAACAACCCATTTTGGCGGTCCTATTTTGGATCGGCCGACTGTAGCTATTATTTGCCTTTATTTGATCAAGTTTTAAATTGATTAAGAAACACCTATATACATATCTTTCACTAAATTATTAAAATTTCATTCATACGAAGTCACTGCTTTTAAGAAATAATAACATATTTGCGTCAATAAAGTCATCACATACATCTTAAGAAAAATATACCTTAGTTTGCAAGAAGATTTTTATATAATTTAACATTAAATCACCTTTTATTTTATCAGAACCAAACATCTTAAACATGTATAAGTCTAGAAAAATAAATTAATATTATCAAAAAAATAGTAATTTAGTGCAAAATGGCGTATTAAAATTAATCCCCACAAATCACAACTCCTAATTCCATACCATCGCACCAATAATTCCCCTTACAATGTTTCAATTTCCCAAACTATTATCCCTCCTTCAACTTCCGTTAAATACCTAGGCATAACCATAGACCCCAAAATCAATTTTAAAAAGCACACAGCTATAATTAAAAGCAAAATAACATCTAGGGCAAAATATTTTAGATGCTTAACATACAGAAACGATGGTATTACTATCAAAACAGCAGTCAAAATATATAAGATGATTTGTCGCCCATTATTGGACTATGGTTGTGCCCTCTATCCCAATCCCAACAATCCAACCTCCCACAATATCGAAGTTAGCGAGCGAGCATCCCTCCGTACCCTAACAAAACTCCGTCATCCTCTTAATCCCTTACACAATCCTTCTAACCAGCTCCTCTATGATACCACTTTAGTTATCTCCATCCTAGAACGTCTTCGATTCCTATCAGAAAAATTCTCCAAAAATCCTTTCAACTTTCACATATTATCCTTATATTGTATTCCTAGAAATCCTAGTGTAAACCCCAAATTTAAAAATCCTAATTCAACCATATTTGATTTCATCTCATCGTTTCATCCATCTGCGCATTAACGACTGACGCCATATGACCGGACAAAACAAGGCAGAAAGACCTCTGGTCGATAGCCTTTTGACGAACTAACTCACTAACACATCATCCATTATTCATTATTTAAATGTAAATATGTATAGTTTGTCAATAAAAATGTGTATATATATAGTAATTTAGTAACAATCTAAATGAATAGTTTCTAATTGTTTCTTTGGCCATTGTACAATTATTTGTAGTAATACATAAATATTTGTAGGTATTACTCAAATTAATTTCAAAATTTGGTTGTAATTAAAGGTATAAAGGCTTAAATAGCGGTCGGTTAACCACTTAACATACATTACGTTCAAAAATAATTGTGCGGGAAGGGGTTAATAACGAAAGAAATTTCATATTAATAACATTTTAATATTGTTTGTAATTTTTAACGGTTTGGACAAGTTACGAAATGTTAGAATGTACAACCCATATTTTATTAAATTATTCAGACTACCAGTAAGCTCTAATACATTTCAATCTTTCTTGTTTAATCCGGATTAACCGGATTAATGCCATTATCAAAATGAAACTGTCCGGTTCGCAAACAATAATAATTCCAATCACCGCTGTCAGACATATTTCAAACGTAACAACGATTTTTGGGCAATTATTTATAAATTATTACTTCTAGCCGTGCATTCCATAATCGATTGAAATAAATTACATAAACGGAATATGAAAATTATTCGCGCAATAAATTATGCACAAATTAATATAATTAATTCATTACAAAATTTAATTTTAACAAATATCCGCAGATGAAAATCACTGCGGTCGACTCGCCGGGGGGTTACAAAAGGCGCCGTAAATTTATAATTAAAATCTATTTCCTATCCATTACCCACATTTCCAGATTAAATCGCAATTCGGGCCGCAATCGTCTTTATTGTGTCACGCCGATTTACTTCAAGCAATTTCCGTGCACTCGCTTTGAGTCCATCCGGCCAAAATAAATAAATCACAACCACTTCCAATAATCTCCAAAACGTTGCAATAATAAGTAAGTTAAAACTTTATATTCCCCTCGATATATTATTTAAAAAAATAAATAATTCTTTATCCTATAATGTAAGTTAAATGGAGATTTTGAATTTCATTTAATATTTACCTTTTTTTTATTTTAAAGTAAATTTTGTTATCAGCGCGGTTATAAACACGATAATACTGGAAATATTATTACAATCTTGCCTGGAAACAAACCGCAATTTAATTGCACCAGCATTATTTTTAATGCGCACAGTCAGGGGACGTCTAGGTAAAAAGTATAAAGCTTAAACTCAAAGGGCGAGGAATACAGATTAGGGATGTTATGGTGGTGGTGCACAAAAAAAAGTCCGCACACTTATTTCAGCTGAACACAATGGGATAGACAAGTATTAAGGAGATTCCCGGAGCAAAAAGGATATTATATTAATTCCGTCGAGTAAAGTCTCAGATGGGCGTAATGCCGAGGGTGAAATGAGGGATAATTAGAGTTGTTTCGGCCGGATTTCATTTCCACTATTTTCATCAGCGGGTGTAAATAACGCCGTTTCGTCTTCGTTCTTCTTATGCAATTTTCAAGATTCTTTTATTTATTAGTGCCTGGATGTATAGCGGTTTAAAATTTGAAGTAAACGAGCGATTGTATCTACAAACGCTCACGCAATATTTCAACAGAATTTGTTTTCCTTTTTAGAAGCATTAGTCTTGTATAAATCGTACAATAGCTTTTCTTGAGCTAAAATATTTCAACAGAAACTAATCTACGCGCGAGATTTTTTTATATGTTTTAAATAATGAAGTGATATAGGATACTTTTATGTACGGTTGAATAAATTATATTAATGTGCTCTAAAAATATTAAAAGTTTGTTTTGTATTTTGGCGTTTAAGGATTTTCATCCATTTTCATTTTCATATTTAACCTTAAATTTTAAGGAAAGTAAAAGTAAAATGTTTTTGGGCGTATATATTTGATAGTATGCTTAGTAATTAACAAGTAAAATTGCAAATTATAAATTTTAGGAAATTTTGTTTTGATTCAACTAAACTTAGAAATAATTATGAATTTTTAAGATTTTCGTGAATTTTATTCAACTATTTTTGAAAAAAGTTGGCTTTAATAGTTTTTTTAAAGGTTTGTTTCTATAATACCATTCTTAGTAATATAGATTAAGTTTGATTTATTTCATTCAAAAGCAGTTTTAAACATTTTATTCTTGAAAATTTTATTTTGATTCAAGAAAGTTCAAAAGTACTTTTGATTTCTTAGGATTTTCATGTTTCTTTGAACCAATCTAAGGAATTTTTGTTGCGTTTATAACGTAATGATATTATTTGTAATTTTGTAATTTGGTTTGTAAATTTGACAGTTAGGGTGTAAAAAAAAGTGGGTGTAAGATTGATTTTAGATTGATGAAAACAACATCTATCTAGAATTTTTATTTTCCTGATAGGATTAATTATTATTCCTAGAGTTTTCTTGTGATGATGTTAAGATACGTTCTCTTCTGTTTTTTTTTTCATTTTTACTATTTTCTTGGCTGGCTTTTTAGATTCATCGTGTACCATCTTCTTAGTTCTTGTCGACCTTTCTAGGTATGCTAGTCTGTCTCTCTTTCGGACTTCTATAGCTTATCATGATTGTATGTTATGGCATTATTTTCTGGTTGTCTTTGGTTTGCATCCTATTGATGATTCTGCCACTTTAATTATTGCTTCTTTAATGGTTTTTATAGTCGCCCTAGACCAATTTCACAGCATGGCGGTAAGGTGTTCTTTTACATATAATTTTTGGGGTTTTTGTTATTAGTGTTTTTGTTATTCCATATGTCCGTATGAGCTTGTGTAGTATATTTCTATTAAGAAGTCATCGAACTTGCATTCTGCTCCTCTATATGTCCTCACGGTTCCCATATATGATGTTCCTCGTCTTTCTATGAGCAAATGTTCTATCGACGCTAAAGGCTTATCCAAGTTGATTTTTATTATTAGTTTCACACACAATTGTGTGGTACTGTGTGTCACAGATACCGTTCCCTTCTTAACTGGTCTCCTGTACCGCTGGCATCTTGAACTTATATTTTAACATCTCGTTTTGCATTCCTCTGAGGATACCCACCCAGTTTAGACTCCCCACGTTCCATGTTTCAAATCTTAGTTCCTTTTATTTATTTTCTGCATTATCGAATATTATATGCATTTTTAAGACTATTAAAAATGAAACGAAGAGTAACCCAAACTCCAAGCTAAGGTGAAAGGCAAAGTACTGAGAGCTGAATGGCCGCAGGGGTATGTGCGGTCTCGAACTTTCCCAGGGGGCACCAGGCGAAACCCCCCAGTATCTAGCCTTACCTGGTCATGCGGGGCTCTGATCAGGCCGACCGAATATTTCCCTAGCTTCTCGTGGGAACAAAAATGAATAAAAACCCAGGAAAAGCAAAAAACATAGGCCAGGAGGCTTCCAAGGCCACTAGGCCAGGGACCTCCTACGAGGCCAGCAAAGAGGCCACCCAAGCCAAAGGGCAGGGTACCTGGTACCTCTACACAAGAACCTCGTCAAGGCCAAAGGGCCGGAAAGGCACTACGTATAAGTGCCTTAGAGGAGACTACCCTTGAGAAACCAGCGGAGACCCAAGGCACCAGCGAGGCCGGGAAGAACGTGAAACCAGGGCAAGACTCTCCCAAAGAAGGTCAACCCTTCGCCAGCGGGATCAGTCCCCTCTTAAGGCCATCGGCCAAGGGGGACGCTGTTCCAATGGAGGAGGACAAGACCACGGAGGAAGAGCCGGAAGATGTCCCTCCTCTTCAATAGCGGAAGAGGAATAAAAATCCTTCAGGTGAACCTTCAACACGCAATAGCCGCATCGGCAACGCTGTGTAGGAGGTTCAACAAAGAAGGCATAGATATAGCCCTCCTGCAAGAACCTTGGTTACTCCGAGAGAAAATAGCAGGCCTAGCGCCAAAACACTCTCAGGTAATATACAGCCCAAACGCCGAAAGGCCAAGGGCATGCATAATTCACAGTGATAGAGTCAAATTTACACTAATACCGCAATTATGCACTGAAGACTCTGTTACAGGCATCGTGTCGGCCAGGACGGAGGAAGGAGAGAGGAGCTGCGTCATCTGCTCAGCCTACTTCCCAGGAGATGAGAGAGAATGCCCTCCGCGTATACTATGCGACATAGTTGCATACTGCGCGGAGAAGGCATACCAACTCATAATAGGGTGCGACGTCAATGCGCATCACGCGTTCTGGGGTAGCTCGGACATCAACAAACGAGGTGAGTTATTACTTAACTTTAACTCCGCAGAGGGACTTATAGTGACCAATATCGGCAATAAGCCCACGTTCATCACGAAAAACCGTAAAGAAGTACTAGACCTAACGATCTGTACCGGGCAAGTGAGTGATAGTATAGCGAATTGGCATGTGTCAGAAGAACCATCGTGCTCCGACCACAGGCAAATCCGCTTCGATCTAGTCACATCTCTCATGACGAACAATTACAGAAACCCAAGAGAGACGAACTGGGTAGGATATAAAGAGTCCCTCAGAGAAGCTCTCAAGGGAGGTACAGCATCGACAAGAGAGGTTAATGGGCTGGCAGTGGAACAAATCAATGACGCCATCAGGACGGCTTATTTGGAAAACTGCCAGGAAAAAACAGCCAAGCAGAGGGGCTGCGGAACAGTCTGGTGGAACCAAAAACTCGAAAAGATGAGGATCGAGGTTCGAAGGCTAGGGCCAAAAACAACGAGGACTAGGACACCTATAGAGGAAAGCTCATTCAATATAACAAAGAAATCCGAAAAGCTAAAAGGGACTCGTGGAGGAAGTTCTGCGAGGAGATTAACGACACTCCGGCATGCTCTAGAATTCACAAAGTCCTGGCTAAGGACGGCAGTGCTGCCAAAGAGGTAGGCTTCCTCAAGAAACCGGAAGGAACCTACACAGAAACAATAGAGGAAAGTCTCAAGGAACTATTAAAAGTCCACTTTCCAACCTCAACAATTCTAGCAGAACACAACGAGCCAGACAATCCCAGCCTAAAAGGCCCGACCGAAAAGACTGGAGATTAGCCACTAAGGTCACAAGACCCACTAAAATTAAATGGGCCATCAGCAGGTTCCAACCTTACAAGTCCGCGGGACCGGATGGGATTTATCCCATTCTGTTACAAATGGGCATAGAGGAATTGGTGCCGCACCTGTCAAAAATCTTCAAAGCCTGCCTGGCATGGGGATATATACCAAAATCATGGCAAAGCGTAAGGGTAATCTACCTGCCGAAGGTAGGCAGAATAGCTGACCTAACGCCAAAGTCATACAGACCTATCAGCCTATCCTTATTCTTACTAAAACAATGGAAAGACTGATTGATAGGTACATAAGGGACGAGATACTGTTAAAAGATCCCCTCAACAACAGGCAATATGCATATCAGCCGGGTAAGTCAACGGACTCGGCGCTGGACGACCTAAACAGGCTCATCACAAAGTCAATGGAAGACAAAGATATAGCCATGGCCACATTTCTGGATATAGAAGGGGCGTTTAACAACGTCACAACAAACTCTCTCGTGGAGGCACAAGAAAGGAAAGGAGTCCCGTCAAGCCTTTGCCAATGGACCAAGGCCAGCCTAGAGAAAAGGACAATCATATCCACTTTGGGGGGCCATACCATTAAGGCTAAGGCAGGGAGGGCTGCCCACAAGGAGGAGCTATCTCCACTGTTATGGGCTACACTAGTAGAAGACCTTCTAGGAAAACTGTCCAAAGAGGACATCAACTGCCTAGGGTACGCAGATGACTTAGCCATTGTCATCAGGGGCCGGTTCGCGGGAGTTGTCTCGGAGTGAGCACAAAGAGCCCTAAACATAGTAGACAATTGGTGCAAACAGGAGCGATTGACAATCAATCCACAAAAATCACAAATTGTCGTATTCACAAAAAGACGAGCATTGCAAGGCCTAAAGCCACTGAAGCTCGGGGGTACAGAAATTCCCTTTGTAGGGGAGGCAAAGTACCTGGGAGTAACCTTTGACGCCAAAATGACGTGGAGACCACACATCACAAAAGCCACCAAAAAAGCAACAATATCATTGGGCATGTGTCGCAGAATGTGGGGGGAAAATTGGGGACCTAACCCTAAATTGACTCTATGGCTCTACACCAGGGTGATAAGACCCATGATAGCCTATGGAGCAGTGGTGTGGTGGACTAGGACAAAGCAAAAGGGGGCGATAGGACTCCTGAGCAGTACACAAAGACTAGCATGTACAACAGGAGCCCTAAGCACCACCACAACAGCAGCCCTAGAAGCCATCTTGAACATACCACCACTACACATCTTCATTCAAGGAGAAGCTAGGTCCGTATCATATAGACTGATGCAAGGACAGGCGCCCATAATCCGATCACACGGAAAAATGCACCAATGGCTAGAAAACGAGCTGAAGGCTAACGCGATTACAGCAATGCCTAGCGATGCCATGGTAAAAAAATACAATTTCGAAAAGAAATACAAGGTTCTAATCCCACAAAGAGAGGACTGGGTCAAAGGCCAACCTACCAAAGCGGAATCATGCTGGTTTACGGACGGCTCAAAGACCGACAAAGGGGTAGGAGCAGGTATATACGGCAAAAAACCCGACACAAAGATTTCTGTTTGCTAACAACTGGTAGTTTTTATCGGTGCTGATTTCTTCAAATCGTTTCCAAACACACGATCTCGTTTAAGTTTGATTTTTGGTGCAGAACTTGTCACCGTCGCATTTATTATGGATGATGAAGTGTTACCAAACCTTTTGATTTTATAACCTACTTGCAACTGACATACGTAGAAACAACGTTTTTCGCTTTTTTATCAAGGCTAATTCAATTCATTTGTCGGGAAATAGCTAACTTCAGGTTATTCAGGTGAATAAACAGCAACTTGGTGTTTATTCACTTATAAATTGACGTGATTGGCTAAAAAATATCACATGCCTCATTTTCATTGGCTACATGCAATAGGAGTGGAATAGTCTCTACTAAAAAATGAATAAATTAATGAAGATATTTTAATGTTTTCTTTCAAGTTCAGTTTTTTATCCTCGTTGACTTCTGTTTGTAAAGAATCCGTTCTTATAAAGAAAAATCGGCAAAGAAAAACAAGAAAGGCTTCGAGTAAACACCCACTCATTATATATGAATGTTACAAAGTTCTTCTGAGAGAAAAGAAAAAAATAAGTTTATAATTATACTTATACTAAAATATCTAGCAGTTATAGATTTTTTATTTTCTTTAAATTGTATTTACAGACCTCAAAACAGGCTTTCTTAAAATTATATATGAAAGATTATTAATTTATTTTCAAGATGCATAAAAAAATTCGATTGAATGGTGTTAACTTGAGTAATCATTTCCATCACAAACTCAATAAAAAGTTTGAATAATTTTTTTTCCATTAAAAGTGGAAGGAGAATGTACTGGCTTTTAATACTTTTACTTATTAATATAATTCTGGATTTGAAAAGACAAATTAACTCAAAATCTTTATAGTCTAAACAAAATAAAACAATATAAAAATTGACAGATCCCATAATGATTGCTGGTAAGAGCTCCAAGAAATGCTAAAATCTTTGTAAATTAACAGATTTCATGACTATGGTAAAAAGAGCATAAAGGTTATGAAATTCTAATATAACAAGAGTTGTTAACAATATCTAAGATATTATCTTTTCCTAAATGGAAAGTTAAAAAGTTTTAATATTTATGTACAGTTGGCCACGGCGTTCATATTCAAATTTACGCTGCACAGTCGCACTTCGAATCGGTGTGTTATACTCTATACACACACCGACAGTAGTAATTTGTGAAAACATATTTTTTGAAAAAACATATTACGTGAAATGTATGAACTACATACCAACATTATTCTGTATGGCCACTTGAATTCAAATTCACTGGAAAATAATGTATATAGCCAAATGCTGAGTGATGTATTTATGTCTTTTAAATTGATCAATACAATTTAAGATCCAACAAGGATTCAACTATCTGAAACACAAATTGACTATGTTGTAGCGAATATCAATCTACAACTTTCAGATCAATTTGGTCAAATGATTATTGCAAATATTCCGATCGACGATCCAACAACATATAAAAAAATGGTGATTTAACTATCATAGTACTTTCCCTATATTTTTCTCAAAAGCTATGAGGTTTATGAAAAAATACTATTCTTAATAATCTGCTCAATTGCTCAATCTTTGATTCGTTACAATTACTTGTTATCTAAGTTTCATGTAACTTCTATGGTTTAATGCTAGTAGACAAAAAATGTCGAAATTTTTAATTTTTTTCTCACAAATTAAGAACCTTACGTGGGAGGGTAGCTTCTAATCCCACTCTCCAATGAGTAATTTATAAGCGAGGGTTTTAATTAAAAGTTGTAAAATATAAATTAACACACAATAAAACTTGTTCAATTTCTCATCTTCTTTAACGTTTGTTTGAAAAGTTATGTAATATTTTTCAAATTTAGAAAAATATCGAGAAAAGTCAAAAAAATGTTCAGGCTATTTTGAAGAAAGTGATTGTCTAGTTTATTGCACCGACATTTCCAGCCTGATAAACAAACTTGGGGTCACATACAAACTCGATGATTGGAGGACTTTTATTGATTCTTCCAAAAGAAGCCTTAAAGCTGTTCTCTTGCATACTGGGAATGTCATCAACATTGAAAGAAAAGGGATTGTATAAGAAGAGATAATTTAACTCCCGGATCAAAAAATGTTCTGCATGAAAGTCTTGTTGATCTACAAAAAATCTTGTTAGCTCCACTGCATATTTAACTAGGATAAATTAAACAATACGTTGTTAAAGATTTAAATAAAGATGGAGACTGTTTTAAATATCTTTATTGAAAAATTCCCGCTATCTCAGATGCAAAATTAAAGGCAGGAATCTCTGTCGCTCCTCAAATAAGGAGATTAATGAAATATCAAGAATTTGTTAATATAACGAACAAAACTGAGAAAAATGTGTTTTTGGGAAACAACAAGTATGCTAACTACAAGGAAATTGTGAAAAACATGTCACAAAAATTTATGGAATTCGGATGTAATATGAGCATCTTGATTACTTCCCCGAAAATCTTGGTGATGTGAGTGAGGAGCAAGGTGAGAGGTACCAAGGTCAGTGGAATGTTTCAATGATGGCTAATTACTGCTGGTCAATAAGAAGGGACAATCCGGACCTGGAATACAAAAGAAAATCCACTAAACGAAGATTTTCATCCAAGAGGGAAACATCTTCTGGAAAGAAAAGAAATTAAAGATTTTTCAATTTAGTTTACTATTTGTAATTTCTTTTGTCGCTGTATCAATAAAAGTAGCGTTTATTTTGAACAATCATTTTATTAATTTTATTTCAACATTGATAAAAAAAACCTTACGTGATAGATCAAATTGACACTTGGATTTGAATTCAGTAGATAAAAATTATGTCTAATCGAAATCAACTTTCAAAAAATTTGTTGGCCTGTGTTATTAATAAATAAAACTAAAAAGCAATACATAGGTACACAAATAAATAATGCTCCCAATAAAATAAAGAAGATCTGGTCTAAAGTTGATGTGGAATTGCATAAGAAACTAATACTGTTCTAAAAAATGCAGATGGGGGAAAATTCTAAACCAAACGGAAGTAGACGAAATCTTTGGTCTATACTTTTCAGATATTGCCGCTGTTAAATTAAATGAGCACTTTGGAGATAATATATCTAAAGAATCTACAATCTCATCTCCAGAAACTCACACTCTACTATGGTTCTAGATCCAGTTGGCCCCGAAGACGTAATAAAGACCTTACGGGCCGTTAAAAACAAACAAAGAAGTGCAAGCGATGGAGTTATCAATAAATTGATTCTTGCTGTCTAAATTTGTGTAGGTGTTTTATTAATTTTTGTATTTTTTGTGAATGATTTATAAGCAAAAAGAACAAAGTTATAAAGAATAAAGAAAGAAAAGTGTAGCAAATGAAATCATAAAACCACTTACATATATGTATAATAAATTTAATATTTAATTCCTTGGGGAATACTCCAGCCACAACGAATTAAAAATCGCCAAACTCATACCGATTTTTAAAAAGGGTTCAATGTTCAAAAACTAAACTATCGTCCAGTGTACATCCCTAGTTTATACTCGAAACTAATAGAGAAATAGTGAGCCAATTAACGGAAACAACTAGCGTCGATCTTTTAAAAGAAACCATCACCAAAATGCATCAAGGGATGTGTTCTGTTAGATTGTTATTAGATCTTTCGCGTGGGTTTGATATTAACGATCTTCAAATTGAATGCTATTGGCATTCGTGATGAAGTGAACTATTTGATAATGTCATTCTTAACCGACAGAAAAATATATGCTGAAGTGAAGAAGAGGACATCCAGAACATATAAAATGAATACCGGTCCTGTGCTAGATCCTGTACTTTTTCTGTTGTTCATCAATGATCTTATGGAACATTTAAGCGAAGGCCACATATCAAATTTTGCTGAATATACAACGATAATTGTGTCTGCCTTTACTCAATTAAACAGTGATAAAACGATCAAAATCCAGTTCTACAATAGGAAAAAATGATAAAGTGGATTAGTAAACACCAAGAGAATATAACATAGGAATTATTCAGCTGACACAGCTACTATTTGCATGATAATTACGGAACATCTACAACACAATATCAAAATATTAAATACTGAATTGTCTAAAAAGCAGCACAAAATAGATATAGAAGAAAAGAAATAATAAAATAATTAGAACAAATTAAATCTGTACTATATCTAGGAATAGTAGTTAAAATTAACGGAAGAAAGCGATAGATGACAATATAGAAAAAACCAAAAAACTATTTAACATACTTGAAAACAAGAAAAGAAATAGCAGAAAAGAAATAGCAAAAAGGTGCGAAAAGAGAAATTGTTAAAAAAAAGTTTTAACACCCACCCTGACATACAGTAGCAAATCATGGACAATGACAGAAAAACAAAATCAAAGAATAAAACCTAAATATAAGAGGTTTCTCAAAAATAGAAAATAGAATCAAAAGATAAAATATTAGAAACGAGATAGAGAAAATCAATAAATAAAATAATAACGCACGGATGAGATTATCTGATGCAGAATGAAAAAGGAAAGATATACCAAGAGAAAATACGAAACACGTACTATAGAAAAAAACGCAAAAATAACATAGAAATACCAAGAAAAGATTAGAACAGCACAATAGAAAAGGAAAGAAATAAAGGAGATTATCAATATAGAATGACATGGAGTGAATCAAACAATCTAAACGGAAAGAATAATAGACAGTTATGTAGAAAATTTAAATGATTGAATCCAATTATAAGAGGTAAAATTAGAAAAATATATATTTTTAATATAGATTTACAATTTGATTTTCTGTAGCACGAACAAATTTGTGTATCGATTGAAGCTGGGCTATATGTCAGTCTGTTAACAAGTGAAAATTTAAAATAAAAAAATGGACAGGCCTTCATC
This sequence comes from Ontholestes murinus, assembly GCA_963969525.1. Lineage (NCBI taxonomy): Eukaryota > Metazoa > Arthropoda > Insecta > Coleoptera > Staphylinidae > Ontholestes > Ontholestes murinus. Next base: position 86,267,130 of record OZ018387.1, read on the forward strand.
TGTCCCACTTTTAACCCCATCGGGAAACAAATAATAAACCGACACATTCTCCATTTATTACCAAAAAAAACAACATTCAGTATTTTACTAATCACTACATAATAAAGGCGTCTTCTGTTCGCATGCAAACTCATTTTCAGCGTTTATTATGTGATGAATGAATCCGCTGTCCATTATGCGCCCGTCCGAACGGTTCGAAACGATGAAAAATTGATGGAAACCGGAGGACGATAACACCGCCAGAATTAATAGCAAACAATCAATAATAACAAACAAAAAATATAGAAGGGAACTGAGCATTTCTGCTTGGACGCGTGTACAATGTACAACATTGGTCCTCTCCGCAATATTGGACCGGTACGTGACGATTATGGCGAGAACGTTAATCTGGATTTTCGAATGCACATTAATTCTCCAATTTAATATTCCGGTGCATATCTCTCCTGTGCTGATGGAATTATTTGTGGTCGTCGAGATATCTGTGTGAATTATTATTTGATGCTACGATTCCGTAAATTATGCTCGTTAGTACAAGCTGAATAATGATTCATGAATCCCATCGATTGGTTTCTTAAAATAAACTTTGATCTATTTACTTATTTAATTTATTGACTGAGGAATTTTATGTCATAAAAGTCTTACTTTAGGTGATAACCTGTAGAGTGCTTGGGACGACCCCCACCGTCCATTCTATTTTTCCACAATATATTTCCCACCTGCTGAAGGCTATGACAAAAGGGGGAAAGATAAAAAATTTAATTGAATTTGAAAACAAAGAGGTACAAAATGTAATCATCAACACACAGTGAAACAGTGTATTTACAGTAAGGGACAGGTGAAATATTTATATAAAAGAAGATGAAAAATTAATTTAAAATAATGAAAAAGTAAGTATTATATAAATGAAAAAAGGAAGGGAAAAATTGGGATGATAAGGCGGGCCGTTGCTATTCATAGCAGATGGAGAGTTGGATTAGATTATAATACTATTCATGCGAAAATTTCAAATGCTTTTCATCAAAACAGTAGATTCCTTTTCTTTGTCACGTCTTTGTAAAGAGGTGGAAATTTATATCATGCCTCGATAACTAATTAAAATTAATACTTATAGAATACAAATCACTATGTTATAAATAGCGAATGTTTTCCTATATTGGGTTTTGTTGGAAAATACGTGTTATCTAAATCTCGAGCACCGACACATGACATCTAACGTATCGTAAAATATACTATTAGTTGTATTTATCAAGTAACACCCGATTTGTATAACGAATGATAGTTGTTGATTTTATAAAAAAAAAAAACATAGTTACAATATATATTTTGATATTCATACCGCTGTGTTCTCACTTGAACTTATTTAAAACCTCTGAAATAACCAACAGGTTATGGGCCCAGGCACATAGGGTTGCGCGACGTTATAAGTGATAGTGATTGTTACCAGAATTCCCAGAACTTTTTCGACTGATCGGATTTTTTTTTTTTGAACATTGTTTTCATCGAGTGTTAAGAATGAATACGAGTGGTGTCGTAAGATTTGAGCAATTGAATAAGGAAAACTTCGATACCTGGAAAATCCAAATGCGCGCGATACTAATAAAAAATGACGCTTGGACATATGTCAGCGGTGCGTCGGTAGAACCCAGAATCATCGCAGGTGATGCAGTTTCAGTTGAGGCTGCGCGACGTTGGACCGAGGGAGATCTCAAAGCTCAATCGGACATTATTCTGTCAATAAGCCCTTCAGAAATTAAACCGGTGAAGGGATGCAACACAGCGCGAGAGATCTGGATCAAGTTAGAGGAGATTCATCAATCGAAGGGACCCATGCGAAAGGCTGCGTTACTAAACCAGTTGATTTCTCATAAAATGCAGAACGGTGAGGATGCTCGACGAAGCACACAAGACTTTCTTAATATCGTCGACAAATTGACCGAATTGGACATTGAAATAAATAGCGATCTACTGACAGTGACATTGCGCGTTAAAATATTAGAAGAATGTGAGGCCCGAAAGGATAGTGATCGAAGTAATTTATCTCAAAGTGCAATGCTTGCACGGAAATATGGAAATTCAAAATCCAAGAGTAAGAATGACAGAGATGAAGCAAAATATAAAAGACATTTTCCAAAGAAAGATTTTAAGTGTTTCAAATGTCAAAAGCCTGGTCATTTTGCCAAAGAGTGTCGATCGAGCAGAAAATACGAAGGAAATCAATCGAGAGATGAAATCGCGGGCCGTGCCGACAATTTAAGTATGAATGCAGCGGTGCCAGATGTACGGGAATGCGACGAGGTTCTCCGTGCTGAAGAAACTACAGGTAACAGCGTTTGGTGTATGGACAGCAGATGCACTGCACATATGTGCAAAGATACTGACGTATTCTCAGAAGTGTTTTGTCACGGACGCGGGAAGTTGAACCTCGCAAATAATTCATGCGTCGATATCAAAGCAAAAGGAAGTGTACCAATCTTAACAAAAGTAGATGGGTGTGAGAAGATATTGACATTGAGAGACACGCTATGCGTGCCGGAACTTCGCACGAATCTTGTTTCCGATGGCAAAATAACGGACAAGGGTTATACGGTAGTTTTCAACCGAGAAAAGGCTGAGGTTATCGACGCGACAGGAAAAATTGTACTTGTCGCGGAGCGAACGAATGGGTTGTACTATTTTCATGGTGGCGCCAGTGAAAAGTGTAAGATGGTAAATGAGTCGAACTTTACAAAACCATCGAGGGTAAGCTCATTGGAGGATTGGCATGCACGTCTAGGACATCTCAACCTGCATACGCTGCGCGAAGCGATCAAGAAAGGGACCATCCAAGGGTTACGAGTTGAAGACATAAATAAGGAGTTCACATGCGAGGTATGCATCGATGGGAAGATGTCACGATTACCATTCCCTAAAAAGTCCGAAAGGAGATCAAATCTTGGAGATATCATTCATTCAGACATTTGCGGTCCCATGAAAGTGACGTCGAATGGAAATAGTTGATATGTCACTACTTTCATCGACGACTATTCTAGATGGAGTGAAGTAAGGTTCATCGCACATAGAAGTGATGCTATCAAACAATTCGAGGATTATAGGGCATTTGTTGAAACTCAAATAGGAAAGAGAATCAAGGTACTTCAAACGGACAATGGCCTGGAGTACGTGAATAAACAATTCAACGATCTTCTTAGACAGCATGGAATTACGCGGCGACTGACTGTGCCATACAACCCAGAACAAAATGGAGTCGCCGAAAGGCGAAACAGAACCCTGATGGAGACTGCGAGATGTCTTCTCATTGAATCGGGGCTACCTGCCTCTTTCTGAGCAGAGGCAGTGAATACCGCTAATTTTATTAGGAATCAATGTCCCACAACTAAACTAAATGGAAAAACGCCATACGAAGCGTGATTGGTTTTTTTAAACGTTTCGGATGTGAAGTACATATTTTAAATACAACTCCGAATCGAAGCAAATTGGCGCCGAGATCAAAGAAGGGGATTTTCGTTGGATATAGCGAGCAATCAAAAGGTTTCAGGGTTTGGATTCCAAACGAGCGAAAAATCGAAACGTCACGCGATTTAAAATTTTTGGACAAAGTTCCGGTGCAGATCAGTGAAAAATACACTGACTGTTTCCCTGAGGAACGGCATTCCGATTATGCAGAGAAAAACTATGAATGCGCCGAGATTCAACTAATCGGAAAAGAATCTAATACACAAAACAACGACGACAGAAATAGAAACAGTCAAGAAGAGGAATTTCCAAATGTACTTAGAGGAATTCCGCCTGCAAATGCAGAAGTTACTGCCGGACGTGGCCCTGGTAGACCACGAAATATTCGGACAGGACGTCAAGGACGACCAACTAAAAAGTATAGCATTGTCCAGTATGCCAACGATGAACAGGACATGGCACTCATTACTGAGATTTCGTTGACGGAGGCTATATCAAGTCCAGAATCAGAAGAATGGCTGCAAGCGATGGCGAGCGAGGTTGGATCTGTTTTATTAAATAATACATGGGAACTCGTGAACAGACCAACAGAAAATCACGTTATTGGTAGTCGTTTTATCCTTAAAAATAAATATGGCGTTGATGGAATTTTCGAGAAACGGAAGGCCAGGATTGTGGCAAGAGGTTTTTCTCAAATTCCAGGTAGAGATTTTCTGGATACGTACGCTCCAGATTGTCAGTTGCCCTCGCAGCACGTAAGAAGATGCATATCAAGCAATATGACATAACCACCGCCTACCTCAATGGTGTTCTAGAGGAAGAGGTGTATATGGAGATTCCAGAGATGGTGGATGAAGTATTGAATTCCATGGTTAAAAGGAGAGGACTGGATCATCGCACTACAGATGAAGCAAAGAATATGCTGAATAGTTTGAAGAGCGGCGACAAGGTGTGCCGGATGATGAAGAAAGCACTCTACGGATTGAAACAAGCGGGGCGCGTTTGGCACAAGCGCTTGGATGAGGAATTACGAAAACTCGGAGCAATTCCATCTAAAAATGATCCAGGTCTATACCTGAAGGGGAAGAACAATAATCTGATGTTAATCGTCATTTATGTTGACGATATTCTCGTTATGTCAAGCAATATCGAAGAAATAGAACGTTTCGGAGATACATTAGGTAAAAGTTTTGGTGTGAAGAATCTAGGCGAAGTAAAAAGATGTCTTGGTATCGATTTCGAGAGGAAGGGAGACAACATCAGACTGTGTCAGAGGACATATATGTGTATATCGGAGCATTGTTTTATCTTGCTGTTGCAACACGTCCAGACGTGGCTCACGCTGCTAGCTTATTGAGCCAATTCAATGAATGTTACGGGAAGGCCCATTGGATTGCTGCGAAGAGAGTCGTGCGCTACCTGAAAGGGAGTATTAACCTGGGAATCTCTTTCATGCACGACGGAGATTCTATTCAAGGTTTTGTGGACGCTGATTGGGCTGGATCTATAGATGACAGAAGGTCTTTCACCGGTTTCGTTTTCACCATGAATGGAGGCTGCATATCATGGGACTCAAGGAAGCAGAGGACTGTGGCGCTTTCAACAACAGAGGCTGAGTATATGGCATTTAGCGAAGCTGCAAAAGAGGCCGTGTATCTTCGTCGTCTTATGCAGGAGTTGGGCGAAGACAGCGACATGATAAATTTATCGAACGATAACCTGGGTGCGCAGAAGCTCGTTGCAAATCCGGTCTACCACTCCCGGACTAAGCACATAGATATAAGGCACCATTTCGTTCGCGAGATCGTCATGTCGGGAGCTATAAATTTGAACCACGTATCATCTGAAGACATGCCAGCTGATGTTTTGACGAAATCGTTAGCCAGACATAAACACGTGAAGTGCATCGAGCTGCTAGGATTAACGGAAGGTTAACATGTCGATGCCGGAGCTCTCAAGGGGAAGTGTTGGAAAATACGTGTTATCTAAATCTCGAGCACCGACACATGACATCTAACGTATCGTAAAATATACTATTAGTTGTATTTATCAAGTAATAACGAATGATAGTTGTTGATTTTATAAAAAAACAACATAGTTACAATATATATTTCGATATTCATACCGCTGTGTTCTCACTTGAACTTATTTAAAACCTCTGAAATAACCAACAGGTTTCATCAAGATTGTAGTGTAACAAGCTTCCACTATATTAAAAATACATTAAAATACAAAAATATTGTTAAATATACTACAATCAATCCTACAATACTTATTAATCAATTACACTTTTTTAATGTAATTACTAACCTGTATGAATAAATTATGCTTCGTCTTGACGCACTATTGAACTATCTCAATAATTTATATTTTAAGATATTATCCTGATATTAGATGCAATCATGTATGCATTAGTCTAATAGGCTTCCCATTTGTATTAATATTATATACTTTAATGTAGCGTATAATTGATATACAACAATCAATTGTGCATGACTTGATTAATATCAAATATTTATAAAAAGTGCCAGAGATAGCATCATACTGACATATTTCAATAATTTATACATTAATTTAATATTATATATTATAATTTAAGTCATATTTTTGCTAATATGACAAAGCGAATCAAGTCTGTGCCGATTAGCTTAGGGCTGAAATAAAAACATGGCGCATTAAAAAATTCTCGAAACAAAAAATAACGTAAAATTAGTGTTTTGCGAGGATTACGAACATAATAAAATAATAAAAATATCGAAATACCATAATGAGCTAGACGAGCGAGATTTAGATACGGACGACAAGAAAAGAAGAATAGAAAAATATAAAAGCACGAGAATATTTAAATACATTTTCGTTTGAAATCACCTACATTTTTGTATCATCATTCAGAAAGTTTCTAAACCCCTCGTATAATTTGCAGTTTAGAAAAGAATTTGGTGCAAATATAAAGCCTGAAAATTATAGAAAAATTCAAAAATTTAAAAATTTTGTGAAAAGTTTATAGAAAATTTCCACCGAATCAATTATGAAAATAAAATACAATCCTCTAAAAAATTATGAAGAAATTAAAATGAGAAATGGTGATTTATTTTAAAAAATTATAAGAGCAGTAAATTTCTAGAAAACATTGAGATAATTTAAGAGAACAAACAACAGTACAAAAAGAATTAATTGGCTGCATATCCTATAATCAACCTTTAAAAAGGAACCAACTCAGTTTAATGTTGAATATTTCGTTTAAAATTCAGAAAATTTCTACACCCAATTGAAAAAAATATTGCAGAGAAAAGTAAAATTCTCAATTTAATGGTTAGTCTTTCTATACCATTTTTTGGGCTTTGGGAGAAACCGTTAAATCATTGACTCATGCACTACGTGGAAATGCAGTTTTTTGGAAAATTCAAAAAATCTGTTTTAAAACTGGAAACCATTCTTTAAAATCGAGAGATTTGTATACGAACGAAAAATTCAAGTAGAATACAAAAAATAACAAGGTATGATTAGGTCCACGTTCTAATACGTTCGCTGACACTTTTGTATGAATCCTTCAGAAATTTTCTAGACCGCAAAGAAAATTATTGCATTAAAATAAAACAAAGTTGAGAGGATTTACATTTATTGTTGAACAATTATAAAATCAGCATCCGTAGAACCAAAAGAGAATTTAATGAACATGTTAATTAATTATATACCAACTAATAATAAACTCGATCTAACTGCCAGAAGCTTTATATTACTTACCTGCAAAACAGCCCTGGAAATAATTACCCTTGTAGCTATTAATACATAACAAAATATTCGCCTTATTTAAATATTCTAAATATAGACGCTTGTGCGACGTTCAAATATTATCAAGCTAAAATCTTATATTGCTAAATACGCGTAGAAATTTATATTAGATCTCCAAGGCTATATTAAATGTACCAAAAGAGCTTGTACGTAAATATTAATAAATCACAAAATGAATCCTGTGTAAATCTAATAAAACAATTTTTATTCAAAGAAGAGCATCCTCGCGACATCTACAATCACACAGCGGTATTACATGTTGCAGGTTTTAAATGTTCTATAGATGCGGCCAAAAACTATTTTATCGACACTGTCGTATTTAAAAGAAGAACTCTGTTTTAATGGTATTGCTATTATACGAATTTTATATAAAAATATACATTAGTACGTTATATACCTCGGTAGGTAGCGCTACTACTAATACTAATCTGTTAATAAAGTTGCATATATAATGCTGCTATTTTCTACTAATTAACATACATGCATTATCTATTACTTTTCTTAGAAAATTTATATACTATATAGATAATATTTTACTTGCTTAATACTTCAGTTAACAATTTCTCAATAATATAATGCTTCTTGAATCAATTTCTCATTTATCACTTGATGAAACATTTTGAACTATTACTGATGAAGGTTTAAATTAAATTACACTTGGTTTGTTTCACAATTTTTCTATATCTACTCGACTAGTTTCGCTTTTTAAGGCATTATCAAGGCTGAATTACAAAAGAAACGGACTAGTTTATATATAATTAGGTAATAGGGATTTTAAGATCGGGGAATTCCAAATCTCCTCGTTTACATCGTCAACGACAACGAGGAGATTTGGAATTCCCCAATCTTAAAATCCCTTATTACCTGATTATATATAAACTTGTCAGTTTCTTTTGTAATTCACTATTGCTAATGCCTTAAAAAGCAAATTAGTCGAGTAAATATATAAAAATTGTAAAAACAAACCAAGTGTTGTTTAATTGAAACCTTCATCAGTAATAATAAAATGCTATTATTAAGTAGTGTCTAAAAAATACTGAAATGGCTTAAAATGTTGATAATTTACTAAATATTAATAGTGGTTCAGTAAATATATTACCCTACTTTGAAATGCAGGCACTCTAATTCTAATTGCAAAGAGCTCAAAGTTCAAGATTTATTTAAACTGAACTCTGCTAGCTACCCTTACAAGATATTCGAAATGTTTTATAAAATATTAAGATTAACTATCTGTATTTATAAATAATAATCATATATAAATTACATTACAACATTAAATTTTTGCCTGCCAAAGTAGAGGCCTATTTCGATTTATTTTAAATTTCATTAGCATAGCCCTTTTTTCAATAGAATTCTATATCTTCATGTATTCATAATATATATATAAATATCTCCAGTAGTGTCTTATTGTTGGGTATAATATTTATTAATCATAATTTAATAACAGCTATTACATTATTCAAATCTACCATTTAACTGATCAAAACACATCAATGAATGAACATACAATTTTCATTGACGCCGATGGTGATTATGTTATATAACATAATTGCACGTGCTTTAGTATATCCGCCTTGGGATTATTGGGGGACCACAAGTGCAGGAAATTATTCTTCTACGAATCTGGTATTTCCATTCGTTTAATAATTTCAAGAAATCTGATGTTGTTAACTCCCGCTATGATTAAGTAATTTGTCTCCCTTTCCTTAGTATATTATTGTATATTTCCGGAATAAATCTAAGATTGCAAATTGATTTACAAATAGTACATTTGTATTTGTTTTTTTCTTCAATTAAGCTTATCAATGGAATATATATGCTATGGAATGAAATTTTATGCGAATTGACGAGGCGGATCAATATTCATCTGCCTGATGAAAACACTGTGTGGCGCAGCATGTTGCAGTGTTCAACAATAAATGTGAAACCCTCTCAACTATGTAGTTTTATTACAATGTTATTTATTTATCTAAGAGAGTCACACACATTGCTAAAAATCCAACAAAAAGGGGAGCAGGATAGGAGAAAAGCAATCGAATTAGGAACAATAGGATTGAAAATCAATATACTCAGCAGGACAAATATATTTGCGTTAGTCTCACAAATATAAAGCATTGAGGAGAACCATCACTATGATTATAAATCTTGGAAAAGATAAAACAAAGTTTTTGAAGTGTTTTCTTAAATCCTTACTTAAAAATGTACTAACAAGTAAACGTCGACACATGCAAATATTTCAAAACTTTTCCGGAATTCATAAAATATGTTAATAAAGCAATATAAAAAAGAAGAGTTAATCGAGGTGTTCAAAATTTTAATGGGTTTCAAAGAGAAGGGCACAGTAAAAAAAACATCAAAGTAATAAATAAAACGCATGCGCATTCAACTAACATCTTAAATGAACTAACACTTCATCATTGTGTGTTACATTACGTGACATCGCAGGCTGGTGGAGCTTAAAATAATAATAATAATTTAAAGTTACATATAAATTAACACTCCTACTTAACTAAACCTAAATTTACTAAACTTTGTAAAGCCCAAAGCCATCATTTCATTCGTGGGCAAAAATTTTAAATTAATTTGTTTCTTAGAAATGACATCCCTAACATAGTGATAAGAAACATCAACGCGATTAGAACACCTATGGAATACTGGGTTGTTTGCGTGCTTTGGTTGTTATTAAATACAGTAATATAATCACAATTGTCCAAAAGATCAAAACAAGTTTTTTTTTAAGTAAACTGCTTCTTTTGAAACTTCGCACACAGCCATGTATTCTGCTTCAAAGCTACTGAGTACTAATATACATTACTTTCTGTACTCCCATGAAATTGGCGCACCTGCTAGTTTAATCTTTAGCTGCATCTGGAGGTCCTGTGGGACCCCATCCTTTCTGGAAGACACCATGTGCAGTTATGTTACAAAATTGCAGTGGTGCAGCTAATGGTTAAATACAAATCCAGTATCCGATCTTTAATACAACTGACATAATTTGCATCGACAAAACCCTGTAAATTAAAATTATCTTATGAAAATTTCAAACATGCCGATTTTGTGCCTGTCAAGTACCTCAAAATCCGATTGGTCTGTTACCAATATATTTTACTCTATTAAACTAACAGTTTACAGAGAACGTTATATCAGGCCTTGTTAATATATCTAAATACATTAAACTTCCTGTGAGCTTTTGATATGGAATGGTGTTGTCACACCCACTTGCCTTATCTTCATTGACATCATTTCTATCTATCGGAGTATCTTCGGTTCTAGAATCAGTCATACCCAAGTTTTTTTTTAGAATTTCATTAACATATTGTTCTCGGTCTAAACTTATTTCCTTCTAACCCTCATTCCCAAACAATTTTTAAGTTCACCCAAATCTTGAATTTTAAATCTTTTAGATAACTGTTCCTTTAAAAAATCAGCTTCACGAGGTGAATTAGAGAAAACAAAGAAATCATCAACGTAAAACGTTTTGAAAATTTATATGATTCAAGTTTATTAGCTTTAAAATTTAAACTCAATAAAACTAACTCCACATTTTTATAAGACGAAAATCAACCAGCCTACATAAAAAGTTGAAAAACCTGATTCAACAACAACTGAATCACGGTCCGTTAGTCACCAACCAAGATGTACCAGATTTTAAACAACAATGGGTTATCAATCACAGTGATATCGTGTTTTCCGACGATGAAATTAATCTATTACAAAAAGGTTTAAAACACTCTTTACACCCCAGAAAACTGCCTATAGAAGAAATCATCAATGACCTGGATATTGCAGCTGAAAAGATAGATGTCAATGCAGCAACCCATTTCCGTGGAAATTTGAAGTCCCTCTTGAAGAACGTCATCAAGAAATCTACCGACATCAATACTACGAACAGCAGAAACAACCAGAAAATAGTGAAAAGTTTAAAAGAAAAAGACTGTTACTACATGAAATCGGATAAAGGTAATAGTGTAGTGATCATCAAGAAAGAAGATTATTTTAAGAACGTACAACTTTTATTAGATTAGAATATAGGGGCCCTATATTACTATAGAGAAAAATCCCCTAAATTCATATATTAGGAAACTTAATGAAGTTTTAAAAAACTCAAGCAATTTAATAGACAAAAGGTTAAACTATGTGCTTGAAATCAAAAACCTGAAAGTTCCACAGCTCTATTGTCTGCCGAAAACACACAAACCAGGTAACAAATTCCGACCAATCGTCACATAAATTCACCCACATATAAACTTTCCAAATGGCTTGTAAGTAAATTCAGTAATTTAAAAATAGATAACGACTATTCAGTTAAGAACTCCCTTGAATTAACTGATAAATTAAAAACAATAGAAATTAAAAACAGTCAGAAATTAATATCTTTTGATGTAGAATCCTTGTTTCCGAGCATCCCGATTGGTAAAACTATGTCCATTTTAGAACAAATTTTAATTAAAAATAACATCCCAGAACAACATATTACAGAATATTTAAATTTGACAAAAATTGTAATGGACTGCAAAAATTTTTAATTCAACCAAACTTACTATAAACAAACCCTTGGCACAGCAATGGGAAATCCGCTATCCCCCTTTTTAGCGAATATTTTCTTAAACCATTTCGAAAATTTTGCGAAAAATAACATAGATAATTTTCCCACCACCTGATTCCGCTATGTAGATGACGTGAATCAAAAATCGGCCATTGATTTGTTGAGAGTATGTAGAGCAGTAGATACTGGAAACGTTAAATTCAACAATGATTTGACGGTGACGCAAAGAGCGCATTTAAAGAAACTTCGTGAAGAACTGGACCTTCGAAAACGTAGAGGAGAATCTAATTTGACTATTAAGTACGTTAATGTACATCCAATAATTACCACAAACACCTCAAATCAAGAAAACTAAGTGTGTATTTCCATAATGTTGGCGGTATAAGGGCGAAACTTAAAGAATTTATTTTATCTGTTAATTGTTCCTTTTATGATGTTATTGTTTTGGTTGAGACATGGCTTGATCAATCAGTTAACGACTCTGAACTCTGTCTCGAGGATTTTACAGTCTATAGAGTAGATCGTTCTAACAACAATAGTTCTAAATCTAGAGGCGGTGGTGTTTTAATTGCCGGTCGGCGAAATATCCACAGTGAGCGTCTTTGTTCTACGGTTGATGTTGAACAAGTTTTCGTCAGAGTATCTAAAAAGTTTATTATTAGCTCTACCTATATCCCACCTGGAGCTAATATCCATTATTACGAAAATCATGCGTCAACAATAGATCAAATATGTAGAAGTTTTGAAAATGATTTCTTCATGTTATGCGGGGATTATAATTTGCCTAGTGCGGTGTGGAGTAATAACGGGGATCAGGTTCTAGACGCCAAAAATACATGTAATTCTGCACATATATTGGCGAATGTATTGGAATTCCACGATTTAATGCAAATTAATGTTATTCCCAATAAACAAGGACGCTACTTGGATTTAGTCTTTTCTAATTCCAACACTGTTAAAGTTAGTCATGCTCTTGATTCTTTGTGCCGAACGGACATTCATCACTGCCCCTATACAATAGAAACTTATAATCATAATATTGTCTACTTATCTCCGCCGGATTATTGGGTCTATGACTTCAAATCTGCCAATTATGCGGAAATTAATAATTATTTATCCTCTATAGACTGGGAGAATATTTTGAATGGAAATGATGTCGATAATTTAGTAAATATTTTTAATAACATTTTATACGAAGTTTTTAATAAGTTTGTGCCTTCTAAGCTTGTGAAAGATTCAAAGTACCATAAGTGGTTTAACTGTAAATTAATTAAGTTAATTAAGGCAAAAAAGAGGGCACACACTATACATAAACAATCTGGCTTGTATAATGACTATATCTGTTTCCAAGAACTGCGGTCACAATGTGATCAACTAAGCAACGCACTATACAGTGAGTATATTAGCAGCACTGAAGAATCTATTAACGTTAATTCTAAGATTTTCTGGAATTATGTCGATCATTGTCGTAATTCATCTGGGCTTCCTAAGAATTTATATTTAAGAAATAAAAGATCGGATTCGCTTAGTGATGCAGTGGAGTTGTTTGCTGATCATTTTTCGTCCGTATATACTGAGTCTGATTCAAACACGTGTCCAAATAATCAAATTTATTGGTCAATTAATTTATGTAATCTAAAAGTTACTCTTACAGAGGTTTTTAACGCCTTATCAAATTTAACCGGTTCCTGTAGTGTGGGCCCTGATGGAATATCTGGCTACTTTCTAAAAAAATGTAAATTTTCTCTGGCGAAACCAATTTTTAAAATTTTTAGTTTATCTTTATTAACTGGATTATTCCCTAATATCTGGAAAAGTAGTTACATTAGACCAATTTTTAAAAGTGGAATTAAAGAAGATATTGAAAACTACAGGGGGGTGTCTTTACAGTCAGTATTACCAAAAATGTTGGATCATTTAGTGTCTGATCAATTATTATGGACTTGTAAAGATATCATAATTAACGAACAACATGGTTTTGTTAAAAATAGATCAACTGTCACTAATCTGCTCACTTATACTACTTATCTTTCGGAGTCCTTGGAAAATGGATACCAAGTTGACGCTATTTATACTGATTTTTCCAAGGCCTTCGATCGTGTGGATCATAATATTTTATTGAAGAAGTTGAGTGCAGGCGGATTTGGTGAAAACGTTGTTAAATGGTTTTGTAGCTACTTGAAGGGAAGAGTTCAGCGCGTTAAAATTGGAAATCTTACTTCGTCCAAAATAACGATTACGTCAGGGGTGCCCCAGGGTTCTCACTGCGGCCCTATTCTATTCTTATTATTTATTAATGACATTGGACAAAATTTAAAGCACAGTCAATTTCTTCTCTTTGCCGATGATCTAAAGTTATACAAGCGAATTGAATCTTTTGATGATCAACTTAAACTACAGGCAGATTTGCACTCACTGGTTAAATGGTGTGAAGCAAATCGTTTATATTTAAATTTAAAGAAGTGTAATTGTATCTCTTTTCATCGCCGCAAAGCTAGTTCCTTTTTATATAATATATGCGATCATCCGTTAATTAATAAGGACAGAATTAGAGACTTCGGAGTAATGTTCAATTCGAAACTTAATTTTAATGATCATATAAATTCAATATGTAATAAAGCTATGCGTTTGCTTGGTTTTATATGTAGATTCTCCAAGGACTTTAGTATGAGTACCTTTCGTATTCTCTACATTTCGCTAGTACGTCCACATTTAGAATATGCTTCGTGTGTTTGGTCTCCTCATGCACGAGCACATTCCTTAATATTGGAGAGGGTACAAGGTAAGTTCTTACAAATTGCGTCTGCTCGGCTTGGGCATAGTAGACAGCAATTTAGTCATAGTGGGATGCTAGTTATATTGGGAATTGAGTCATTGGAGTGTAGGCGAATCATTATTGATTTATTTTTTATTTATAAGCTATTGAATGGTCTTGTCGATTGCCATTTTTTGGTGAGTCAATTAAATTTTAATGTATCAGGTAGAGGGCCTAGCAGATCATCAATCCTTTTTAAAATAGGTTTTCATTCTACTAAGTACGGAATGTTTAGTCCTATTAGTAGAATGATGCGATTTTGTAACGAGTTAACGGGAAACATTAATTTCAAATTATTCAGTTCGTCTTTTAATAACTTTAAAAAACATTTACGTAGAGTTGATTTGTCCAATGTTATTAATTTATATCATTGAGATTTATTTATTATATTTATTTATTTTTATTATGTTTACTATCCATAGATACATGTTTTATCGTTTGGGTTTGTATTTTTAAAATTTTTATATTTATATTTATTTATTTATTTTATTAATTTTACCTATTAATGTTTTACATGTTTTTATAATGTTGGTCCGGCAGTATTTTATCATCGTCTTATATAATTTATTAAAATCTGTGATATTATACACTTTGAGTGATATAAAGCTGTGATATTTCATTTGTAAGCGTCAATTTCTGTAGATTTTATATGTATTTAGGTACCGTGCTGTATGTTTGTATTTATATAAATCTATGTTTCTAATTTATTTATTTATTATTTATTCTTTTATTTATTTATGTATATTTACTTATTTGATTTATTATGTAATGTAAGAGTAACTTTACACAAGTCAACCTAATCGACATCATTGAACATTTATATAAGTGCTGATGATCTAAGCCATGTCATTAATTCATTTGTATTTGCGTTGTGCGTGCATTATTGTGAATGTTATAATTATTTATATTAACTAGTTTTTATTAATGTTATTTATTATTAATTTTTAGGCCGAATTTGTATCCTGCCACATGGTAGATATTCTTTATTGTATATTTTGTAAAAAGGTGATACCGTAAATAAACAAACTAAACTAAACTAAACTAAACTAAACGTGTTTGCCATTGTTGATGCGGCTTTTAATATAGAGGCTTTCATAAATCAACTCAACAGTTTCTATCAAAGTATTAATTTCACATATGAAATAGAAAACCACTTTTCACTACAATTTTTAGACTTATTAATCACCAGGAAGGGAAATAAACTTGATTTCAATATTTATCGCAAATCCACCCATACTTTTAACTACATTCATTCCGACTCATATGCCCCCGACCAACATAAATTCGCTGCATTCCACAGCATAATTTTTAGAGCAATTCACATCCCAATGTCAGAAACAAACAGGAAAATAGAATTTAATAAAAACCGTCAAATTGCAAAACAATGAAATTACAAAGTTTACATTATCAATAAAGTCATTAATAAACATAATTATAAATTTAAAATACAAAATTTAACGAAATTAACTTCTATTAGAGACGCCCCCCAAAAACAATACGTTAAATTATTTTATGTCCTTCAACTTACAAACAAATTGTATAAACTTTGTAAAAATTTCAATTTAATTCCAGCATTTTACACTAATACCAAGTTAAGAAATAACCTCGGAAATACTTTTAATAACAATGACTACCTCTCTTTATCAGGCATTTATTCCATAGAGTGCTGCAATTGCGATAAAATTTACGTTGGTCAAACCCAACGCAATTTGCACACTCGATATAAAGAGCATACTCTACATATTAGGAATACGAATGCGGACAAATCAGCTGTAGCCCACCATGCTATCAAAACAGGGCACAAATTTTCCCTGGATAAAATGAAATTATTAAAATTCTCTAGTAATTACAGACTTAATACCCTTGAGGCAATAGAAATGAAAAAAAGTGGAAAACTGGCTATTAAACTTCGATTTAAGCCCATTAGTTAATCCTTTCCTTGAACTAATCACACCGCTCTAATCCCCAGTTAACCCAAACAGTATTATTGTAATCTTCGTTACCTATTTTTACCGCCCTCACTAATCTCTATCTGTTTAGGTATAAATACTCGCTTATTTGTTTTTGTATTTAGTTTAGCATTGAAAATGGTCACATCGTGACCGATATGTACATTTGCGATTAATCAATTTTGTGAAGAAAGGAGACTCAATCTTTCATTTATAGTAGTAGAAGTAGTTTTGTGTGTAATGACGCAGCGTTGTTATGGAGATGGAAAACGCTGTTGTCATGGAGATTTCCATCTCCATAACAACGCTGCGTCAGACTTACCTTTGAGAGGTAACTTGATGGCTAACTATTTTTGATTTTCGAAGTTCGATATCTCTAAAACGGTCAAGTTTAGCCTTATGATGTGCCATACCAATTTTGTGTTGAATTTCGAGATGAATTGAAATATGGAACCATATACGGGGTGTTCCATTAAAGAAAAGGCAAGTTTGTTTCGTTCTGACTTTTTAACTGATCCTGTATACTTAATTTATCTTTATTCTGATAGTTTTTTAAAAACCCTAAAACTTTTGTATCTTAACATTTTTCGCCAGCTCTCTTACTTTAGGAGATATTCGACCGTTTCCATACATATCAGCGACCCTGTATAATATAAGTTCACCAAGTATCAGCCTCGTCCATTCAATACAAATAAGATGTTCTCTATAAATAGGGATAAAAAGCCAATCATAGGTTCTAATTACGCAATTAATAATATTAAAACTATCGTCAAATTAGAATACCTACATTTATATAGAACCGCCTCTGATTTAAAGTATCATTTCCAATCGATCAGGTTAAATCTGTCTATGACTCAAATATATGACCTGCTGGTGCAGCAGTACATCTACTACATACATCACGACAAGCTGATTGCTCCGTGCAACTGGCCTGAAGGACTTATATTAAACCGGTATATTTTTAGACGAAGTAGCCAACCACACGGGAAAACCTAATCAGTGTGAGTCGTCTGAATCTAATTCACACAACGTTAATTTATATTTTCTAAACATTCAATGTTTACGTAATAAAATGAACGAGCTTGAAGCATTTATACTTGATTACAATAATAAATTTGATTTGTTATGTTTAAGTGAGCATTGGCTAAATGCTAATGAGGCCTCCTCACTAGCATTAGGAAATGATTCTGTAAATTCTTATTTTGCGCGTATGACACATATACACGGTGGAGTTATACACTTGAGCAAAAACACAGTAACATGTAAAACAATTGCTAATGTTACTAATCTCTCTAGAGAGTTGGATTGTGAAATTGCGGCAACGTTAATTATCGACCTTAAAATAATAGTAGGAACAATATACTGATCTCCTGCAGGTGCCTTTAATAACGTTTTGATAATACTCAGTGCCCCTAACCGTACCATTATTGACGGGGATTTTAATGTTAGGTTTAATTCCAATGATCACAATGCTGCCCTTTTGTGTGACTTCTTTGCAACCTATGGGTTAAAGCCCTTGTACACTTCAACACGAGGTTAAACAACTGCATTGATAATATTTTTACAAATATGGACTCTGATAACTTTACCATTGTCCCCCTGGACTGTGGCATGTCGGATCATATTGGAATTCAGGTACAGGCACCTACTTGCCTCCCTGTACCTAAATCTTATCAGCACATCATGCGACCAATTACTCTGGCGAGTCGCTATAAATTATTCAGTTTGCTCCAGGATACTGACTGGACTTTTGTTAATGTAGTGTATCGAGTGGTAATTTATTATTAAAATTCACAAGTACTTGGATGAAACACTTTTTTGAACACACGTGTACAATCGCTTTTCGAGTCAATCTGAACTGCGCGCACATATCAAAAAATAATAAAAAACTCTTATTCTAAAAACTAAACTAAACCTATTTTAAATAGATGTCGCTATTTACATTAAAACACAAATTCATATTTAAATACATCACAGTTAATAACATTGACGCCTCGCTGGGTGGTAAATTTCATAATTTTTTGGGAATACTTAGTTAATATCTTTAATATCTCATAGAGTGCTTTCCTGAGAAAAACATCCGATATAATCCTAATCAATCTAAAGTAAACTGGTTCAACGAAGATTTACGTAAAATGAGGGAAAATCTAATTTTGCTAAAAGAAGCGTGCATTAAGTATCCCCAATATAAAAGAGCCTACATGGATCTCAAGCTTAAATATCGTTCGTCAATAGTTAAAGCTAAAAAAGAAGCAAATGCCCAATTCATCCATAATTCCGGAAGTAACCCGAAGGCATTATGGACACTTATAAAATCTTATGTACCTAGAGATCCATCGGAAATTAATTCTAATATAGATGCCGACTCATTTAACTCACACTTCATTAATACTGCTGATAATTTACTAAAAGACTTACCCATAATTGGTGGTGACCCTATAGATTATTTACATAACGTTAAGACTCAATCCAACGTATAATTTAAATTTACAGAGGTTAGTCCCACTAAAGAACGTGAGATCGTAAATAGTTTGAAAAATAGTAAATGCCAAGACGTCTATGGCATGAGCGACAGTATTCTGAAGGGCATAATCGATGTTATAATTTCCCCGCTCATTAAGCTATTAAACCTATACCCGCTTCCGGTATATTTCCATACAGCCTCAAACGGGCCCGAGTCAGGCGTGTTCACAAAAAAGGGGATGCAAATGATATTAAAAATTACAGACCGATATCACTTTTGCCTGTAATATCTAAGGTGCTCGAGAAGCTACTTTTACTACAAATTATTGAGTTTTTATACGACAATAATTTAATTTCTGAAAGCCAGTATGGTTTCCGCCGGGGGAGGTCCACGGTGGACGCGATCGTTACCCTTACTGAAGGGATCTATGAGAGCTTTGAGGCCGGTACGTACTTAGTATCGTCTTTTATGGATCTCACAAGCGCGTTTGATTGCGTCTCCCATGTGTTCTACTCCGGAAGCTTTATTATTACAATTTCTCACCTACGGCTTGTCGTATGATGAACTCATTCCTCTGTGGTAGGTCTCAAATGGTGCAAGTAGGTGATTACATGTCTGAGGAACTGCCATTAAAGCACGGTGTCCCACAAGGATCGATACTGGGCCCACTGTTCTTCTTAATCTATATTAACGATCTTGCTTCACAAGATTTCAATTGTTTATTCACACTTTTTGCCGATGACACCACCTTGGTTAGCACCTCCGACGCGCAATTGACAGCCCTAGATTCCAGTGCTAATTCTACCACCCTGGCTACTGAATGGTTTGGTGCTAACAAGTCAACTACAAATCCTAGTAAATCACAACAGGTAATTATTTCATTAAAACCCAACATTCCTCTAAATTCTGCAAAATTTCTAGGAGTGCATTTAGACAGTAAATTAACTTGGCATAAATACGAAACAGAACTGTCCAATAAACTTTTCAAGAATATATTCCTGTTGCGGCAACTCAATAATTGTTTACCAGCCCCTGCCTTAAAAACTGCTTATTTTGCAACAGTCCAAAGTATCATATCATATGGGATTCTAAGCTGGGGACACTTTGGGATTGTCACAAGACTTTTTGGTCTCCAGAGACGAACTCTGTGAGTAATCGCCTCACTCAGTTACCAGAGTGATTGCAGGCAATCCTTTAGAGAATTAAAAATCCTCACATTACCGTGTATATATATACTTGAATGTTTGGTATATGTTCATACTAATAAAGACAAACTTAGAAAGCACCATGACATCCATGAGTACGACACCCGATCCAGGGAACTAATTGCACCTACTTTCCGTCGCTTGTCAAGGTCGCAAAACGGCATCAATTATCACGGGCGGTTATTTTACAATTGGTTACCCGAAAGAGTGAAAACATTATCTATGGCTAAATTTAAGACTACAATTAAAGCTCACCTAATCACCGGTGCCTTTTATTCACAGCAGGAATTCCTGGCTAGTAATTTAGTGTGTCTGTAGGCGTATGTGTGTGTATCTGTATATGTGTATATATATATATATATATATATATATATATATATATATATATATATATATATATATATGTTGTATTTAAGGTTTTCACGAGTGTTATCTGTTTTTATAAGTTTTCGGGTTTTTTCTCGTGTTGTTGGATTTGGTAAATCTCGACGTTTCGGCGACATCTCATTCGCCATCTTCAGGAGTTTTAAGTTATGAAGTTTAACTTCAACTGTGTGTGTGTGTGTGTATGTGTATATGTGTATATATATATATTTTTACGCCTTAAATTTCTTTTTTACTATAATTTTAACGTTTAAAAAACGTTTAAACGCCAGTTCGTGCAATAAAGCATCACTTTTTACAGTTGTACTTTAAATAACTATTAAGGTACAAGTGTAAAAAGTGATGCTTTATTGCACGAACACGAGCGAAGAACGAGCGAGTTTTTTTAAAGTCAGGAGCGCAATAAAGAAACTTTTTACACGTGTGCCTTACAAAATTTTATCTTCGATCGTAAAGGATTTCAAAGAATATATTCTTATGAGTAATATTTTAATGTCATTTCAATAATTCAATTAATGAAAACATATTTTGCCCGCAGCGCACTAATGAAAGAGTTACTTAGCAACCAGTAAACAAGTTGCAAAAATGTCGGCCGCCATTATTATTTATGGAAAAAAAATTGCTTTATTGTAATCGCTTCGACTTGCATTAAATGAAATCTTCGGAGTTCTTAAATCTGCCATTTCGTTTGTATTATATATTTTATTTAGTAAGACTCATTGTTGTAGATTCACGAAATGTTTTCGTATTTTTAAATTTATTATTTAACTTTCTACAACGAACTAAAGGATTTTAATACATTTTATTATTCAATTATGCTCCAAGTGGGTATTTTTCCTTAATCCCGAACGTAATGATTTCTGTAGAACTCACTAATCCACCTCAGGTATAAAATCAGACCTTCAGTCGATTATATTTCATTCTTGTGTCAGTTGCCGTACATATCTGAGTAAGTTATTTATATTTCATTATATTTATTATCATATTTCATTATATTTATTTTAGTAAGTGTTTTTATTTGTATTTAAAATCAATTTTATAATAAAGCTGTAGTGAAGAGAGCGAAAGGTCGAAACACGTGTCTGCAGATGATTATAAACTTGAATGCTAGATTTTTTAATTGCTTTTGCTAATTTAATTTAATGAAATCAGTTTAAAATTCATTTTTCATAATTTTTCATGTTATAGTTACATTTAAACAATCTAAAGTACATTTTATCATTTATTAGTTTGTTCAACAGAAATAATTTCATTCAAATTAGTGTTGCTTTGATAGTTGTACTATTTGTAACACGCAAATTAATTTGTATTATTCAATGTCTGTCGAAGTATTAGCTAGAGAAGTAGTTGTTTCAAATTAATTTGTTTTGTAGTCTTAGTAAGACTCATTGTTGTAGATTCACGAAATGTTTTCGTATTTTTAAATTTATTTTATTTATAGTTTATTAGTTATTTGTATCAAGTAATAAAAAATTAAGTTTTTCGTCGAAAATTTGTGCTATAATATATTCATCTGTCAAATTTGACATTTCTGTGCAATAAAAACAGTTTGACATTACCGTACGATAAAAACGTAAAAAATCACTAGTGCTTTAAAAAGCCACGTTTACAATGAAAAATGATGCAAAACGCGTCTACTTTCTATACGATCGTAGATAAATATTATTATTATTATTATTCATGGATATCATCAACATGGTAAAACTATCAATAAAGAATATTACTATGCGTTGCTAGATCGATTGTACGCTAAGGTCAAGGTTAAATCGCCACATTTGGCAAAGTAAAACAAAATGTTTCACCAAGACAATGCTTCAGCTCACTTGGCTCGCGATACGACCAATAAATTGAAGAAATTACACTAATTAGTCCCGCATTTTCCAGACCTGGCCTCAAGCGTAAAAGCTTTTATCCGAATAGGAAGGTCATGTTGGAAATTAATACCTTTTTTAAAGGACTTGTCTTCGAGCATTATATGGCAACGGAATGTTAGTGAACCGTTGTACTCAGTGCATTACTTTAAATTAAGGTTATGTCGAGAATTAACTTTTTTCTTCAAAAATTATATTTTTAGATTGTCAAGCCAAAGATTTTTCAATTCATATCTTTTTCAAAGTTGTCAGCATTTCCTATGGCGGTGCTAAACTTTTTTAATAATCTGATCTGATGATGATGATGATCCAGCGTCGGAAATATATATTTTCGTCTTAGGAATGCCAGAAAATGAAACGTTTATTCATAAATTAAGAAATACAATTGAATGTAACGAAACCCTTGGTGGAGTATGATACACATACATGAAATTCTTTTGATAATGACTTATCTAAAAATAAATATCATCCAACAGTTACGTCAATGTCCACGAGCTACATGAGAAACTAATTTAAGAAATATATAGCAGTATTTTAACAAAGTACAAAATTTTGAATAAAATCGATGTACTAGTATTTTTGCCTCCTTCCTTTAATGATAAGGTCTCAATATTACTAACGCTTTTGCTAGAGTACTGACCTATGTCTCTTAATTCCAATCTTGGATGTAATTAAAATATCATAATTTATATTACCCAGCTAATAAAATGGCTTGGATACCATTCCTAGAAATAATTATTGTCAGTAATCGATCACACTTAAACAGAAATCGATTAACAATTTTGCTACAGTACCTAATTATACTAAAGAACAAATAAATCGAAAACCAGTCTCTATCATCTGTGTTTCGTATAATAGTTTACTCAAAGCTACACAATAATTTGAAAACAATTAAAGAAGAAGTGGGAGAATGTTATATAATGTATCCATTCACAATTTACACTTTCTGCAGTTCACCTGATAAAACTATTTGATAGTAAGTCCGTTCGCGGTTTAACATCGTATTCATGACGTAATATTACAAATAAAAAATATTACGATTTGAACATTACCGGTACAATTTGTGATTATTTATTTATATTGTTATGGCGTCCGTGGCAGGATTTTTTGGAAGAGGTTATCCAAAGTACCCCTCCGATAACAATTTTAAAAGTAAGTGCATGTGCATGTATCCTAAACATTGACGTACTTAAATATTGATTTTAACAACGTTGATAGCCGTGCACATTGTGTAGCATAATATTTTAATTATAATTAATAAGTGATTTTATATTCAGCTCTGATCTAAGCATTGAAATATACATTCAAAAAAATGTATATAATTACTTATGAGAAATTTTAAACTAATTAATGAAATAATCTAATATAGTGATTAAGACTTCTATTCAGCAGTAATCCTAAAGATACATATATATTTATTTGTTATTATGTATTAATTAAATAAATTGATTTGGCCTCTAGAGTTTTATATGAAACATAATATTGATTGTCCTATTGAAAATTTCCTGTAACATGAAGTATTTAGAGAAGAAAACATTTACAATACAACATTTAATAACAGAAATGGTATTATTTACTTTTTATTAACATAAAGTTCAATTTAAATAAAATAATAATTTGAAGATGTAATTTTTTATATAATATACTCGTTTCTCAATAAACATTTGGTAAAACGATTAGTCATAGATAGGTTTATTAACGAATATAAATGTTATAATATTTATATTGCAATATTTAACCAGAATTAATTCGATTTCAATTAAAGAATAAAAAAGTGAGCGATCCTTTTCACTCGTCTTTTGCAAATAAAATATAAACATAATTATTATATTGTTGTATAAATATTATGGGTTAATTGCTATTTAATAATTAAGTACTTGGGAGAATTCACACGTCTGCACCTTACACGGCCGACCTTTCGGTTTCAATCAACTCATAATGCGCATGTTCTCCGGGTGATACGATTACAATCATTCGAGAATAAACGCTCGTGACGCTCTGTTCCGTTGTACACCCACCAAAACGTACTTCGAAAATATTCGCGAGAGGTGCGGATTAACACCATTCAGTTCCGTTCAATTGTGAGAAAGATGACTACGGTAAACGGTCTGTTCGGAAAGGCATTGCCCCGATATCCCTCTGTGAAGAGCTTCGAAAGTAAGTCCGATTTCCTATGCGAGTGTGAATGGAACGTAGAACTTGACCTACACCAACATCGATTTTCCGGCTTGCGCAATTAACATCGTGAGTGTTGTAACGTAGATGCAATAGTTTTTGGTTATGGAAGCACGTGTTTAATGTGTACTAAATATTACTGCATAACATGTGAAATTATTACGCTGTTTAACTAAAATTTTATTTTCGCTAAAATTATAAGATTAAATTATTTCAATTTATTATGATCAGTAAATGTTGATCTTAAAATATAACAATTAGCTTTACGTCGAATTGTATTGCTACACTTTGGCTTATTCTGGAGAATATTTATTCACAATTACAATACATCGCTTATAGGTTAGGGGAAAGAATTCGATACCTATCAAGATTTCAGTCTTATTTTTTTAAATATAAATTTAAAGATTATCTAGTAGTTTAAATTACAAAGCTTGTTTCTTCTGGTTGATTGCCCACACACTTGAATTAATCCATTCTTATAAATTTCGTGGATTTTTTATCTATGTTTAGTTTTATATTTACCTTAATTTGCTTAATATTTTATTACCTTTTTAATTTAGTATTTTTGTCCAGTTTTAAGACGCTTCTTCCTGTATCTAGTTTATATAGCATTTGTAATGTTTTGATTTCCTTTTATTTGTAATTTCATCATGTTTTTTTTTTTTAGTTTCATACCCTCAGTTTTTATATAGGTGGATATTATGTGATTTACAAGCATAAAACTGAACATCAGAGAAACACAAATAAAACAAATACAACATATAAATTATTTGGGATTTATTTGAAATAACCTTGAATATGATCACGATACTTAATCTATATTTATGTTCAGGGCATATATATAGGGTACATAGTTTCTAATTATTTCTGTTAACAAACGATATTTTTATATTCAAGAAAATTAATTATGTTAAGCACAAATAAACACACTTTTTTACTTTGTTTTCTGTTACTACTTCGTTGATGTGCTTCGGCGGAGTAACATACGTTAGTATTCTTAATTTCGAAGGACCAATTATATCTTGTTTAGATATAATAAAACGTTTCGTTTTCGTCTCTGCTTCTCTTCAGCCCCTTGGTTATTCCACGGGGTGGTGGGTGAAGTTTTATGGAGCTAGGTGGTGGTAATGAGTAATTCTAATTGGTCAATGATAATTCCAAATTACCACCACAGTAGCAATGTTGCCAAACTTCTTCCTCTGCATCTCGAGCCTCTCATTCGGTTCTGGCATGCAGCTGTTGGGGTATTCCGCTAAGCCGTCTGCGTTTAGGCGGTTTATGATGCTTATTGTTTGCGACGCGCACTTTCGGTAAACACCATAAAAACTACGACTTCTTTGAAACGGCGTTTGCACAAAAAACACAATAAAATACGCGTTAAGGAACGATGGTAATAATAATAATATGTAAATGCGGAAGGTCGGAGTTACGGTGAGCCAGGTAAAGCCGTAACATCCTCCCCCCGTTGAAATTAATAGGATTTCAAGAAAAATATGTACAATTGATTAATTAATTAAAAATAATTACAAAGCAAGGTTCCCTAATTGATATGAAGTGACAAGTATTTAGATACATATATACAGATAAAATTTCCCTAACTTAAATATATCGAGAAATAAAATTCACTCATTGTTCTTGGGGAGATTCATTGTCAATATTTCTTTTCGCCACCTCGCCCAGAAATGCTGCTGCATACGGTGTATTAGCTGCCAGCGAAACAGCCTACCAATTTTGACGTTAGCCAGGGTTGGCTCAGGAAGAGCCCGTAAATTTCCGCCGATAAGAAAGTGGCCGGGTGTAAGGAATGTTAAATCGTTTGGGTCGTTGGACAGGGGACATAAAGGTCTAGAATTCAGGATTGATTCAACTTGCGTAAGAAGCGTAACAAACTCTTCATACCTTAAACTTGCACCACCAGCTATTTTATAAAAAAATGCGTTTTGTTGATTTGATTACCGCCTCCCACAGGCCTCCAAAGTGAGGGGCCCGAGGGGGTATAAAATGCCATTGAATGCCTTCTGTACTTAAAACTGACTTTAATTCGTTCTGTTCTTCTTGTAGGAACATATACAATTTCTTTAATTCATTATTTGCACCAATGAATGTCGTAGCATTATCACTATATAGGTCAGTGACCATACCCCGACGTGAAATAAATCTGCGTAAAGCAGCTAGAAATGATTCAGTCGTAAGATCACGTACCACTTCTATATGCACTGCTTTTGTTGACATGCAAACAAAAAGAGCAATATATTTTTTAAGGAATTTTGCTGTTTTCCTAATACACTCTTTTATCAAAAATGGCCCCCCATAGTCAATGCCTGTTTTAATAAATGGCCTGAGTTGATCAGATCGACATTCGGGTAAATTGCCCATTATAAGTTCCGAAGACCGCGGATTACTTTTAAAACAAATAATGCACTCACGGATTACATTTTTGACAGTGTTTTTTTCCAGATATTGGCCAAAACTTTGTTCTAATTGCCGCTAGGGTTCCCTGTGGCCCAACATGTAAATTTTTATTTACATTTTATTTTATTACGGTATTATGATAATACCGTATGATTAACTTTGTCATTGCATTATTTTTCGGTAAGATAATAGGAAATTTCGAGTCATAAAGCAATTTCGAGTACCTAAGTCTACCACCTACACGAATAATTCCTGATTGGCCAATGAAAGGGTTTAATTGCATTATGTTATCTACAGGCTGATTTAATCTAATTTGATTAATCTCTTTAGCGAATGCAATTGATTGAGTAGCTTTAATTATTAATGTTTCTGCTTTGTTTAGCTCATTTACGTTGAGTTCTCCTGTCATTTTGTCATTGGGGTGTGATATGTTGTGTATAAAGCGGTTAATCCATGCCGTAACGCGTAATAACTTTACAAAACTTGAATATTTATTCAACCACGGAATAAGCGGTTTCGGATCGGTTTGGATAACCGTTAGTATTCTGAATTCAGCGTGCTCGTTAAATTCAGGGATAAATGTTTGAGGTGCGGGAGCTTGTTTTAAAAAGTCGGGACCATACCACCACATGTTATTATTTACAATAACGGATAATCGTTGAATTTCCCCAATTCTATGTGCTACAAATTGTTTGAATTTATACGATTCTGAGTTTAACCAGGACAACACAATGGTTGAATCTGTATAATAAAAGCATTTAACTTGCACATTGTGTAATGCTATCTTTACTCGATCGACGAGATTCGCGGTTAAAAGGGCTGCGCATAGCTCTAAACGGGGTAATGTCACTGTTTTGAGCGGCGCTACTCTGGATTTTGCAGAAAATAATTTAGTTTTTGATCCGTTTGAATTTATTGATTTTAAGTATACAGCGGTTCCGTAAGCAGTTAAACTTGCATCACCAAAGGCATGAATCTCTATAATATCATTTGGTGCTGACTTAACCTTACGGTCTGTGCTGATAGGTTTCATTAAACTTAATTAATCGCGTAATCGTGACCAAGGCTCTAATATATTTTGTGGGACTCGTTCATCCCATTTCAAACCCTGTTTCCAAATATCCTGTAGAATGAGCTTTGCCTTTATTATTACCGACCCTAGTAAACCTAACGGATCAAAGTATTTTGATATTTCCGAAAGTATTGTACGTTTGGTAGTAGCGGTAGAATTAAAACAAAATGATCTATATTCGATCGTATCTTTAATTGGGTTCCATTGTACCCCTAAAGCCTTTATTTGCTCGTTTTGAGACAAATTTAATGTGCAATTGCTAATTTCGGCGTTGTTTAAATCACTAACTAAATCAAGATTGTTTGACGCCCATTTTCATAATAAAAATCCCCCTTTCGCGAGTGTTGCGGTCAATGCGTCGGGTAATTGACGGTCTTCTTGGATTGTGGATGAACCAGTTAAAACGTCATCCATATAAAAGTCCCTAAGAATTACTTGAGAAGTTAAATTATCTGGTGCATCTTTCGCAAGATTTTGTAAACACTGAATAGCCAAATACGGCGCACAACACGTACCGTAAGTAACAGTATTTAATTGATACACCTGTATTGGCATGTCAGATGACTCGCGCCACAAAATTCGTTGATACTTGCGATCTGAGTTTCGGACTTTAATTTGCCTAAACATCATTTGTACGTCGGCAGTAACAACGTATTCATGAATACGAAATCTAATTAAAATATCGAATAAATCTTCCTGTAACGTAGGTCCTGTTAATAATAAGTCGTTTAATTATATTTTACTTTGGGATTTTGCGTCGAATACTACCCGCAATTTTGTTGTCAAACTTGATTTTTTGTGCACCGCGTGGTGTGGTAAAAAGTACCCGTTATCTGAAAAAGGCACACGTGTCATATGACCTAATTTAATGTATTCTCTCATAAATTGAACATATTCTTTACTTAACTCCGGATTGCGCCTTAATTTATATTCTAAATTACATAACGTTTTCTTCACCATGCCATAAGAATTACCTAATTTAGAGGCATCCGTTTTCCAGGGTAAAGCCACAACAAACCGCCCATTTAACTCCCTTTCTACTGTTTTATTAAAATAATTTTGACATTCAATTTCCTTCTTTGATTTTAATTCTTCTTTCGGTTCTACATTTTCTATTTCCCAGAATCGCTTAACATTTGAATTTAATTTGGTAAGTGTAACCGAGTGACAACTTAACTCTCTTTGCGGTCGGCTTTCAGGTACCCGACCACTAATTACCCATCCTAATTGACTATTTTGTAATCTTAAGCTACCTTCATGGACTAAAATATGTTCTGATTTGATTAAGCTGTTTTACAATTCTACTCCGATTAATAAATCTATATCAGCTGGTTTATAGAATTGAGAATCTGCTAACTGAATATTTGGAATATTAATTTGTTTAACATTAACTCGCTCAGTCGGGAGTTTATGAGTGATTTCATCAATTGAAAAACAAGTTACGTTGGAAGTAAAATCATTAATCTGCGAAGCGATATCGATATTCAGATACGTTTGTGTATTAATTTTACTACCACTGGCAACAGAAAAATCTTGATGTGCCTTAATTGTTTTTAATCCAAGTTTATTAATAACTTTATTTGAAATTAAGTTTACCTGGGATCCGTGATCTAATAAAGCTCTTAATGTATGTTTTATATTTCCCTGTCTGACTTCTACTAAACTAGTTGCTAACAAAACAGTTCCATTTTCCAAATTATTAATATGTAAACTGCTATTATTAGTCGTCGGATTTGAATGAGTTTGATTAGGTTGATTATTGAAATATAATAAGGTGTTGTGAGGTTTGTTGCAAGTTTTGCAACGTCTCGAAGACTTACAATCTATGGCATTATGTCCACCCTTTAAACAATTCCTACATAGTTTTTTCGAACGTACTAAATCAGATCGTTTACTCACTTCTAATGCGCGGAATTGATTGCAGTTGAATAACTGATGCGCTTGTGAACATATATAACAAGACAGTCAATTATTTGAATTTATCGTAACGTTATTTTTAAAAGGATCTGCATTACTACTACCCTCAGTAAAAATTGATTGTAATGATTTAAGCCGTTTCGATAAAAATGCTATTAACTCCTTTACAGTGGGCATTTCAGAATTGCGGAGATTATTTTCCCATTCTAACTTAATAAATTCTGGACAACGAATTAAAATTAAGTTAACTAACCAATCCTCAGAGTTAATGGGCCGCGTTAATGCTTCAAGAGCATGCACGTTTTGTGAAATAATATTAATAAAATCTCTGTAATCGTTAATCGTTTCCTTTTTAATATGTGGCAAGTTAAATAATTGATGAATGTGACTATTTACAATTAACCGTTTGTTTTAAAAATTATCGCGTAATAATTCAAGAGCATTTGAATAATTTGCTTCGGTTAACTCTAACGACTGAATTGTTCTAGCTGCTTGTCCCGTAAGTGAAGATTTAAGATATTGAAACTTTTCCAATTTTGACAATTTTGGATTATCGCCTATTAATGAATTAAACGCATCCTTGAATGAAAACCACTCTCGGTAATCACCGCTGAATGAAGGCAATGTGATATCAGGCAATTTAACTGGCGCGGAATCCATTGAAATATTATTTCCTGCTTCCGGAACCTTAATTAATTTAGTCACCTGAATTTTCAAATTTTTAACTTTTTTAAGTAAATTAAATCCAAAACTAAACATATCCGGAAAATCTTTATCATAATTTTTTCGTTCCTCTAAACGAAATTCCTTAACTGAATTTAAAACTTCGTCAATTAATTCTAAAATTAATTCGGCATCAACATTTTCTGATTCTAATTCTGCAGTGATACTGGCAAAATCAAATTCAATTGTTTGGCGGTGCTTGTTTAACGTACGAAGAGCTCGATCGCTTTCCTTTGAAAGTTGATTTTCTTGTACGGTAGACATGGTAAAAAAGGAAACAAGGAGAGGCCTACCTTATTAATTTACGTTTGAGTTATTTGACCTGGTGGGCTGACTCTGCAACACTTGTCCTGTTCGGTGATGTCCTGAGGGCGTCTGCGGCTTCCACGTGCTGCACGAACGCTGCTTCTCCCAGGAATCGACACGTACGGTATGGCGACGATGCTGCTCCTTTGGACCACTAGTTTTCACTCCGTTGGTGAAAAAAAAAACACGATTGGTGTTTAAATTTAACTTTAATTCGATTAACTAACTGATTTGATCAAAAAACTCTTGATCAATCCGGTTCGAAGGACCAAAAATGTTACTACTTCGTTGATGTGCTTCGGCGGAGTAACATACGTTAGTATTCTTAATTTCGAAGGACCAATTATATCTTGTTTAGATATAATAAAAATAATAAACTGAGTTTAACTCTTATATTAATCAAACACCAATACTTACAAAAATATACTAGCTTAAAAATGTCGCGACCGTTATCATTGACGTTTCGTTTTCGTCTCTGCTTCTCTTCAGCCCCTTGGTTATTCCACGGGGTGGTGGGTGAAGTTTTAGGGAGCTAGGTGGTGGTAATGAGTAATTCTAATTGGTCAACGATAATTCCAAATTACCACCACCGTAGCAATGTTGCCAAACTTCTTCCTCTGCATCTCGAGCCTCTCATTCGGTTCTGGCATGCAGCTGTTGGGGTATTCCGCTAAGCCGTCTGCGTTTAGGCACTTTCGGTAAACACCATAAAAACTACGACTTCTATGAAACGGCGTTTGCACAAAAACACAATAAAATACGCGTTAAGGAACGATGGTAATAATAATAATATGTAAATGCGGAATGTCGGAGTTACGGTGAGCCAGGTAAAGCCGTAACATTTTCTATAACAGATTTTATATATATGTTATATTTTACACAAAACAAAGTAAAAGATGTGTTTATTTTTGATTAAGTATATATAACAAAGTAGAAGTCTCCATCGTCAACGAGTTAATTATGTTAAGGACTTAAAAAATAATTTAGAATCATCTGTACCAATTAATCGAATCTAGGTAACCTTTTAGAGATGAATAAACCTCTTGTAAATAAATAAAATAATTGATCTATTGGATTGATGAAGCTGTTACTTAGCCTAACTCAATTATGCACTTAAATCTTTAAGTAAGTCTGTATATGAAAAGAGATTAGGCAGGAAAGCCACGGTATGGTGAATTTTAGCAATGTCTTTAGATAATGAAGCAAAACTCTTTAAACACCCGTGTTTTATTAATTTAAGTGTTGTGTTTACTGGATTAAGTGCATAGAACGTGACGCAATATGTATAGGCCAAACGAGAAGAACATTTAGAAACTAGACTTTTAGAACGCAAGAAGTCAACTTTAAACAATAAATAATCTATTGGTATTAAAAAACATTACATAAACAGTAACTGTTTTATTGGCGTAAATAATTTATGGTTTATTCTCAGGTAATAAGAAATTTGGTTTAAATCTGAGAGAAGGCCTTGAAATAAATGAAGCTATAAATCGGGGAAATCAGACCGTTGATGACAACGAAGAAATTTTGTCTTCCCCAATACTTTAACTACTTATTACCAAAATATATAACATCTCAAATACTATCAAACTTATTTACTTTTATTTCCTCGTATAAAAGAACACCTTTGATTATAATAATAAAAAAACCGAAATGACTTTAGACTCAGCCCAATAGTTTGAGCTCTTGGAATTCTTTTTAAATAATTTGATATTTGTTGTTTGTTTTATTTTATTTCGTTGTTTGTCCAAGGATTTTATTTTGTTCTCTAATTTTTATAATTTTGTTGACAGCTGGGCAAATATAAGTATTATGTGTTTTCATATTTCTTCAGTCTCTTATTATCTTAGTTTACGAGGGTAGATTGAAAAGTTTCCGGGAATGGGCAAGAAAACGCAGTAATTAAACAGGTTTATTTTTTTATTTTTCAACATAGTACCCTTGCAGGGCGATACACTTTTCCCAGCGGTGCTCCAACTTTTTTAAGCCTTCAGAAAAATATGATTTCGGGAACTCTGCAAAATAAGCTTTAGTGGCGTCGATTACCTCCTCATTTGACGTAAAGCGCTTGCCTCCGAGCCAAGCCAGGTCTGAAGAGTACGGGGGATGCGGCACCACCTCGTAGCCCAATTCAACCAATTTAGCATTGGCGATTCGGGATGAATGGGCCGGCGCGTTGTCGTGGTGGAAGAGCACTTTTTCCGCTGCAAATGAGGCCGTTTCTCCTTCAATGTGCCGTTAAATTGATCCAATAAATCGCTGTAGTATTGTCCCGTGATAGTTCTTCCCTTCTGCAAAAAGTCGATGGGTATCACATCTTGTGAATCCCAAAAAAACGGTGGCCATGACCTTTCCAGCCGATGGGACAGTCTTTGCCTTCTTCTGTAGTGGTGGATCCATGTTTAGTCCACGGTCACGAATCGGCGAAAAAAATTTGTTGGATTACGCTTTAACAAACACTCTTTCGAAGTGGTTACACGATTTCGCTTGTTGTCCATAGTCAGCAAACGCGGCACCCATCGCGCCGACAGCTTCCTCATGCCTAAATGTTCGTGCACGATATTTTGCACACGTTCATATGAGATGCCCGTGGTCTCTACTATTTCGCGCAACTTCACTCGTCGATCGGCTAACACGAGGTCATGGACTTTGACGACCATTTCTTCATTTGTGGCCGTTTTTGGACGTCCACTAGGTGGTTCATCCTTGGTGCTCGTACGGCCACGTTTGAACTCGCTCACCCAGAAACTAATAGTCGAAAATGAAGGTGTGGATGTGCCATGAACTTTCTGCAAAATATCTCGTATCTGCGTCACCTTTTTCCCATCCATCCAGAAATGTTTGATGACTGCACGAAATTCGTTATCCATTTTTGCAAAAACGGAACGACGCACGTGTCTGAAAATTTGAAAGCTTACCTAAAATAGGTTAGCCTTGACAACCATCAACAATTTCACGATACGCGCGCCATCTCTTTCCCATTCCGGAAACTTTTCAATCTACCCTCGTAGTCTACTTTACTTTATTAACGGGTACCTCCTTTTTACAACAATTACAGTTTCTACATGAAACAATATTTAAATGTATAGTACTTAAAATAATAGTATTATATCTGTGGCTTGGAGCTAAAAAGGCCAATGTCAATATTTTGCCGTTTTGATTTAAGCAATACATTAGACTTCTTTTCTTACGGTCTTTAAGATGGTAAAACAGCCAATGTCAAATCTCAACAAGAAGAACAGTTTGAAGATGTCGGTTTGGTTATCGGTCTGGTAAATGAAGAACTTATTAACAATGCAGAATTGGTTGATTTGGCAGAAAATCAAATAAATAAATCACGCAGGGGAAAAAAAAGGAAACAAAGATGACGCTACTAGGAAACGAAAGCGGAATTCTTCTAATTGGACTCGAAATATAAGAAAACTGTTGAAAACTTAAGGCAGAGAATATTCGTCAGTGACGGGAAAGAAAGCTTTACCTGCCAAAGAAATTAAAGCAGCATGCTCATGCAAAAAGAAGTGTTTCAAGAAATTCACCCCTGACGAGCGACAAATTCTCTTTACAGATTTTCATAAATTGTCTAGCTCTGGACAAAACCAGTTTGTGGCAAATTCCATAGAAGAAGAGGAAAAGCATATTCAGCGATTAAGACATAATGACGGCAAGAAAAGTAGACAAAATTTTCTAGAAAATATTTTTTGACAAACATCAACGGAAATAGAATGGAAGTGTGTGTGTCAAATTATGTTTATAAATACATTTGACGTCACTTTAAAAAAAGCGAGAAAAACGAGGAAAACATGGAAACCAACCTAAAATCCCAGAAAGGGATAAACTCCTAACAAGAGAACACAAAAAACTATTTCCCGCTTATCAGAGTCACTATTCACGATTGCTCAAATGTACCGACTGTATTTGGATTATTGTAAAGAAGGAAATATTCAACCGCGGAATGCCTCCCTATACAGAAAAATGTTTGTTGAGGAATTATCATTATTATCATTTCATAAACCAAAAAATGATACATGCGACAACTTTCTTATGCAGTTAAAATGTTGTGAAAACGAGATAGACCGCAGACTAATCCAAGAAAATAAAACGAGACACCTACATTTGGCTGAGTTGGCATACAAGTCAAAAAGAAGAGATAAGGAGGAATGCCATCATAATCCAGATTTTGTTACAATGTCATTCGACTTACAAAAATGTTTGCCTGCTCCATATCTCAGAAGTGGATTGAGTTTCTACAAACGCCAATTGTGGACATTTAACCTTACCATTTATCAAACCATAGGAAAAGAATCCTCTTCTGTGTGTTACCTATGGAATGAAACAATGGCTGGTCCATTACCTTCATAATCTTGCAGAAAATAATAATATACACACGGTAACTATGTACAGCGACTACTGCGGAGGTCAAAACCGCAATATTTATTTTTCTACAATATTACTGCAAACTGTTTCTGAATTGAAAGCTAAAGGTAAACATTTAACTATTAACCATAAGTTTCTTGAGGCTGGACATACTCATATGGAGGCAGACACTATCCATGCGACTATAGAAAAACCCAAAAAAACGCACTAGTGCTGATATTGAGTTGCCCCGAGATTGGGCAAATTTAATACGTTTGGTGCCAAGAAAACCCCCTATAAAGGTTATAGAATTGTAACAAAACTACTTTTTAAACTTCAAATCATGTTTAAACACTCACTATGTACATCGAAAAATAAACATCTTAAAGGAACCAATTCAGCGGATCAAAATAAAATGGATGCAGTATTCAACAGATTCTAAAAATTTTGTACAAACATTCCTTTGAGGACGAGTTTAAAATTTTCGATATATCCAGAAATCAGAAGAAAACACGACAGGGTGGTCTTCTCAAGCTTCAACTACTTAATAATAAACCACTTCCCTTAAGTTAAATGACTTAAAAGCCCTTTTGCCATATATCAGCAAAACTAATAGCATGTACTACAATCACTTTACTGAACAAATGTAAGTAAATGATAACATAGTGGATTACTTAGGTGAAGCTTCTGAAGAGGAAATAGATTTACTATCATAAAGTTTTTCATATCTAGCTGTAGAATATCTTAGTTTTGTAATGTATTTAGTTTATTTCACCTTTGTTATCACTACACTTTGTAAAAATATAATAAACTTTGTAACAAATAACTATATTCTCTTTTTTATTGTTGTTGTGACGGCCAATGTCACCTAAAAAAAAAAAATTTAAATCGTGAATGTATGCAACAAAGGCCCAAGTCATATTTTTTTCAAAGTAAAATCCTTTTTCAAAACATGGAGTACATTATCAGATTCTATGCAAAATTATCTATGTTTGAGCAAAAGCTGAAACATACAACTTGTATTTTATGTCAGAATTAAAATAATGTTTGATAAAAACTTTCAATGCGATTTTCTCAAATACGCAATTTTTGACATTGGCCTTTTTAGCTCCAAGCCACAGATATAAATGAATCTATTTGACGTAATAATATATGTTTGTAATGATAAATCAAAATATTACTAGTTTGGCATGGCACTTAACGCAGCTTGGAAAATATAATAATTCATCAACATCAAATAAACGATGCTACACCAGCAGATGTTGAGGCAACATCACTTAAATTGGAACAAACAGAAGTGCAATCAAAGCGACTAACACTGTTAACAAATACACAACTGAGTCCTAACACGAATCACGTACAAAAACAGAAAAAAAAACTATCAACAACAGCAGTTTACACAGAAAAGCATTTCCCAAAATCGTACAAAATATATGTTTTACGGCAACGAACGACATTCAAACAAAAAAGATTGTCCTGCAAATGGAAAGAAGTGCAACGCGTGTGGACAATTCAATCATTTTGCAAATGTTTGTATCGCAACCGGACGCCGAACTCAATTCGGACATTCAAACGTACAAAAAAAAAACACAAACAAAGACAGTTTAAATCAAATAACAAAAGGTATGTGCATGAAAATAATACAGACGTGAATGATACGGATTCATCAAAAAACACAACAATCATTAGGTGTATAGATACTCCGAAAAAGGTACTACTTTCACTTAAATGGAAAGAATATCGACATGCTGTACTGTCCAGGTGTAGCATATTCAGTTATTGGCAGAAGACTATGGGCACAAATTGGTTCACCAAAATTCAAACCTACACGTAACTTGATTGCATACACAGATCTTGGAATAAAAACCCTTGGTATAACTGAAGTTAACATTGAAGAATTTAACAAAAATCAAGTTCTAAAGATGAGTGTAGGTGATGGGAACGATTTTCCATTGTTTGGTTTAGATTGGTGTCTAAAATTTAAATTGCTAATGCCAACAGGAGCAAAAATTTGTCATACTAAGGAAAATACGGTAAAAACGGAACGAGTAGACGATGCAGAGATCCAACAAATTCTCAAAAATCATCAAGAACTTTTTAATGGAAAGCTAGGTTCAATAAACGGACACAGTCCGTGTAAAGATTCATATTGACCCACAGGTAACACTTAAGGCTTTTCGACCCCGACCGGTACCTATCGCATTACAGGAACAAGTAGAGGCAGAACTCAAACGTTTACAAACAGAGGGTATTCTCGAACTAGTAGACATGATAACTCAGAGTGTAGAATGGGCAACACCCATTGTAATAGCAATTAAGTCAAAAGGCAATGTACGAATTTGTGGTGATTTTCGTGTAACTATCAATCCACATGTACAACGAGACGATTACCCGATTCCTCGTTTTGAAGACAATGTCTAAACTAGCAGGTGGTCAACAATTTACAAAAATAAATCTATGAGATGCTTACTTAAAACTCAACGTGCATCCAGAATCGAGAAAGGACTTGGTCATATCAACACATAAGGGATATTTTAGTTACAAAAGGTTACCTTTGGAATATCTTTAGCTCCATCATTCTTTCAAAGAACAATGGATATTATACTATCGGGAATTGATGGAACATCTTCATGATATTCTCATAACAGCTCCAAATATAGCAGAACCCATACAACGACTACAACAAGTATTGAAACGATTAACGAACGCAGGAATTAAAACTTATCAATCAAAATGTGCTTAGTTGCAAGACAGAGTAGTTTTCTTAGGACATCGAATCGATAAGGAAGAACTCCATCCCACGGATAAACACATTAAAGCAATAAATGAAATGCCAACTCCAACAAACGTAAATGAATTACGATCATTTTTAGGATCTATTACTTATTATAGCAAATTCATACCGAATCTTCACGTAAAATGCGTTCCTTTACATCTATTACTTAAGAAAAAAGTACAGTGGAATCGGACTAAGCAAGATAACGAAATTTTCACAACACCCAAGAAACAACTAACATCTACGGATACATTAGTACATTATGACAAATCAATCGAAATATACCTCACAACAGACGCTTCAGAAAAGGGCTTAGGAGGTGTATTATTTCACAAGGAAGGCAATAATGTGTTTAGGCCAATATCCTATAAATCCAGAACTCTGACTGATGTCGAATTTAAATATGCAATAATTGATAAGGAAGCACTTGCTATCATATTTGCGGTAACAAAATTTCATCAATATCTTTATGGTAAACATTTCACTTTATTAACAGATCACAAACCATTAGAAAGAATTTTTAGTGAACATCGGAATACACCCAAAATAGCAAGTAACAGACTTCTTAGATGAGCTACGATTTTAAACAATTACAATTATATTATACAATTTCATATCATCCAGGAAAAGACAACGCTCCAGCAGGCGTATTATCAAGATTGCCACTTAATGATATACATTTAACAGAGAACGAAAAAGGATGTTTACCAAGAGAGGACACTTACTCAACTTAAGATTAAATAAATTGCCAATATCAAAACGAACTATGCATAATAAAACAGCAAGTGATTAAACATTAAGACAAGTAACATAATACAATTTATTACATCACATTGGCCAGATGAAAGGTATTTAAGGCCCGAACTTTTACCATTTTTTGAGAAGAAAGACGAGCTCTCGGTTAAAGAAAATATTGTTTTATGGAAAAGAAGAATATGTATTCCGGCAGCACTACAAAAAGGAGTATTAGACATGCTGCATGACGGACACCCAGGTATGTGTGCTATGCAATCAATGGCAAGAATGCATGTGTATTGGCCGAACATCGATAAGGACATTATCGAGTATTCTCAAAAATGTACACCGTGCCAAAGTTTCAAAGAAAATAAAACGGAAGTACCACTTTATCCATGGTATGCTCCACCAATCCCATGATCACGTATTCATATCGATTTCGTGGGACACTTTGAAAACAAAATGTTATTAATTGTAATAGATGCATTTACACGATAGTTAGAAGTTATACCGATGAAAAGTATAACTACCGAGAAAACAATAAAAGCACTACGTGATAGATTCGCTAGACTTGGAATTCCGAAATTTATTGAATCAGACAATGGACCTCAGTTAACGTCAAACGATTTTGAAAACTTTTGTAAAACGAACGGCATAAAACATATAAAAGTAACCCCGTACCTTCCAAAATCAAACGGCATAGCTGAACGAGCAGTAAGGACATTCAAAGAGCGAATGAACGCAAGTAGTAAAGAATATGACTTTAATCTAAGAGTAAATTCTTACTAACTCATCGAAATACAATACAGCGATCGACAGGCATATCTCTCAGTGAACTTATTTATGGTCGATCGTTACGAACAGTATTCGATAATATCAAACCTGATGTGTCAATAAACCAAGAATATGAAAAATCTAAACAGAAACTTTATTATGACAAGAAATCCAAAGAAACAACATTTGAAGTCGGACAGACAGTATGGGTAAATAATCCTAGGTAGAGGATCAACACCTGGGATAATTAAATCACAAAATGGAATCTATTCGTACTTGGTAGAGATAAATAATTAAAAATAAAATGGAAACATGCAGATCAACTGAGACCAAGGAATCATGATGTTACCTCATTCCAACCGGAGATCTCGAATCCAGATTTACCAACTTCATCAACAAGTTACCTGACGACTTACCCGACGAGGAACCGATTCAGAAAAACAAGATGTCTGAGCAGTCCGAATTGAAAAGAACCGGTCTGAATGTTGAAGACGAAAATCTAATGAAAGCCAGCCCCAGAAGAAATCCCCCACGAAATAGGAAACCACCGAACCGTTTTGAAGCTTGAATTGCTATGGAAGGAATGTTGTATGTTGGGCTGTCGGAGGCAGCATTGAAAACAGCGTTGTCAAACAGAATAATATTAGTGACGTTTTGTAATTTAGAAGTTCACTAATAAAGTTCTCAGTTCTCCAGTTTTATACATCCGTTATAACTTTAAACAGAACTCACACACTTAACTACAGCGCCCAATCAAAAAGTGCCCCGGGATTAAGGGTTCTAAATCGTCTGGGCTATTAGAAAGAGGAGTTAAGGGGCGGGAGTTGAGGACTGCCTCACTCTGCGTTAAGCAGGTTAAAAAAGCTTCATACGTCAATAATACATTACCAATCGTGCGCCGAAGGTGCGTTTTAGTTGATTTAACACCTGCCTCCCATAACCTCCTAAAATGAGGGGATACCTCCTCGTATGAAGTGCCACTGTATGTCTAGATCCTGCATTGCGGAGGTGACCTTGTTTTAAAATTATTTTTGTTTAATTAAATTGTATAGATCTTGCAATTCTGATTTGGCTCCGACAAAATTAGTGCCATTGTCTGTTTACCTCGCCTTGCTACAAACCTACGAAAAACGGCTATAAATGTTTATGACGTTAAGTCGTTTGCCAACTCAAGGTGCAGGGCTTTGTTTATAAAACAAACAAACGAGAATATATAAGCCTTTACTGTTTTAGCACCTCTGCCCCATTTGGTTTTCATTAAAATTGGGCCACGTAGTCCACGCCGCATCTGTGAAATGGTGGTGCGGGTGATAACCTTGAGGAAGGTAAATTTCCCATTATGTGTTTAATTTGCTTCGGTTTAGCTCGAAAGCATTTTATGCACTTATGAAAAACTCGTTTGCATACCGTTCTACCGTGTACATATATTAATATTGACATCCAGCTATAGTTAATAAAGATTCCGGACTACAATGCGCGTTTTGTAAGTTAAAAATAATTAAATCCGTTAACATGTTGTTTAACTGGCAAAATTATGGGATGCATCTGATTAAAAACTAATATTGCTATGCCTCCTACACGCAATATACCCTAATTATCCATAATACGACTTAGAGCTAGCAAAGTGATTTTTGAGGAAATTTGCCGATTGTTAGATAGTGAATTAATTTCACCAGGAAAAACTTGTGACTGTGCAAGTTTATTTGTCGCGTTAATTAGTTCGCTTGATGATAAGGGGTCGGCACTCCTACGATCTACTAAGTTTCTAATATTTAAAATAAATCTTAGGCAATAAGAAATGACTCGCTTTAACATGGGAAACTGGAATATTTATCAAAAATGTTGACATCCTTAATTACAATATTTACAATCTACGGGTGCCTTTATTTCAATGATTTTCCAAGTGCTGGATTGCTTATTTAAACATTCTGGCCCGTTTTTCCAGAGGGTTGATTTTGCTAAGGTAGTTGTGGTTGTACCGCGTGATATTAAACCGACAGGATTTGATTTGGTATCTATGTGATGCCAGTTGTTAATATTGGTTTTGTCCTGAATCTCACTGACACGGTCGGCAATGAATGTTTTCCAGCGATTGGGTGGAGCCCTTAACAAACATAAAGCAATTGTGAAATCGCACCACATGTTTTCCCTATCATATTTAATATTTAATACAGATTTAACCTTTTCCGTTAACCTAGCCAATAAAACCTTGCCGCAGAATTATAGTCGCGGGATAGTAGTTTTGCGAAGAGGCGCTACTTTGTATTTTGCACATAATAAGTGTGTGTGAACTTGATTGTTATTGTCAATCGACCTGATATACAAGCATGCTCCACATGCCACCTCAGAGGCGTCACAGAAGCCATGAATCTGATTTTCTTTCGGATTATTGCATATCACGTTTCTTGAAAATTGTAATGTTTCTATGTTTTTTAGATTAGTTAGAAAATTTAGCCATTTGGTATGTAAATCCGGGGTAATGGATTCGCCCCAATTTAATTGCTGCATTGTTATTTTTAAAACTATGGGAGATAGCAAACCAAGTGGATCATAAATTTGAGTAATGCTAGATAAGATGATCCGTTTTGTCACACGGGTGTTAAAAAACTCTTTATTTAAATAACTAAAGTTATCTGTTTTACAATTCCAGACCACCCCTAACGTTTTGACTTCATCTGTATTAGCTAAGACTATCAGATCGGTGTCATAGTTATGTGAGAATTCTTCTAAGATGGAATTATCGTTCGAGGACCATTTACGTAAAACGAAGCCAGCGGATTTAAGAAATGATGAAACCTCCTCATTTTTTATTATGAAAGTATCCTTTGCATTGCATTTGCTC
The DNA here is from genome assembly GCA_963969525.1 of Ontholestes murinus. NCBI lineage: Eukaryota > Metazoa > Arthropoda > Insecta > Coleoptera > Staphylinidae > Ontholestes > Ontholestes murinus. The sequence goes on from OZ018387.1 coordinate 86,309,694, forward strand.
CTGTTAATAAATCATCGACATAGAAATCATTTTCTATGACCGATGATGCGAGCGGACTAGAAATTTTATTTTCGTTCGCTAATTGCTTAAGGCATCTAATTGCTAGGAATAAAATCGCTGCTGTACTATATGTTACTGTGTTCAACTCGTAACATTTTAGAGGTTTATTGGTTGAATCTCCGCATAGAATTCTTTGCAATAACCTTTGCTCCGAACTTGTCGATACACCTTAGCGATATCGGCAGAAATGACGTACGTGCGTCTTCGGAATCGTAGCAAAATTGAGAAACGGTCAAGCTGAATGGTGGGTCGTACACATTGAATCGAGTTTAAAGATATCCCCGAATCTGAAATGGTCGAGCCGTCAAACACAACTCTTAATTTTATGGTGGTGTTATCTTGTTTAAAAACGGGGTAGTGGGGAAGATAACATATTGGATAATATCACGTGTTTGATTCAGCTATTTGACTCATGTGGCCTAGTTGTTCGTACTCTTGCATGAATTTAAAATATGACTGTTTTAACTCAAAATTTCGAGAAATCTTACGTTCAATACCTATAAATCTTTGAACAGCAATTTTTCTAGTATCACCTAACGATTTAAAATTTTCCTTTAGAGGTATATTGACGATAAACTTTCCATTTGATTTTATAGCGGTTTCTGCAAATATTTTTACACAATAAGTCACCTCTGCCGTGAAAGGGGAATGAGATTCAATATTTTGTTCTATTTCCTAGAACTGTTAAATTAGTTAACCTAAATTATAACAGCAATTTGCTGCGATAATGGTTGGATTATTATAAATTATTACTGGGCCCCCGATTATCTATCAGAGCAATGTTTTTTGTAAAGTTGGCATGTTTTCGCCTAATTTGAATTGTCCGATGCACAACAAATTCCAGAATAATTGTGTGTATCAGCATATCAATCCCACCATTCTTAATAAATGCAGGATCAGCCAGTGTTATGTTTTTAGGTATTTTAATTTCGCAGGGTTAAATGAAATTATTAGCAATCGCTCGGTAATTTTGTCTAATACAAAAAATGAAATAACTTCGTTGAAAGCACTATAATTTGAACTAATTTTAGCATTTGTTTCGTACATAACATTGATTGGATTGCCATTAACTCCCACAAAATTTACATTAACTTGCTCTATGGTGAATGAATTTTTAAAATATCGAACATTTTGCTGGTTATAAAATTTGCATTCTATCCTGAGTTTGTGTGGTTTGTTTTGAAACAATTGTTGTGGGCTGTGATTCTGACACTGCATTAAGAGTTGTTTATAGAAAGACACTTGGTTGGTTTAATTGTGAAACCAACCAAGTACCTTTCTATAAACAACCATTAATATTAAAAATGTTTCACCACGTGATAAACGAGAACCAAATTCAACAAATACTGACACTGCATTTTGGTTCGAATTCGTATGACGATTGAAACATTTTTTACAAACAAATTGAAATTTGCATTGATTTTTACTTTCCCTACGGGAAAGTATTGTTTTCGTGATTTTTTTATTAATACAGTATTAAACCATTGATAATGGTCAATTTGGGTCCGAAATATATATTTGGTATTTCAATTTTGGTATTTTCAATTGTGAAGAAATTTTTTTAGTGTTTTATTTTATAATATAAAAAGAGATTAGGTCAGCTGTGCGATCCTTGTGGCACACCAGATGTAACGTTGAAAAATTGCGATATAAAATTATTGACTTTAATACTCTGAACGCGATTCGTTAGAAAAGAATTAATCCATTTGATCATACTTCTTCTACTTGAAGTTTCTTATCTAAGGCATTCGACAGAAAATCACGGTATATTAATAAGTTTGTTATTGTGGACCTCCCAGTCAGGAAACCGTGCTGTACATCCGTAATTAAATTCTTGGACATCCAAAGAAGCTGCTGAGCAATGGCTTCATCTAGAAGCTTTGAAATGATGGACTGCAAGCATACTCCCCTATAGCTATTAATTAATTGGGCTCACCAGATTAAGAGCACATTTCTTTAGAATACATCTAGGGAGATCATCGGGGCCCGTAGCATTATTTTGCCTTAAAAGTGCGGTAAGTAACCATTCTCGGTCAATATGGAGTCTATATAATGTGCTTGTTCGTTGTTAATAGTAGTTGTATTATGCTTACAAGTCCTAGGAAGAGCATAGACCGATGAAAAGTACTTGGCAAATAGTTCCGAAATACTACTTCTATCACGAGCCACCTCATCGTTGTAGCGCACCGCATTGCGAAGCTCGTCTTCATTTTTGAATTTATGCACATAAGACCATTTTTTTTTTGGATTTTCACTTATTGCTGATTCTACCTTAGTGAGGTAACGATGATAAAGTAGGGAATCCAGTTGTTTACAATTTGACCTAAGTTGACTGAAAGTCTGATAATCCTCATAACTTCTGCTCGTCTTGTACTTTATATGCCCCTCCTTGTTCTTTCTGATTAATGCTTTAAGTTCTTTGTTCACCCATCAAGGAAAATTATCATATTTAACTAACAATCTAGCAAATATGCACTGCTGTTTCAATAACATAACCTCCCAAATCTCCTTGGCCCGAAATGATTGGAATAAAAAACTTACCAAAATGGACTATAAACATCTTAAAATATAAGTGAGTACTATTGAAAAACTTAGTTTCCATCCGGAATCGCGTATAACTGATCTGAATTAAAATGTTAAAATCAGATAACAATTCTAACATTGTAGAGCCTTCAAATCAATTCAAATAAATTTATTGCACTTTGCCACATTGAAATATACATAATAAAATAATATACATGAAACTGCAGATGTGTTCGTCAATTTATAGCTAGATATAAGAAATCTAGTAGTCGTCATATAATTATTACTTAGGATAATAGAGTGTACATAATTTAGAGTATTTTATATTGTACAATCATAGTTATGAATGCGTATAAATGATATAATTAAAAATATAGCCGAGTTAAAATTAGTTTAGTCGCCATCATGTCTACATTATAAAACAATCACTTTAAAATTACATGTATAAGTTACACAACACATAACAGATACTTTAAAACGTTGTACATTGTTAAGCATCACGTAAGTAGAAAATGAGATGATTTGTTATTTCTACGTATATTTAGTTATAATAGAATGCCCGAGCGTACATAGATAAATAAAACTTATAAAGCATCTCGATCGGCCATTTTTGTGCCTCGTATCATATTTGTGAAGATCTCCATTTTGGGTAAAGCCAGCCTTATAATCCCAAACATGCATGGCACATTTATATATGTAAATGTATCTTACTGTAAGAACGTTATTTGTTTTAAAAGTATCACGGCATGAAACCCTATTTTTGAGGTTAAAAATTAACCTAATTAACCGTTTCTTTAAAATAAATCTATTTAGGTTTGCCCTACCCCATTCTATAATATTACTAATGCATAGTATATACTCATTAGATGTTCAAATGAAAATTTGTTGCGAAGTTTCAATACAGCAAAAAATGCACTATTTAGTTTTCCTAATACATAATCCGTTTGTAAATTCCATGACAAATTATAATCTAGATAACTTCCCAGAAATTTTCTACTGACTGATGTATTGTTTATTGGATGACTTGGTGCCTTTCTATTATATAATTGTATTTTGGCTGTTTGGTTGCTATTTAGTATCAAATTATTCTTAGAACACCAGTTACTCATTTCCTCATTTGTTATTTGAATTTTTTGTTCTAGTTCACTTTGCGAGGGTGCTGATGGTAAAATTGTTGTATCATCCGCAAAATTGACAATATAGCCGTCGCTGAAGAAATGCTCAAGATCGTTGATGTAAAGAACAAACAGAAATAACACAAATTGCATAGGGGAATTTTAATTTTCTTTTTCCATTTTGCATCCCTTTTTGAAGATTGGCACAATCTTTGAGACTTTAAGTTTGCTCGGAAACTTGTCAGTGGTGAATACTAGGTTAACTAAATGCATTATTGGTTCTGCAATTTCACATGCTACGCCTTTTATAGCCTTTGCTGGGAATTCGTCCCTTTCGACATTATTTATATTTTTCATATTCATAATAACTTTTGTTACTTCTGCTTTGGTTGTTGGTTCTAAAAACATGGTCTGGTGTTCGCATTTTGATGTTGTACATCCCTCCGATATATTATTTTTAAAGTAGTTATTTATTTTTAATTCTGTTATAGTTGAATAATAACTAACAAAACTGTCTGCTGTTTCCTTATGATTTAATAAGGGAAACCTCTAATCATCCATGATTTTAATGGATGCTAAACTTTTAGTTCTATCTAATTCTTCATTGACTAAATTCCAAATTTTCTGCTGGATTACTCATCAACATACTCTCCTTCAAGAGTGATACATTCATTCCAACGCTCCTCTAACTTTTCAATGCCCTGTATGTAAGAAGATTTATCGTTACTCTCAAAATAAGCCTCAGTTTCGGCAATAACTTCTTTATTTGAGCCAAATTTCTTTCCATAAAGCATCTCTTTCATGTCAATTCAAAGTGTAATTCATCCAATTTAACCATTGTTTTCAATTACTTGTGACACGGGGCATTGTTTTGTTGAAACAGCACTTTTTTCTTTTGTATGTGGGGCCTTATTTTCCTGATTTCTGCACTCAACCAATCAAATAATGCGGTGTACTATTCATTATTGATAGTTTTGCCTTTCTCAAGATAGTCGATAAACAAAATTCCATACGCGTCCCAAAATACGGAAGCCATAATCTTTTCAGCCGACTTTTGAGTTGTTGATCTTTTTGGATGACTTTCACCTCCAAACAGCGCTCTCAATCTTCAAGGCGTTGTTGTTTCTGGTTAGGTATTAGCAAGCGCAGCACCCACTTTGAAAGCAACTTGCACATGCCCAAATGTTTATGTAAAATTGTAAAGACATTACCTTCTGTTATCTTCAAGATGTCAGCTATCTCATAGCACTTCATGTTGCGGTCTTTTAAAACTCTTTTGTAGACATTTTTTATGTTTTCCAAAACTACTGCCGATTTTGGGTGACCAGAGCATTCAGCACTGATGATGGTTGTAGGATCGCGTTAAAATTCAGCATACCAGTTGATAATATTGAAGAAAGAAAAAAGGATCACTTCGTTTTACCACTTTTTATTTAACAAATTACACGTGACTATAGCTTCGACTATCAACTAGTCGAATATCAACTAGTCATTATCAAACATAAAGTGTTTATGTTTGATAATGACTAGTTGATAGTCGAAACTATAGTCACGTGTAATTTGTTAAATAAAAAGTGGTAAAACAAAGTGATCCTTTTTTCTTTCTTCAATATACTCAAGATGTACCACAAAATAAACGCCTCCACAATTAAACAGTTGATAATAGTTGATTTCCCTGGTACAGATGTAATGTATAATGCTTATCAAGCCACCCTATAATGCTTATCAAGCCACTGTTTGGCTCCAACAGTATTTTTCCACATCAAAATACAATGTTTAAACAACATACGAAATTCCTTTCTATATATTTTCTTGAAAAAGATTCACAGGATTGTCTAACTTCATCATTTATCCAGTTGTTTACTCATTTTTTGCTTGTTGAGAGTAATTTAGGGTATGATATATTGTAGTGATGTAAAAATTCTTCAATAAACTTATTATATGCGGAATCTAAGTCATTTGTTTGGATACTATTCCAGTTGACATTTTTAAGTCGTGTTGCTAGTTTGTGTGTATGTTTTTACCCTACTGTTGTGGAACATATGACCAATTCCATATGAGACACAACCCGTATGTTATTTAATTTGCCCTCTTCTTTGCACGCATATATATTATCGGCTAATATCATCACTCCTCCATGCTCCTTGGTTTTTCTGGAGTAGTTAGCTATTTTGTGATAACCATTTATCTGTATGTAATCAACATTATTTGCCTTGCTCCATGTTTCCGTTGAGCATATTATATGCGGATTTTCATTTGCTATAGAACATTCTAATTCGTTCGTTTTACGGAGTAGACTTCTTATATTTTGATGCAGTACTTTAAATTCATTATTATTATTATGTTTCATTCCACTGTCGGTGATTTTCTGTTTTTCCGAAAAAACTTAAAGGGGCTTATTTTAATTCCTGCTGGCCAAATATATGGTTTGCTAATGCTCTTTTTATCTGATTCAAGCACTCCGATCTAAAAACATTTATATTAACCAATTCGCAGCACGGCCACTACAAACTTTTTTCAACATATCTACGACATGACGGATAAAAACAAAAAAGTAATTGGCGCATTTTTTGATCTATCTAAAGCCTTTGATAGTTTAGATTTCCACTTTTGGTAAAATTAAACCATCTAGATATTCGTGGCCCTGTAAATGACATTCTGTTCATAAATGATCTTCCAAAAAATATATCGAATCCACATGTATGTATGTATGCAGATGATACCTCTATTATGGTGAGTGGGGGTCCAGATGCTGGCATATGCAACAATAAGCTAAATGTGATGATCACTGAAATTCATTGCATGATGAACTGCAAATAATCGAATAATAAACTTTTCAAAAACAATATGTATTGAATTAAACAATACACACACAGCTTTCTGACTATCCGATCAATATAACATAATAAAGATTATTGTATTGTGTATAAGAGAGGACGAGAGAATATAAAAACTGTAAACTATTCCTAGAGCAACAGAAAAAATATATGAATCTATAGTCACAGTGAAACGAAAAGATAAAGCTAAAAAACACTTGACGATACACACAATTGATTTATATCTGGTGCTGTTTTTATCATTAAACAATTGCCAGAAACTACAGTCAAATCAGATGAAAAAGATGTATATATGCTTTACACACATTAAGAAAGCATTAGATTATTTCAACGTAAGAGTTTGTCAAACATGATACAATAAGTGATGGCAATTTACCCGAATACATTTTGTGTTTACATGAAAGCTTGTTGCTTAGCTTTAATTACGAATAAGCAACAAACTTGAATGTGCTAAAAACAAAATTTATTCCGAATTAATTGCCCTCAGGAATGATTTTTAGAAAGACTATTCCACGACTACGCCCAGTCACAAACGACCCTGTGAGGTGAATAGTGTATTTTTTGTCTAGTTTCCTGTGTTATTAAATATCAATTGTGGCCCATTAAAAATGCCTACTACTTGTGGAAGTTACAATGCTAGTATTGGCTCTCGTTCTAAAACGTTGAAATGTCTAAAATGACGTAGACGATATCAAATCGCGTTTTACTCTCTGCTAGATATGAAAGGGTCTCTAATTTTTCACTAGCGGAGCGATATTTATTGATGAATTTATAATTTCAGAGCTGAATTTCAAAATGCTTTATGCGATTTGAAAAATGACATAAAATTGCTTGATGAATAATAATAATAATTAATTACCGGGAGTTATACATAAAGCGGACAGATAACTTCTATCGGGTAATATAATAATATATAATTTGCCTTAGCCTACTGGTCCTCTTGATCAAAGAGCCAAAGAGAACATCAAAGCCTTAAGAGCCATACTGGGCAATAATTGTGACATTTGCACCTACCTAAGTTATGCGCCTAAATTCAGCAATAAAATACGGCTAGTTAAAGTATCTTTTACTGATCGTAGAGTGACAATTGATTTCTTAAAGGTTACTAATGCTACTGACAGTGGTAATGTCCGGTTTAATAATGAATGAAGAAACTGTTAACTCAGGCTTTTACCTGTAGGTGCTCAAGAGATAAAAACGCCGGGTCTCCCGCGCGATAGCTGACTTCAAAGACACGGTCAAGCTCCACCATGACATTGCCCCCAGTCACACCTCTAAATCCAAAACGTGGAGTATAAAACAATTATATAAAGATAATACAATCCTGTTGTTACAAAAGAAAGCATGGACAAAAATAATAAATACAATAGAAGGTAAAATATTCAAAATATATAACGAAGTAGAAGCCTCCAACATATATAACATAGAAAAAGAAAGATATGTAATAAAAGACAGAAAAGTTTGTGTATCAAATCATTTGAGTAATTCCCGAAAATGGTTTCTTTCCGATAACGCGATTCCCTCTCCAGTAAGCAGCATCTACAAGGCCCATACCCAATCAAACGGCTCTGGGTCATATGCTACAATGCGGACGATCCACAGTGAGCTACATGGAGGAAACGTGGCTATCAAAATTGTTAGTAAGTACACAGCGCCTGAAGACTACCCCAAAAAGTTTCTGCCTAGAGAAATAGAGATCGTTAAGGGACCGAAGTATCCAAATTTGGTACGATTTTTACAGGCTATTGAAACTATACACAGAGTCTTTATCGTTTTGGAATATGCAGAAAATGGTAGCTTATTAGAAATTATTAGAAAAGAAGGATATATTCAAGAGCCAAAAGCAAGGAAGTAGTTTAAACAATTAGTAGAAGCTATTGAGTACTGTCATGATCGTGGAGTGGTACATAGGGAGAGAAAATCTGCTAATGGATGCATCTTTCAATATCAAAGTTTCTGATTTTGGTTTTGCTCGCTCCTACATAAAACACCAAAACGGTCATGCTTTCTTCAGCGAAACTTTCTACGCTTCATTAGAAATTCTCCGCGGAACCCCTACTAACCACAATCTTCTGATATCTGGTCAATGGGCGCAGTATTATAAGCGATGGTATTTGAAAGGCTACCCTTTGAGAACACTAATTATTCAGTATTACTCAAGAAAGTAGCAACTAAAGTAAGTTTCCCACGTGATCCAAAAGTATCTACGCTTTGTAAAGCTCTGATCAACAAGATTTTAGCCCCGTTAAAGTCAAGGATTAGAATAGATAGAGCAGGAAGCAGCAAAGAACAGAGCACGGAGTCGGATCAGTCTCAAGTCAAAATTACACCAGTCAGCAAGGAGGTTTTTCCAGTATTAGTAAAAATGGTGATGTAGCCATCATAGTACTTTCCCTATATTTTACTCGAAAACTGTGAGGTTTACGCAAAAACGCTATTCTTAATGATTTATTTACTTTTGAATTCTCTACAATTATTTGTAATACAAGTTTCATGTAACTCTAATAGTTTATTAGCAATTGGCAAAAAAATGTCAATTTTTTTTTCTCGATAGTTAAGAATTTTATGAAAAATATATTCTAATAAAACTTTTTCAGTTTTTCAATTCCTTTAACTTTTGTTTGAAAAAATTTGTAAAATTATTCATATTAAAAATAAATATCGGAAAAAAACAAAAAACCGCCTCGAGTAAACATCCAGCTCTTCAATATTCACCAAAAGCTTTTCAGTTCCATTTTTTAGCGATAAAACCTTAAGTTTAAAGTTTCATCTCAATCAAATCGATCGTTTTTGAGATACAGCGCCCAAAGATATTTTCATGCACGAAAACAATACTTCCCCTATGTATACTATATAAGGAAAGTAACAAAGAAGCAACTAGAGGAGAAGGCTAAAAAACTTGAGAAATCTGAACATACTATTGAGGAGAAGACGCCGATTTCGACGTTTTTACTTGACACTCCTGAGAAATCCGAGGATAAACTTAAAGAGAAAGATAAAAAATGATGGCTAGATTTAAGAACATGTGCCCTAATACCTAAATAATTTAATATAGTAATTATTATTATTTTTCCCTTAGAAAATCTTCACTGGTGCATATTATTGTATTGTGTTTCAGAATTTATATTCAAAACTTATTAGATACCTAAAAATAAAAACCACTCTTCACTAACAATATATCGGTAGTCAAGAGTTGTTTTTATTTTTTAGCATTCAATAAGTTTTGAATAGAATTCTCAAACACAATTCAATAATATGCGTGGGTGAAGAACGAATTGTATTTGGTTAGACAATCCAGACAATTACATAACACATAACTTTATCCAAAAAAAAAGACATGACAAGTGACATAATTATAATCATAATATAGGTACATCATAAATATAACTAAAATCCCAGTCACAGATGGTTGAATACGTCACAGAAGGAGAAGAGAATAACCACAAATAATAAGACGCTATTTACAGTTGGTATATTCTTCTATAGAATAGTATTCTTTTTCGATTAGAAAAAGTTTTAATTCTTTTTTGAATACATGTATACTGGGTATGTTTTAAATTCTTTTTTGTAGAACATTGAACATCCTCAATGCAACATACTTGGGTGTTGTTGTTTCGAATAGTGAAAGTTTGTGGATTGGGAAGGTATAGTTGTTCATATTTCGTGTATCGTAAACGGGGGTTTGTTTTGGGGTGGCTGAATTTTTCTTTATGTTTAAAGTTAAAGAGAAGTATCTCATACATGAAAAGGCTATAAAAAGTTAGAATGCCCGATTGCTTAAATTTGCCTCTACAGGTTTCGTCATATCTCAAAACACTTTCAAAGTTCGCATGATTATCGATGTTGTGTTCAAAACTTTCTTTAGAACCCTCAGGGCTTAACAAGATTGAAAGGCCCAACTTATGTTACTGTTGAGTATTAACCCCAAGAAATGTACTTTATTTTTAATCTCAAAGACTTCTTTATTTATAGATATATTTTCTGGTATTTCTTGGATATTTTTTGTTTTAAATATAACGATATTTGTTTTTGATTTGTTTAACAATAATTTATTCTTTTCCATCCACTCTTGAGTAGCGTTGAGAATTAAGTCAGCTTGTTGAATCATTTTAGTTTTGTTTGCATTTGATACTAGAAGACTAGTGTCATCTGCATATATAGCAGTATGGATGTTTTCGTGATTTGTTACTTTAGGTAGGTCGTTAATATATAAAAAGGGACCCAAAATGCTACCCTGCGGCATCCCTATGTTTAATGCCTTAGCCTCTGACATGCTACAGCCGATTTTTGTTTTATGTATTCTGTTGGTCAATTATGAAAGAATCATTTTGTTGCTAACCCTTCTCACTCCATAATGCTCAAGTTTATCAAGAAGAATTTCATGTCTAACTGTCGAATGCCTTCGACAAATCAAGGAAAATTCCTAATGGAATCTTAGGCTTCTCGAGGGCATTCATGATTTCCGATATGTAATCAAATATAGGTGTATTAGTTGATTTGGTATTTATGAAGCCATTTTGTGCGCTATGTAATAGGTTTTGTGATTTAAAGTAGTTCATCATTCTGTTTGCTATCATCTTTTCAAGTATTTTTGAGAAGACCTTTTTTATTTATTTATTGGAATTATAATTCCTACTTTTAAGCGTTCCGGAAATACGTCATTTTTGAGACTGATGTTAATCAAGTGTGTAAGAGGCTCCACAAGTTCATTAATAGCCGATTTTATTAACTTACTTGGTATTTCGTCATAGCCAGTGGATGATTTATTCTTAAGTAATGTAATTAGATTAAAAATTTCTTATTTATTTACTGGTTTGAAAAAAATGAACTTATATGCCTCTCAACTTTACATTTAAATCAACGATATGGAATTTTGTCGATTTCGTTTTTGGCAATGTTATTGAAGAAATTGTCATTTTCTTTTACTCATCAACGGTCGCAGCCCGCTGTATAATTTTTCTGAAATAACCGCGTCACTATAAAAAACAATCAATGTCAAAAAGCGTAAATTGCTTGGTGCATTGTGTGCGTATTTAGTATGATTAGCAGGTTTGGATATTTAACATTTGCTGATATTAAAAATCGTCGATATCCACAAACACCAGAAGGTCTTTGAATTTGGACCAGAAAATGAGCTTTCTTTTCTTGTTAGTAGAATAACTTTTGATTGGTTTAGAATTTCAGAGCTATTTGATTGCAGGATATATAATGAGTTGAATTGTAGAGAAAATACATGCTAGAATTCGAATAGAAAATAATATAATATAATTTAGGTTTGACGCCGAAATCTTCTTGGGTACACTTTATGAGCTTGATATTAAATATTCTTATTGCAGGCAAAATTTAACTTCACTTCTTCATATTTTCTCGTATATTTAAATTGTAAAACCATGGGGTTATTAGAGATGGTGGCATGTAACGTAGATTCACGAAATTTCGTATTTTTAAATTATAATAAATTGTATGTTTTCTAGAAAAATCTGAAAGATATTAAAGGCAACATTACTTACATGTCTATTTTCTTTAAGTCTACATTAACATTTTTTTTTTATTTCAAAGGCATCTGCATGTGATTTTTATTCGCTGATTGTTATTAACAATCAGTACATGTTTTAGAGGACAGAAAAAAAATGTTTAATCAGTTAAGAACTTAAAGTCTGCTCAAGTTTACATTGATAGATTAATTAAGAATTAAAAGATTTTATGTTTAAGTCAAGCTCCTGATATACAACTTGATTTTTCATTTTCATTAGAATTACATAAATAAAATACTTGCAGCATTAAAATATACTCTTTTAGAGTCAATTTAAGTTTAGCTCAGTACATACTCAATAAATTTTGTTAGTGTACAGGTAACAATATAAGATGGAAAGGTTGAGCTCTTATTTTAATGACCTTCGATTCGTACTTTAAATGAATCCTATGGAACAGGTTAAAAATATTCTCAATGTTTTATTATATACAAAAATATACGAAATAATATTATTCTCAATGTTTTATTATATACAAAAATATATGAAATAATATTAAACTTTTCTTATGTATTGCATTATGTTGTATGCGACTAAATTGTATCTTATAAATCTATTAGTAATGTTATTTAAAGACCATTCCAAAATCACCGTATTTAATTACATTTAAGGAAACTAACTGTTATTCCGCTTGATAAATTTTACCGAAAGCAACTAACATACAAAGTGCTCGGCCTTGGTACCTTAACGGAAGAGTGGTTACATTTATTCTTCGTTGCCATTATATCTAAATCTTAATTAAGTGCTATAATTAATGCAATTAATTTTTTACAGTTTCATAATTTAATTGGTTAGTTTATCAATAAAAATTTAAAAATGCTCTTCTTAATTTATAATCTTGTTTCTCAATTCACAACACTTATTAATTAAAGTTTCAAGTGCTGAGTAATTGAACACCTTATTTCCTGGACAATTTGTAAGATTCTATCAAAAATTTTCTATTAATATTTTAGTTTCAATAAAAGACAACTATATTTTTACCAGGTACTCGAATTTCGATGAAGAGCTGATCATTGTAAAATAAAAATATAGTTTAATATCAAAAAAGAAAGTGAATTATTCAAGATATATCACGAAGTGAACGCCTCAATGATTAAACTATCATCATTCACCCTCAACCCACAGTAAAACCTAAATAAAAAAAATCGGTGTGTGAAAATTTATAAAATAAATCAATCATACATTTAATTTTCTCTTATTAAAACTAATATATAACTAATGTATTATTAATTAATTTAGAGTAATTTCGGAATTGAGTTTAATTTAATTACAATATTAAGTTATGTTTAAATGCATATAAATCATAATCACAAAAATATCTTTGTAATTAGAGTGGATTTTAATGACCGAATTACTTACTATTATAATTATATAATTGTGCTTAACGGAAAATTATATTTCTTAGTCATTATTAAGTCAAATATATTATACACATAAATTAAATGCACATGTTTGTGCCTAGAATATGCTGAGACATAAATTGTATTGTTTTCTATTGGTGCAATTACTGCATTAACATTTAGCGTTTCTATGATACAGTAAATTACAGCATCTGAGCAATTTGCAATAAATTTGCCACGACCTTGAATACAGATGATGAAAACAATAACAAAATTTATCACAGTTAATTGAACACAGAATTGAGCTATTTAAATGATTAATCCATAATTAGTTCACACATATTAATTAAGAAAAACAATTTTGATAAGTAATAACTATGATACTGTACCACAATTGGAAAGGGTTTAATTTTTCAATAAAGATCAACTACAATCTAGTAATAGTCGTTACTACCATCTTTATCAAAGAATAATTGTTTTACAAGTAAAATACATGAGTGAAAAAATTGGACGTCATAGAAATCCTTCATTTAATATGTTTAAAATATTAGTGAAATACACGCGTTACCGTCCTTAGTAATGCTGATCGCGCGTTTACACCTATAAAACTAAGATCCGCTGAATAATTGAAGGTGCTGGATTATTCCAATGAGTACATATTTTACAATACGTTTCTCTTATCAAGAAGGAATGTGGTTATGTTCGACAGAGGAATCGACAGTAATATAAAAATTTCACAGAATGGCGCCCAACGTGGGACGAAATGAGGAAAATAAAGTTATAAATGTTAAAAAAACGCTCTGTTTAAAAATTTACACACTTTTAAATGTCGGATCACTGCTATAATTGTTTCGTCACACAGTAGCTTCATCAGCCCCACGACAAGTGGTTTTATAACCTAAAACAACAATTGTCGCAGTGTTCGGATTAGGCGTGAAATTTATGTTATAAATTACCGCCTACATACCGAAACGAACCATTGTTGCATTTCAAGGGTGTCCAGGTTGCAAACAAGCATTTATTCCAGTACCAGGTGATCCACTTAGCAAAGCTAAGTAGTGTCCTTCCGCTCGCGCTTGCCTACCCACGATACCCCAACATCTACGTGGCCCGTTCAAAGATAACCAATGAGGAACGAGAACCACCACTCAACCCAGAGGAACAATCTTTTCACTTGTACATTTTTGTAAATATTTAATGTATTACCTATTAGAACTTTGTATAGTAAACATTAAATCTATCACTCGATAAATAAATGATTTCTACTTTTCTTCGAGTCGTAACAACGCACACATAAATAAATTCCACACAAACCAACAACAAACATGATGTATTTTCATCAAGTAACAACCTCCTTAATTTGATGTAAACTTAGTAAGTCAACGAACAAATGAATCCAACAAACGAACTATTGGGTCAAGAAAAATCATCACGATCATAAATACCAAAGAATCAATTAAGAAGTAATATGATTACCATGAAGGACTAAAGAATGACATACACGATTTATAGGAGAAGAAATTATTTATTTCATGTCAATATTTAAAAAGAACAGAATCTAACAAGAGTGGAGGACTTCATAAAAACAAATTACCTTGTTGAAAGAAGACTAGAATACCGGTAACGGTTTACATTGATGTGTAGGACGATTGTAACATCTATAAATATGGATCAGCGCCTGACCATAAATTGCTCTGTTCTGAACTTGGAAATAATTTCATATCAACGACAAGGATTCATAATATTTTTTTAGAAAATTACTAATTCTCTTAAAAATGAACACACAAACAAACAGGCCAAAGAAGTTTAATAATGTGAACTTTCTGTTGAATACCTAGATACATAATACAAGAATGCTGCAAGACAAACAGACAGTATACCCTCTCAAATACCAAGCTCTCACATATTTCGGTTCTGAGATACTCTAAATTGTTCGAAGCAAATGTACAAAAAGCAATTGCGGATTTTAGACAGTGCTGTGGTGTGTACTATCTGTTTTCTTGCTTTGAACAATTTAGAATAGATATAGAGGTTCTCTAAGTCGATTTAAAAGATTCTCAAATTGTCAAAGATATGCAAGAAACAATTACAAATAGAATTGAAATTTCAGAGGCAACAACCAGTGCTACAAAGGCATGGAATGACTCTCTAATGAAAAACGGGACAAATTGACTCAGTTGATGGCAAATATGCAGGAAACTATAACTACAGAAATAACAATAATAATGCATTGACGGAAAATGCGGATATATGTATTTGATGCAATATTCTAATAAAAATATCTTTATTGATATAAAAACTGTAATATTCTTCTGTTGGGTGTATCGAGTAGATTCTCAATGAGTAAAATACTACTGCAATGAAACCTTTATTTCACGAACTGACATTAGAAACTGTAAACAACAACTTGAAGGACACCTATGACAAAACGGAGCTGCTCAAAGCCAAACTGGATATACTCAGCAAAACCAGCATGATCGATTACGCAATCGACATCAGAAAGCAGTTGTACCTCAACGAGGAATTGCCGGAGACGTTGAAGAACAGACATGCTCACGTAGAGTTCCAGCTGCAGGAGCTCGAGCAGGAGGTGGAGCCCATCATTCAGGTCATGGCTGATGATGATGTTATGAAGCATAGGCGCGATGTTATATGTGGCATGTTATATTACAAAAACTTTAACATATTAAAACAAAATTCTATTCTACTAGACATATAAAAACACTTTACTTTTTTTTATTCCACTTTTCTCACTCCCTGTCTCGCCAAAATCTTTACACCAGCTCCCTACTTTTTTATCCATTCTGTTACCCTTCCCTTCACACTCTTCTACAAATGACTTCATGTATCCATACCACTCCTACCACAACTTTCCCCCATCCAAATCTTCTTTCTTCTCTCTCCCGAACCGCATCTAGCGTCAGGGTAATATTGTCTTCTGTAATAATACTAAATACTTCACAACGAAGCTACAAGATTTTCGACTGTAGATACCAATATGTTTACTACAAACCATGTTTCAGAGGGCCTCAGTTAAATCTCGACGCTCAACCAAAGCACATGCATAAAGAATATGAGATCGGCATAAAATTTGGGCGAAATAATCCAGGATATACAATAAGAGCTCTTCCATCATGAGCTGGAAACTCTTTTTTTAAGCATTTTAGATGTTTTTAAAATAAACGGATCATTTGAAATAAAACAATAAAGTTAATTCCTGATGAAGATACTATGTGGTGAAACTTGTTGCAGTGTTGAACATTAAATATGAAACCCTCTCGATTGTGTTGTTTTATTTCAATGTGCTATGGTATCAAGCATTCGCCTCGGAAATATTTAAAACGGACCATTTACAAACTAGAACAGCATAGTAAAAATTGAGCCATCTATCAATCTACTACTTCAAGTCCAAGATGTCCTACGATTCTCTGTTAATGCAAAACTGTTTACAATCATAGATAATCGTTCTTCGTCCAGTAAAATACTTAATTTATGTCATACTTTTATCTTTTAAACTGGGAAATGCACAAAGAGCATTCCGACGATAATCGGATATTTAATCCTAGCAGATACTGTTCGTTATTAAATAAGCACGTTAGGATGAAGTTAATATTAGAAAAACAAAATGAGGATTTTCAAAAAGTATTAAAAGGTCCGTACTATTAGTGAAAAAAGAAAAGCCTTACCTTTGACAAATTATTACGTCCGAAGACATAAAAGTAAATCTTACTAATAGAAACTAGAAGATGTCCAGAAAAAAAGTGTTAAGATTTTTTTAAACTTAAAGTTGGCATCAATACTTACATAAGAAGCTGTTGAAAAAGAAGAGCTTCTTTACTTTTGGAAACTATCAGCCACAACTACTATGGCTGAAAAAACACCTTCTACGCTAAAAATTGATGTTTATATTTAAAATTGCGCGCATGGAAAATTTGAATCATACGAAGGTTGAAATTTTTTAGTGAAATATACAATACAAATACAAATTTTTAGGTGCTGTATGAATTCTATTAAAAGAAAAGAGTTTGTTTAACTCTTTTCTTTCAAATATAATCCATAGAGCAGCTGAAAATTAATGAAATCCCGAAACACTTGAAAGGCAAAATAATCTAAAAGCTCTAGCAGGAAGGCATGTGAACCAAAGATCCGTGAAATATGTTAGAATTATTTAAGTATGTCCTTAAATTAGGCGTATCCAGCTCACCATCTTATTAACATCATTCTAAGATATCCACGCTTCAAAAATGAAAGATAAATATCTAAAGAAAACTATTGTCAACTTGAAAATAGTTCTCAAAAACGAATATGTCATATATTGAACTAATAATACATAGAAGAAAAACGTAGTTCATCATTGTGATCTTAATATAATTATATTTCCAAATTGCAGATTGCAGATTGCAGATTTATAAAAGGTATCGCTATATACCAAGACGATTCCTTCTCTCATTAAGAGTCTCTATACAAAATACAAATAATGTTTAATAAACTTGGAATAAAACACCAAAACTTTCTTCATAAATATTTTATTTTAGCTAGATGTACATTTCGATCACTGTGATCATTATAAATAGTAAACAGTTTGCTATTTATTAATCAAATCTTCAGAGATTTTCTTCTTTTTTATAAAAAAGTGTATCAAAAAATCGTAATAATCGCGTTCAATAAAAAAATATAT
The DNA here is from genome assembly GCA_963969525.1 of Ontholestes murinus. NCBI lineage: Eukaryota > Metazoa > Arthropoda > Insecta > Coleoptera > Staphylinidae > Ontholestes > Ontholestes murinus. The sequence goes on from OZ018387.1 coordinate 86,327,778, forward strand.
ATAATAAAAAAGATTGCTTCTGCATAATGTAATTTCTTTGGTCTTAAATTAAGATGTCTTCCTGGATATATACAAGGTAGTACGAGCACAAAAATTCTACTGCTTGGGCTTCCAAGCCACGTCAATGTATGGGCACCAGCTAGCAATAAAAAAAAACAATGGAAAAATGTGTAAATTAAACATGGGGCCAGAAGAAGAAGATATATTATAAAAGAAAGTATATTATAAAAGAAAGTCAGAGTTACATACAATATATACAGGGTATGCAAAAGGGCAAGATGGCAGACGACTGGTAAAGAGCGTCGGTCTTGACCTAGCTTTATACTAAGCTCTTCGGTACCGCGGCATTTTTCTGGTCACGTAAGTACCGAAATTCCCGAAGCAGGTAATAATCATCTTCGCTAAAAAGCCCCCCCCCTGTTGTTTGCACTGACAGCTGCACATCATAGAAAATTATTGAGGTAAACTGAATGCCTGTTACAAGGTTCATTTTAAAGCTATAAAATTTTTCTGAAATTTCTGCAAAAAGAATTGTACTGCCAGTGGCAAAAATTGTGTTGCGAATGTTGCACTACTTGCTGCTCTTTGACACTTGATACATTTTTGCCGCTTTATCAAACTTTGTAACCACTAACTTGATAGCCCATGGTACCATCCAATCTTTATTTACTAAGATCATAAGCCATTTTAGAGGTTGTTCGATTTTTTTTTTTTTTAACTTCAAATGTAATTGATTTAGAGCTGTCCTCTAATAAAGTGACCTGTGGTTTTCCTGTTGATTTCACTAAGGATACATCCTGGCCACATATTAAGTTATATATTAATTTTGCTTTATCTGATGCAACATTTGATTTTAGAATGTCAAAGTTGTAAATCTTTTATGATAACTATTCCAAGGTTTTCTAAAGATTCTGATGTTGCTTTGCCTATTCCTGGATTATAATTAATCGTTTTTAAACTCAAAACCAACTCCAAAGCACTATTAGGGAACAAGACTCTCCGCTGATTGGGTTTGTGCATCGCTCCTACTAACACTTATTTATTATGAGCAATGCCTGCACGTAAGGTCAAGCCAAATTATCCCTTTTACGAATTCCTAATTTCTTATGCAACTGCAGAACCAATTTGTAGTTTTTCACAACACTCCCACTGACAAACATCACTAGACTGTCCAAATATGTCCACTGAAGTCAGATTTTAACCTCAACCGTTCATTCACTATGTTCGTTACATCAACATAATTTTCATCTAACCCAAGTCTATCAACCAAGGATGAATACTTTTGTAAATGGGTAATCAAATTATATGACAGTTGTGTAGATCCTCACCATGAATATTATTATTTGACCTTTAACTTAACCTAATACATTCATATTGTCAGTGTAAGGAACGGCAGTCCTCCTTCGGTCAGTTTATCGATGTTTTTGGAAGGGCGAGAAGCCCACAAATCCGCCAGAGAGAACATTCCAGAAACTCGCCCATTCCAAAAACAAATACACACGACTTATAAATGATGCAGAAGAACTATGACATTTATTGTGAAGGGTATATAATCACGAGTGTGGAGATATTTAAACATCACAATAAACACTGTTTGCGATGGGAATTAAACTAATTTTTAGTGTTACCTAGGTGAAAAATTGTAAGGGTAAAGTGTTTAAAGAAAAGGTGTAAATAAATAATATGTTAAAACTAGAAATAATATTGAAATTTGTGAGGAAATGACTCAACAACGAATTTCTAAATAATGTTAACTCAAATAATATATAGGCAGATATTAGACGATGAATGTCAATGCTAAAATGTATCCAGATACGTAACATATAGGACTTATAAACTTCAGCAGTAAGTTAACAATCCGTGACGTTACTTTTCAATTAATTATCATCATTTGTAAAAAATAAGCTTTCCTTTCAAAGTATCAAAAATTGTTGGGCATAGTCTAAACCATAAAGCTAAAATCCGCTAAAGAATAATTGAAACGAATATGCTGGATCATCACATACATATTTTACAAAAATTTTAGAAGTCAAAGCACCTATGTTCAGAAAAGTATATCTATATGTACATAAAAATATTACAAATTGGCACCCAACGTAGGACCTGATAGACAGAATAAACCTTCAAAACTAATGAACAATAAGAAAAAACTACTGAATCAAAAAAATATATTTCCTCAATTATTAAAAATAGCAATAGCTAAAAAAATGTGCTTTACTGCTCTTAAACAAATTTTTCTACGATATAGAATTCTTCGACGATGTATACTAGGCATTAGGAGATAGTGTGTCAGTGTATTTATGTTGCATGCCTATAGTGTTTGGATACTCACTAAGCTCTGGGTAAACTAGGCTAAGAGAGCATAGCTCCTTCTAGGACAAAATTGTAACACATGAATACACTGAGACGCATATTTTTGACACATCACATTACAGTTGCATTATTCGCAATTATGTATACGATTCATATAATCTGTAATATATATTTACAAAAGTATAGAGACATACATTTCTAATCTAAAATAAACAGGGTGATGAGATGTAATTTGCACGTATCACTGTTAGCAACGAAAATAACTCAACACGCGGAGACAACGCGTGCTCGATCATTCACTAACCTAGTGCACTATCTGGATGGTGTACATTTTATTTATAATTAATGTAGTGTTCTCATGCCAAGAGATTTTAAGGGCACATACCACTGATTGATATAAATAATTATTATTAATCAGCAACACACGGTCGTATTCACCTAATTAAAAACCTAGACTTATTTCTTTATTATTAAAGATAACATCTCAGTGTTGATTTATTAATTACACAAATATGGAGAGTTTTCTGCACTGTTTAGATACCAAACAGTGGAAAATTTTAATTCAGGTAGCATGAGTATATAATGGAAATTTTTGTAAATCCTATTTCAGGAAACATCCATTATATAATTTTATAAAATGGTGTTTATTATTACTTAAATCTGATGCGTTAACTTAAGATATTATATGTGATAGATAAAAAAAACTAAAACGAAAAATTGTCTTATTGATTATACTAGTGAAATATATTTTTTAGAGTATACTTATTTTGACATCTACATTCTTTTAAGAAATTATAAAAACTTTATGAAAAATATGTTTTAATAAAACATTTTCAGTTTCTCATTCCCTTTAACTTTTTTTATTTTTCAAATTGGTCATTATAGTTATATTTTGTTTTTCATTTATAGCCCATTTGATGGCCTCCAGCCTTCAGCGTTTATTGTAGATGCTTCATCTGACATTCTTATTGTTTTTATCACATCCAATTGAGGTATGCGAGGGTAGATTGAAAAGTTTCCGGAATGGGCAAGAAAAAGCAGTAATTAAACAGGCCTTTTTATTTTTCAACATAGTACCTTTGCAGGGCGATACACTTCTTCCCAGCGGTGCTCCAACTTTTTTAAGCCTTCAGAAAAATATGATTTCGGGAACTCTGCAAAATAAGCTTTAGTGGCGTCGATGACCTCTTCATTTGACGTAAAGCGCTTGCCTCCGAGCCAAGTCTTCATGTTTGTGCACAAAAAGAAGTCGCACGGGGACAGGTGTGGAGAGTACGGGGGATGCGGCACCACCTCGTAGCCTAATTCAACCAATTTAGCATTGGCGATTCGGGATGAATGGGAAGGCGCGTTGTCGTGGTGGAAGAGCACTTTTTTCCGCTGCAAATGAGACCGTTTCTCCTTCAATATGCCGTTGAATTGATTCAATATATCGCTGTAGTATTGTCCCGTGATAGTTCTTCCCTTCTGCAAAAAGTCGATGTGTATCACACCTTGCGAATCCCAAAAAACGGTGGCCATGACCTTTCCAGCCGATGGGACAGTCTTGGCCTTCTTCATCGTCAGCAAACGCGGCACCCATCGCGCCGACAGCTTCATCATGTCCAAATGTTCGTGCACGATATTTTGCACACGTTCATATGAGATGCCCGTGGTCTCTACTATTTCGCGCAACTTCACTCGTCGATCGGCTAACACGAGATCATGGACTTTGTCGACCATTTCTTCATTTGTGGCCGATTTTGGACGTCCACTGCGTGGTCCATCCTTGGTGCTCGTACGGCCACGTTTTAACTCGCTCACCCAGAAACTAATAGTCGAAAATGAAGGTGTGGATGTGCCACGAACTATCTGCAAAATATCTCGTATCTCCGTCGCCTTTTTCCCATCCATCCAGAAATGTTTGATGACTGCACGAAATTCGTTTTTATCCATTTTTGCAAAAGTGCCTGACTTGCTTCACAAGATATCCTACCAAACAAAAACGGAACGACGCACGTGTCTGAAAATTTGACAGCTTACCTAAAATAGATTAGCCTTGACAACCATCATAACAATTTCACGATACGTGCGCCATCTCTTGCCCATTCCTGAAACTTTTCAATCTACCCTCGTATATAAGCTAAATCTGATTCCCTCTTTAGTTTTAGATCGGCAATTCCATGACGGAGTTACTATGCTCGAATCTTCTGAATGGTCTGCTTATTTCGGTTGATGTTTTCCATATATCTAGGTATGATGGTTGCTGGCACAGTATATGGGCTTTCATATTCAATATTAAAAAGGGAACAAGGTGATAAAATATTTTTTCCCAAGGTAGCATGAGCGAGTACAATTGGAGGATCCGTCTTCTTGGCCCAATATTGTTTTGTGTAATTTGCTTCTACTGGACTGTTTATGTTTCTTTCTAATTCTTTCATTTGGAGGCATCTGATTTTATTTAGGTACTTCAGTGCTAAATATTCTCTCCGAGATCGTAACGGTTGCTCGTTGCATTCTGCTAGTATATCCTCTATTGGTGTTGACTTCATTATAAGCCATTATAAGCGCTTTATTTTGAACTCGTTCTATTAATTCCAGTGATGTCTTACAAGATGTTCCATATAGAATGCTTCCATAATCCAAGATTGACATAATGTAAGATTTATAAAAGATAATCATAATTTTGGGGTGTGCGCCCCACCAGGTTTTACGAATCGATCTTAAGATATTAAATCCTTTCTCTACTATATCTACGAATCCATCTACCTTTATGCTTGTTTCAGGGACTGGTCTGTGACGTGGGAAAATCACTAGAGCTGATTTACCCATGGATGTTGCAAAACCATGTTGTGTTGTCCAATTTTTATATTTATGTACTAACTGCTTTGCGAGACTTATTTATTTATTTATTTATCTTTGTCCTTCCATCTAAAATAATACAGATAAAAATAAATTATTTAAAAAGCATACATAAAATGTTGTCTGACAGAAGTACGGGCGGAGTTCACAACCAAATATGTTCTTCCACTCAAACCCAATTATTAACCATCATGTTAACGCAGCAAGGGTCCTCCTCGACATCTTAAATATTTGATTTATATTCATCACCTTTTAGGGAGAGCATATTTTGGCTGTTAATGTCAGCATGACTTCCTTTACAAATTTTATCTGTAGACACATGTTTTGATATTTTAATCTCTTCAGTGCAGCTTTATTATAAAATTGATTTCAAACATAAATAAAAACGTTTACTGAAATAAATATAATAAAATATAAATAACTTACTTAGGTATGTACGGCAACTGACACAATAATGAAATATAATCGACTGAAGGTCTTATTTATAACTGAAATGGATTACTGAATTCTACGGAAATAATTACGTTCGGGATTAAGGAAAATACTGTACTGAAGAGATTGAAATATCGAAACACGTGTCTACAGATGGTTATAAAATTGAGTATTGAATTATTTAATTGCTTTGGCTAATTTATTTTTAATTACATTAACCTAAATTCATTTCTTGTTCCAAATTACCATAGTATAGTCACTCACAAACTATTTAAACGTACATTCAATCATTTTTAGTTTATTTTACAGAAAGAAATACGTTCAAACTAGTGTTGCTTTGAGAGCCTTGCTATTTTGTAACACGCAAATTACTTTTGTATCATTCAATGACCATTGAAGTAGTAGCTAGAAAAGTAGTTGTTTCAAAAGTGATTTGTTCTTGTAGTCTTAATAAGACTCATTAGTATTCGGTATTCCTATTTGGCATAGTGTAGCCTCTAATATATCTAGCACCACAGAATCGCACGAGCCCTCTAAATCTAAAAATTGTGTGTTGTATCGATACCGTCGTAGCTGTTAATGCGTCTAATGTTCCTTTCTCTCTTCGGAAACCAAATTGGGTTTTTGGCAAAATGCTGTTCTTCTTCAGCCACCATTCTAAGCGTGCTTTTATAATCCGTTCAGCTATTTTAAAGATACATGATAATAGTGAAATTAGTCTATAACCCGATGGGGAGTTACAGTCTTTACCTGGTTTGGCAATAGGATTAATGAGAATTGTCTTAAGGTTATTATCATACCCGCTTTTTAAATATAGATTTAATTTCTGGAGAAGCAGATTTTTATATGCTATACTACTATTCTTAATCATACCATAAGTAATTCCGTCAATCCCTGGAGCTGTGTTGTCACTTTTATTCATACCCCTTCGAGTTCTTCTATGCTGATGCGCTTATTTAATGGATGTGGCTTATTCTCCGGGTTTCCTCCCTGGTATTTTCAGTAAATGGGGAGGGGGCAGTTTTACTAATGAATTCTTCGTATAATTTGTCTGGTATTGAGATACGATTATTGCATGACCTATTGGCAATCCTTTTTGTTCTTTTCCAAATCTCTGTCATGGGTGTAGAATTATTTATATAATTACAAAAATTGACCCAACTCTTTCTAGCTTTCTGTTTGAAGGTTTTTCTTTATTTTCGTATAACCTTCTACACTCAATATAATCTTCTTGTAGGTTGCTTCTTTTATATTTTTGTAGTTGTGTTTTTTTCTGATTTACTAAAGAGGCACATTCGTCATCCCACCAACAAGGTAGTGATATTTTGGTGCTCGCTTTGGGTTGAAATTTGGGAATGTTGTTGTTAACGCTTGTTACGAGAATCTCTGTAATATCTATGTTACCCTGATGTTCACTTAGCTCCTGTGTTTGTTTTTGATAACCACTCGAATTTTTCTTTCTTGTATTTCATATTCTTGATGTCCTATAACTGCTAGTTCTTGTAGGACTTAATTCCATATTTATCGATATTGGTCGGTGGTCTGTGCCCAGGCTGTCGTCCTGTACTTCCCATGTACTGTTAAGTGCCAAATTAGGAAACATTAACCTTAGGTCGATTACTGATCCGCGTTCATTTGGGGGGGAGAGAACCGTGTTGGGCTTCCGTCATTTAGTATCACTAATTCTGTGTCGGACAGAGCTTCTAAAATATGTTTTCCAGCTGTTGTTGTATAGGTTAATCCCCAAAGAGGGTTGTGTTCATTGAAGTCCCCGCCTAATATTACTGGTTTCGGTAACTCCGAAAAGAATTGTACCCAATCATTTTTTGTTAGATTACAGTTTGGTGGACGGTATATACATATAATATTAACAACTGAGTGACCTATTTCTACCTGAATTCTGCATATTTCTAATTTGATAAGTGCGGGTTTGTTCAGGTTTAGTATTCTATAATTAATGCTTTGCCTAATTAAGATGAGTACTGTACTCCACCCTTATAAAATATTATAAAATCTTTAACAGTTTCTAACTTCTCCTTCTCTGTTTCTTTACCAGATTCAGAAGTACCAAATGAATCTATAAATGTGATCAATTCTGCAAAGAATTGCTTGATTAGTACAATTTTGTTTGGATTATTAATATTTTCATTGAAGGAGGTATCCATGTTTCATTTTTCAAATGAAGATGTCGTTAATGAGAGATTTGCAAAGCAAAAAAAAAAATTGTGACGGTTCGGAGGTTACTTAACGTTTTTTTGTATTTTTATTATTATATTGGGTACCCAGTTTTGTATTAATCATTTTGATCGACTGCCTAGGCAAATGCGTATTAGAATCCGATCGTGTTATAGGTTCGGTGTTTTGTGACACCCTGGGCACATTAGGGAAAACGTTTATATCGGCGAGTGCCGCAAAACGGTTAGTTGTCGCAATTTTAGAGAAAGTGGGCGATTCAAAAATAGCCTTTACTTCTTTAAAAGACATATTATCCAATGCCATAATTTTTTTTATCTCTCTTTGATTTAAGTATGTTGGACAGTTTTTTGCTCGGACGAGACGCAATGGATGCAACTTGGTGGGCGCTTACACTCCACCTCCACTCTATGTTCTTCTGTGCATAATTTACACAATGTTTTATTGGAGTTACGCATGTGTGCGGAATGTCCAAAGTGTAGACATTTAAAACATTGCACCACTGGTGCTATATAGGTTTCCACTGGAAAGCTTACCCAGTTAATATACACATCATTTGGAATTTTATTACCTTTAAAGGCTAGGATAACCAATTGTCTTGGCATCTTTTTATTTTCCGGGTCTGTTTCCTAGATGTCGTTTTAGATCCAACGATCTTGATTTTTTCGATAATTCGCACTAATTAGCTAGCACACGGAAACAAGTCCTCACTCTCTAGACTCGAGCTGGACACTCGGGGTTAAAATGTTAATTATACAATTTTACACAGTGTATAAATATAGTTTCATATTTTATATAGAATTTTATACAACTGACACATTTTACTATAATCGAAATAATTACGAATAAAGAAATTCTAATGCCTAATTAAATCAAACAAAACTTGAAAGATATCATTTCATTATAAACCTCATCACGCATATATAAATACTTATTGTTTGGTTAACTCTACTTAATAATTTTATTTCCGCTTGATCGATTCTCCACCAAAAAATACTATATAATAGTGTAACGTTCCGCTGAGGTATCTTAAAAACATTTCGATTTCTAATTATAATTGAAAAGGACAAGCAGAAATACAAATAAGTCAATGTCGAGGTTTGGCAATCGGTTTTGTATTATTGGATTTGTTCATTGACTATGGAGGCTTCTACTTCGTTATACATTTTAATCACAAATTAAACACAATAATTACTTTGTTTTGTATAACAGTTATTTATTTAAACTGTGACCAATGGTTTCAATACATTCACGTATCATTTTCAAACCGAACTTTCGGTTTGAAAATGATACGTGAATGTATTGAAACCATTGGTCACCGTTTAAATAAATAACTGTTATACAAAACAAAGTAATTATTGTGTTTAATTTGTTATTGGATTTGGCAAAAACGCAGCACTGAACGGTCCGAGATTGGTTTTACTTTCGTCGTAATCAGTATTAGTGATGCCATTTGTTGCTAATGGACTCATAACTGATTATTGTTAATTCCGAATGCTGTGATTGCGTGAGTAATTATTAGTAGAAGTGACGTTTTTATGTTAAATGGTTATATTATGTTTGAAAAAGATTTTATTCAAGTAATTCAATAAAGTTTACATTTAAAAAAGATTTTTACCTTGTTATTATAAAAAAAATATTATAATTTAAATATATAGTTAAGTTTCACAAATTGTGAATTATGTTTTTAAAAGATTTATTTTTCTATTTCCTGTTACTGTTACTGTTAATTGTGGGAGCGCAAAATGTAGCGTTTGGAAAAAACTGCATGATAAGATGCGGTGCAGCTGCCCTGGAATATGCTTATTCGGCTCCGCGGATGACACGTGCGGGATATAATTCCTCCCTCCTTAGGTTTGAACGTCCACGTTCAATTTGGCAAAGGGTGGATACTTTGAGTGTCCTCTTGATTTGGATCAGCCATCTCGATTCGAAAGATTTTTCTTGGTTTGCAGAAAAGGTCGACTGAATTTGATGATCATGATAATGGTGAACACTAACGACAAAATTGCAAAGCTTGTAAATCCATAATGAATGATGTGAACCAGTGGTTCCAAATGTATGGGTTGCCGTTCCAACTCCTCGGCTTCTTGTTGGAGAATTGCTGGGTTTTTAAGGTGCCTCAGCAGAAGTTTTGTTTCCTGGTGAAATTCCAATGTTTTGTTTGGAATGCGGTATATCGGTATCTCGTATGTAGGTATAGTGTTCGCGTATATTGATTTGCCCATTATAATTCTGCAAGATGAACTGATGATATTTGTTCCTTGGATCCATTTTCTATTTAGCTGTCCATGACAATCTTCAATTATTTCTTGTTTCTTCTTCATTAGGGTCAATAATTGTCTATTTCGTAACACAGAGACAATTTGATAGTCATTAACATTTTTTGTAGTTTGGCACTTGTCAATGTTCGATGGGGTACAGTCTTCTAGTTCCGGTTGTTGTAGACATACGGTAATGGTATGGAATGTTTGGCAGTCCTCATTGGTCCAGTAATTTAAATCATTGATTTCGATTAAAAATGATTTTGGTGGAATGATTGCAATATTTTGGTAATTGGGTACAGGATAGATTTGGGAATAATTTGCAGAGAATGGTTTCAGGATGGGTATTTTGAGTAGAAACGTAATTGCTTCATATGTTCCTATTGTAATTAATTTTGATAATTCTAGAATTTTTATTAAGTGAGTGTTGTCAATAGATAATAATTGCGTTGGATTGTAAATTTTTAATAAGTAATTTTGGACGTTTGAAAGTTCATCGACATTTAATAATTCTAAATCAGGTATTTGTTTCCATTGCAGACTGATTGCTCTTTCAAGCATTTGTAATGTTTTTAATAAACGTTCTGATTGATATACCTCATTTTGTAAGAGAGTTCTGGTGTCTTCAATGAATTTTAGATTTTCAAGAAAGAGTTTTGTTTTATTTATATTTGACATTAAAATTTCTAAGTCAGAAGAATATCTTTTTGATAAGTGATTTGCAAAGGTAGTTAATTTATTTATTTGCTCTAGTTCAGAATTTTGGTTGTTATGTAATTTTTGTAAATTGTCATTAATGTTATGTAGATCGTCTTCATCAAGATTTCCGGTAATGAATTTGATTGCTTTCCCTAGAATGCTAACCAATGCTCTTTTAGATTTGTAATTGAACTTTCTTAATAACAATTCTATTTCTTTACAGTTTGATAAAAGTTGTTTATGAATTTCAAGAGTTAGTTTATCGATAGAGGCTTCGTTTTGTAAGGTTTTAGCGTTTGCTAGTAGTTGCTCAAATCCTATTTCTAATTGTGTTGTGTTTATAAAAAATTGAAAATTATGGTAATGATCAAGAATTTTCACTGGTCCGATATGTTCTTGAAAATAGCCGTTGTTATCAATCGGTTTGACCTGAAGGGCCTGGTTGTGGGGAACCTCGGTCATCAGAATCAGGAATCTGTAAAGAAGATGATTTTCTTAGCCGTTTCAGTTTTTGAACATGAGATGTAGTATTTCTGGATTTTTGAGTTTTTCCAAATATTTTATTCGATTTTTGTTTTTCAACTGTTATTTTTTCGTATTTGGGGTCAACTTTGCTAAGCTTTTTTCGGTTTACGTAAACGTCGCGATTTTCTACATTAGGTGGATCACCACGGGTTTCGTTGCGTTTTTCTAAAATGTTTTGTGCTAATTGTTTATTCTTTTGGTATACTTGATCGTAAAATGGTAAAATTTCTTGTTTTCTCTTTTCGTTATATTGTTCGTAAACAGTCATGTATAAATCGAATTCTGGATTTTTTTCATAAGGACCGTATAGTAAGTAGAAGGGTGAAAATCCAGTAGATGAGTGAATTGATTGATTATAAATTGAAACTGCCGAAATCATTAAATTTGACGGAATTTCGTTAGGGTTTTTAATTTTTAAAATTCTTAATTTTTCTAATATTGTTGAATGAAATCTTTCTACGGGAGAATTGGAACTTGGATTATTTACTGTCGTAAAGTGAAGTTCTATTTTATTCATTTTACAAAATTCTTTGAAAGTATTGTTTTGAAATTCGCGCCCCTCATCACACACTATTCTTTGTGGAATATTATGGTGAGAGATGTAATGTCTTAATTTATTTAAAACTGTTAAGCTGGTACCATTTTTTATCCAATACGCTTGTCCGTATCGTGAGAATAAATCGATGATCGTAAGAAATTTAGAATTTTGGAAAGAAAACGTGTCTATGTGTAAAACTTCTAATGGTCTTTTAGCTAATAATGGTCCTGAAAATTTCAATTTATATGGGTGTCTTTCGTACTTTGATTGTAAACTGACTTTGCATTTATTTATTACATCTGTTATAGTTTGTTTCATGTTTGGCCAGAAGTATTTTTCTTTTAAATGATTGTAAGACTCAGTTATGCCATTGTGATTTGAATCGTGGTATTCTATAACAATATCCTTTTGTTGTTCGTCGTTTATAACATCGATAGAGCGTTTGTTGCAAATGAAAAATTTAACAGTGTCATTAAAATTATTTTTACAAAGATTTTCGAATGGTCGTCTAAGTTGTTTATCAACGAAATAAATTGCATAGTTTGAATTTGGTTTTATGGTTTCTTTAATGAATGTCAAAAGATCTTGATCGATTGAATTTGCTGTGATCGTTACTCTGTAGTTAGTTTTATTAAATGGCGATTTTTGTAGGTTTCGCCTATATCAAAAATGATTCGATTAGAAAATATATTTAAAGATTGTTCTGAAATTGGAATTGTTTTGCCGTTATCACCGTCGGTTGAATGTACAGTACCACTTTTTTCAGTTAATGATGATTCTAAATTTTCGAGTATTTCTGAATATTCATTTAGGTTTTCTACTTGGGAATTAATAATACGTTCTATATCTTCGTCGTTTATAGCCGGTAATTCATTGATGTTTGCGATTACGGATTCGTTATCGTCTTCAGTATTATGGATCTCTATTCTAGATAGAGCGTCTGCTACTTGATTTTCTTTACCTTTTTTGTAAATTATTGTAAAATCGAACTCTTCTAACTTTAACTTCCATCGTACAAATCTCGAATTGGGTTCTTTAATTTTATAAAGCCAAACTAGCGGGTTGTGATCGGTTTCGATAATGAATTTTTGTCCAAAAAGATAAGGTCTGAAGTGTTTGGTTGAGTCTAAAATTGCTAAGAGTTCTCTTTCGATTGTTGAGTAATTTTTTTCGGCGGAATTTAGAGTTCTAGAGTAATAAGCAATTGGTCGGTTTAATTGAGATAAAACTCCTCCTATTGATACATTTGAGGCATCGGTCGTTAATTTAAATTGTTTATTAAAGTCAGGATAAGCAAGAATTGGTGCATTACAAAGTAGTTCTTTGCATAATTCAAAAGCTTGAATATATTCTGGATCTGAAATATTGATTTTGGAACCTTTTTTCAAACACTTAGTTAATGGGGATACGACTTTGGAATAATTACATATAAATTTTCGATAATAACCTGTTAATCCTAAGAATGACTTGATTTCTTTGATCGTTTCTGGTAATGGGTAGTTTGTTACAGCTTCTGTTTTTGATGGGTTAGGTTTAATACCATCTGGTGTGATAACATGGCCTAAAAAGGATACTTCCTTTCTTAGAAATTCACACTTATCGGGTTGTATCTTTAGATTAAATTCTCTCATTTTGCAGAAGATTAATTTAAGATGATTAATGTGATCTTGTAGGGATTTTGAAAAGATGACGATGTCATCCATGTAGACAAAACAAAATACATGTAAGAATTCTCGAAGGACGTTGTCCATAACACGTTGAAATGTGCTAGGAGCATTCTTTAGACCGAAGGGCATTCTTAGATATTCGTAATGTCCTTGATTTACAGAAAATGCGATCTTTTCAATTGAGTTGGGATGCATCTCAATTTGGTGGAAACCTTGGGATAGGTCAAGGGTTGTAAAGTAAGTACACTTGCCCAAATTATCTAGTATTTCTTCAATACGTGGCAGGGAGTATTTATCTTCTATTGTATTTTCGTTAAGCTTTCGATAATCTATTACCATTCTAAATTTTTTCTTCCCGGAGGCATCCGTCTTTTTTGGAACAATCCATACGGGTGCACCGTAGGGCGAAATGGAGGGTCTAATTATTTTATCATTTAATAGTTTTTGAATTTGATTGTCAATTTCTTGTTTCATACCGTGAGGGTGTCTAAAAGATTTTACATAAATTGGTTCGTCTGTCTTAGTTCGTATTTCGGTTTTAACTGCGTTACTAAATGTCAAATCGCAATTTTCGTTATAAAATATATCGGGAAATTGTTTACAAATTCGAGTAATCTCGCGTTTTTCTTCTAAATTTAGGTGTTGTGTTCTTAGTAATTCTGAAATGTTGATTTGTTTGTTTTGGGTCTTAGGGGGTTCATTAATTTCGTGGTTTAAAAAAGGGGTGACGTCTATACGTTCATTGCAGTTTAAATTTACTTCTAATGTCTCATCTAAAAGTAACATGCAAAAGCCATTTTTTGAAACAGCAAGGCACTCTGGAATAAAATATTCTTCAGATAATTTCGTTGGTGGAATAATAACTTCACCGTTGTTTAGTGTAACGGGAATCTTTACATAATTTTTTCCGTTAATTTTCTGTGGAGAAATGGTTTCTTTATTGAGTTCTAAATAAAAGGGAATTTTAATACCATTAAGTTCTAAAGTATTATTCTTATAGTTTATGGTCGCATTTAATTTTTCTAAATCAGAGCTACCTATTAGAGCGTCGAATTTTTTATGCGTAATTTGATATATCGGATGATATACCAAATTCACGAAGAATGGGAATTTTAAATTATCTTTACAATTAATTTGATTTCCTAAACCAGAAACAGTAAATGGTTTTTCATAAAAATATTGTGAGAATTTCTCGCAAGCGGGTTTTGAATTTATTACAGAATTTGTTGCACCTGAATCTACTAAAATGGTTAAATCTAAATCTGGTAAATAAATGAAAGGTAATTTTGATTTGATTTTAATGGAATTTAAATCTACGTTCCTGATGTTTCTATCGGAGAGGCCGGTATACGAAAATTTTCAGAATTTGATTCATAATTTTTATCGTCGTGTATTTCTAATTCATCGTTTAATGTGTCTAAAAATTGAGATTCGTCTTCATAATTTTCAGAAGGATTAGTTTCTACGTTATATAGTTCTTCAACAATTACCTGTTGTTTTGGCCTTGAATAATTTGGCGTTTGATGACTTTGTAATTTAGTTTGAACAGACATTGGAGTTGGTTTATTTATTCTAGACATGCCTGAAGCAGCCTGTGTACCAAAAACTTGTTTGTTTGTGAAAAATGTATTTTGTTGTGGCAAGGGTTTATTTATTGATCCTTGAAATTGTCTAGGTTGGAAATTTTGCTGTTGAATGGGTCTAGGTTGAAAATATTGATTTTGAGTAGGTCGGTGTTGTGAATTTTGAGCGTACTCTGGTCGAGAAAAATTATTGTTATTATTATAGAATTGATTTTGATTGTATCGGGGCTGTTGAGATTGATTTTGAGAAACGGGTCTAAAATTTAGGAATTTTTTTGTTGGTTTCTGTTGTTTTTCGAATAAATTCACAGTAATCCCATTCTTGTCTTCTATTATCAAAAAATCTACATTTATTTAAACAATCCTCAATAGTATTTAATTGAAAGTTACTTATATAACTTCTGTACGGTTCTAGTAGACCTATTTGAAATGTTTTTAGTGCTAATTTATTATAATCAATTTTCTTGTAGTTTAAATAATTTTGATCGGTTATGTTTAAAGTAATATGTTGCATTAAATCATTATATTTTTTTAATAATCTACTGTAATAATCTAAGTACGTTTCATGTTTTTGTTGAACGCATTGTCTTAAGGACGATTCTAGCAATTCCTCACTTCTTTGATCTCCGTATTTTTGTAATAAGGCATTTCGAATGTCATTCCATTCAAATGCGTTTTGATAAGCAATAAAATCTCTAGCTTCACCTTTTATTTTGGATCTTACCGAAAAACTAACTGCATAAGCTAAATCGGGTGATAATCTACATTCTAAATGTTTATGCAAATTATCAACTTCACTAATAAAGACTGACAAATTTTGGCCAGGTGAGTATTCTGGGCATGCATCAATAAATTGATTTCACTTCTGTCTGTAATTAAATTTTCGGATGGGTTCATTTTTGGTGAACTAAGTTTAGATTCGCGTATTATGTTTGATTTAATTTTATAATTATCAGTTATTTGTGTTCCTAATGATAATATCTCTAAATCGTCGGCAATTATTTCTATCTCACTTTTTTCACTTTCCGGATTTGAATGAATCATTAATTAAAATTTAAAGCAATTACGAGTTTTAAGGATAAAGAAAACAAAGGACTTACAGCACTAGGATTTGCATCTTATGGTGAGTGAATCCCTAAATGTATCTTCTCCTCTGGACTCGTCGTTGGGTTTTCTTTCGCGCGAAGACTTGAAAGCCACCTGGACGTGCAGCTCCCCCAGGGATAGAAATCACTTGCAGTGGGTCGATCCCGTCGATAGGTTAACACTTCCAGTCGCGAAAATCCTGTTCGCAGCGCCAGTTAAGTTTCACCAATTGTGAATTATGTTTTTAAAAAGATTTATTTTTCTATTTCCTAATGAATTACAACGTGTTTACTTTACAAGAGCTAGAGATATACTGTTAATTGTGGGAGCGCAAAATGTAGCGTTTGGAAAAAACTGCATGATAAGATGAGGTGCAGCTGCCCTGGAATCTGCTTATTCGGCTCCGCGGATGACACGTGCGGGATATATTATATGATACATTTACTCGCTTCTTGAAAGTCGAGTTGGTAAGAAAAGCTGTACTGGCGAGATCTTAAAGACCGAAAGACGTGTCTACATATGTCTTACATTATTTAATCTTATCGTTTCCATTGGAATAAAATCAATATAAATTTATTTTTCTTTTCAAACTTTTTATTAAACTAATTAAAAAACTTTAAAATTGGATGAGTTACGTGGAGATAACCTTGATTAAAAAAACTTTTTACCTAAAATTCTCAAAAGTTTGTTTGACAGAAATCATTGCATAGGTATTTATTATTACGTTCAAAATGAACATATTTTTTAATTCTTTCATATAATTGTAGAAATAGTATGCTGAAGTATATTCTCTGAGAATATATTTTATGTATTAATTTAATTCCATTTACATTCCCCTAATACCCCTCTAATTATTAAAATGAATGCTTGATTAATTTAGATCTAAATATTGAATTGAAGGCTTGTTAATCAACTTCAAATAAAAATTATTTACATAACGATTCGGTGTATCGATGTTTCGAAATAATATTTACATTTACTGGTGATACACCATGAACTTGATGTTCCACAGATCACTTGTAAGCGGGTAAAAATGTTTGCGGTTATGTGTGCCTAATTCCAGTTATATTGTTTGTTCTAATATAATATGATAATCCGTTATTATTAAACAAATAGTACTAAATAATAAAAGGTGTCACTATTTCTTACTAAATATTTTATTACATGAAAATAATATAACGTTTCAGCAAGCAGCTCGCGTTTGAATTTCATAGAAGTAGAAAATGAGAAGATTATATTTTTAAAGATTCTGTTTTAATGGAAATTTCTATTATTGCTTTCAGTATTTTCTGTACTTTTATGTATTAAGTGTTACTAGTTTATTTTTGCAGACTGGAATAAGTTATTCAAAATAAAACAATAGATTAGGTTTCTGCCGGCTTTTTAAATAATTGTTGGTAATAGTATATTTTACGCTTATTTACAATTTAAAATTATATATGTTTGCTAATACTATTCCTTGATTTAAAAAGTGTTGCCTCTATTTAAGAGCTGTTCTATTAACTATTGCTTTTTTAACAGACATCGACAAAAATATGAAATACCTCACAAATTTTAGACAAAGAGTTAAAAGAAATCGAAAGGAGATAAGCAAAAACAAACTATATATAGATTATAAAGAAACAAAAGAATATAAAGGAACAAAAAGTTATATCAGTAAAAAATAATATTGAATGAAATATCTTTGTTTATTTTGTTTAAATGAAAGATAACGCAAAAAAATAAGTACAATAAATCATGTATATATTCTGGTTAATTAAAGAAATATCAGACTAATAATATCAGGCTATTAACTTATTTTTCAAATATGACTAAGAAACTCCATTTTAAAATCTATTATTTCTAATAATTCATGTGCTAGAAAGTAATGGGTCTCTTTTGTACTATAAAATAGAATAAACATAATGATTTTAAAATAATGAAAATAGTGTAAACAAAATTATTTGATGATAATTTTAAAACATAAGTTATAAGATTTTATTCATGTATTTGTATCTCATTGACGACTTGATGAAAAATTACATCGACACTGAAGAAGCAGCTCAAAGAATTAGATGCCTCGAAATGTCACAAGATGATAAGTAAGTAAAACGAAAATGTTTTGAATATGAACATGAACTATTTCAGTTATGGTGATGCAATAAAACGATTATATTTAAGATTCACTTTGTACATTTAGTAATTAAAATAAAAGAAATGTCATTAGGGCTTTATTCGTCAAACTTATAAATTGATAAACTGGTTGAAAATAAAGCAATATAAGTGAAACGAATCAGGCGAATCTTAATTATAAACCTTTTATCATTGATTGAAATATTGCATACATATCTCACGATGTCGACCAACAAACGGCGCATCAGCAATAAGAATGCTGACTAACAGATGGCGCATATTTAGTTCAGTTTTCTATCAACGCGTGTATTAAGATTTTAGTCTATTTTTGTCTATCCCTAAAGGCTAAACATTACCCAATGTTTTAAGCATATAAAAACTTATATTATTATTATTATTACTATTATTATATGATTTTTTTAATTTTCAGCCGCTTAAAATCGACTAAATCAACACTTAACAACATCAATTTAACGCCAAAATTCAAGAACACTATATTTAATTATTCAATTATACTTTATTAATATAATGATTAATTAGTAATTAGTATTGAATCAGAGACAAAAAAATAAAATCTTCCGTCACGAAAATCGCAACCAATTATCGCACACGTAAAATTTATTAACAACTCGAAGATAAGTCGTGCAAACATAATCGATTGTAGTCCACCGCAAAATAGACGAAAAATTTAACAGTGTGCGAGCGTTTGTGTCGTGAACAGCACCTAGCCAAGCTAGCCGCCGATTATTTGTTGACTGTGAGCATTATTAGATAAGCGTCATATATAAGTAAAGTGGCGATTTCGGCGTCTACTTAGTGGGATCCAATATCTCAAAGCGAAAGCATCTTCCGGTGCCATCAAGGAGATTACCAGTGACTGTTAACTAACGAGAACACAGCAAAAACAAAGTGACCGAAAATTTATTGATTGCTTGGGTGGTAACAATGGTGCAAAATGACGTTCCTCTCCATCACGACGATCAAGGATACTTTGATTTGGAAATTGAAGGTAACATGTTTGGAAGAGAAATATTAGGAAATATAATATAATTATATATTAAGTAAATTAAAACACGATGGCTTTGTTTTAATTCCAAGCTAATTAAGATGTACCATGAAGTGAACACATCTACCACAAATAAACTATTTTATTTTAATTAATATATTTTGTTTAAGTTGGATGAATGATATAATAAGTAGATAATGGGTTACGCGAGTAACTAATAATAAATATTTGTGTTAACGCTATTAAATTAAAGAATAAATAGTTTGTTCAAGTCCGCTAAAAGCCTGTGGATAAATTAATTAAATCATTTCAACGTGTGTGTTTGAAAACGTGTTATAATAAAATTGAAGACCAACGAATAATCAGAAAAAAATCACTATTAATTGTTTTAGTTTGCATATGAAAATAAAAATAACATACAGACTATTCCGTACTTCACAAGTGAAGTATATTTTCATTTTCTTTATAAGAAAACAATTATTTTTAAATGTATATAAAATTTTATAACAAACATCATTTTCCACTACTATTATGCATCAACTAATTGTATTTATTACTTATATATAAACATAACAATTGTCTCCAAAAGATTTTGAGATAATACGAAATTGAATATAAATACATTAATAAGATTTATTAATTAATAAAACATTATAAATCACATTTTTCGATTATTCGATTTATAACTACATACTTTTGGTTATAATAAGCTAAACTACCGTTATTATTAATTTGGAAAATTCATAATTAATGCAATAGGGCTCAAAAAGTTTCCTTTTGCAAGTTTATTTATCTAACTTAAAATATGTTTTGTTATTTAATAAAATAAAAGATAAAAATAAAACTTATTACAAAATTTAGACACATTTGTTTTAAGTGGTTTAATAATTTACAATTATTTTATCTATACTTTATCTCTAATATCAAAAACCCAATCACACACAAATTTAGAAATTTTTAACAAATCTTGCTATGACCTATTCCTATTATATCTTGTTTCATACACTTTTCTATGAATTATCCATGACGATGTTACCTTGGACATTGCATTAGTTCCTTAACAAAATTTATAAGAAGGCAAAAGTTAATTTATTTGAAGCGTTATCCTAGACCGAACATATAAACCTTCGGGTGCATCATTATCTTTATTTTTTAATTGAATTATCTTCTGGAACCCTGTTTACCTCTTTTCGAATCACAATGAATATTTAATTGTAGAAAGGAACAAATAGGCGCACAGTGGCGAAGCCTTCAGTAATTTTAAGGTATTCAATTGATAAAAAACTTTACCGATGAAGTTACACTTAAGAGCAGTGTTTCACAACCCTTTTTGTGCCATGCTCCACCTAAGCCTTTCTAAAACTCTTATACCCCCCTATGTAACATATACATAATTTTTATTATTAAAAAATTGAATTGTTCACTTAAGAAACTTAAATGTTAGGTTTTAGCAAGAAATCATTAGGAATAGTGAATTTTCAAAACATATAATAAAAAACTGAAATTCAAATTCGAAATAATTTTGATAAAGATATCTCTATATTAATTTATTATTTTAAATTAGTGGGATCCTTGCGCTTAATGCTTGCTGCACAGAGATTTTATGTTAGGTTCCAATTTGGTTAGATTCAGTCTCAAGTTTTCCCGTTGTGTTATATCCAGACGATTTCTGTTTTTAGCAGTAAATCATTTACAGCACCAAATCCATATTCAGCTAAATATGAAGATGAAAACGTTAACAACAGTTTTCTTGCACATTTGGTTGAATTTGGGTATTTGATTTCTGTTTCCTTACAAAAGCCATGCCATCGCTCCTTTTGTATTAAAAAGAGTTTTAACTAACACATCATTTTGCATTTTTACGAGTTCTTCTTGATACTGCATATTTGATATATCAAACAAATCCACTAATATTGGCTGCATCATCCATGTTGGAAAATCAATTTGTTTTAAATAAGAAAATATTTATTTTAAATTAGCTGATAGAATTTTCAGACGAATGACAATAACAAGTATAGCGGTATCATTTACTTCACAATGTTGTAGCCAATTAAAGTGTTCAAAGTTTTTGTTAATATATTTCTGACATAACTCAATAAGGGTAATGAAACCAAATATCTTCGCTTTTGTATCGACAAGAGTTTTATTTGTTCCTTGAAGTTGCTTATTTAATACATTTAGTTTTTCAACTACTACGACTGTTAACAGATACTTCATTTCATGTTTGTCGCTTAAACCACCACTAAAAGTATCAAATAGTTGCATAAATCTTTTCAAGTTGTTCCCTTTAGAGATCCATCTTACTTCAGTGTGAAGTAAAAGTCTCACATGGTCTGCATTTTGTTCTTCAGAAAATAACTTGAAGGGACGCTAGCATTTGGCATTAGCTTTAATACCATTGATACACTTTATTACTGCATGCAGTACTTCATTTAGAACAGGCGAGATGTTTTTAGCTACCAAATTTTCCCTATGAAGAAGACAATGCTCAGGAATCATTTCTGAATTCTCATTTTCATCATATACTTTTAATCTTTTACAAAACAGCATTTCTTCTTTATCAATATATCTTACGTAAGTTATCAATATTGTCTCACTGACTCTCAAAGTTCATTCATCCATTTGCACTGAGAATTTTCTTGTTTTCAGCTTGTGAACAAGTTCTTTTTCAGCTTGTGAACAACTTCATTTTCAATATCTTCACTTATTTCGCCTATTATTCTACTAACAGTATTATATCTTTTTCAAGAATCGTTTTAAGAAATTCTGATATTGACGGTTATTAAATTCTCTCCTGATATTGATATTTATTCAGATTTGGGGATGAATAAAGAAATTTGACAACTAGCCTCAAGAATACGATTATTAGTTGAAGTATGAGCAGTAAATAGAGAAATCTAGCATTGCATCTAAATGGCCCGGAGCAAAAGGGTTGAACTCGTGTCGAGTCCATTTTCAAATTGCCCCCCTTAACAATCAAATTGCCCTCATGTGGGGCGTGAATCCCACGTTGGAAATCACCGCTTTAGAGAGTTTAAATTTTATTGAAACCGATTTGATGGTAATAACAATAATGTATTTCTCAAGAAGTTTTGATGTTGCTCCCATTTTCAACGACTGAGAATGGCTTAGAGGGCCTATTTTTAATGTCAAAAAGCCTTAAGACTAATTTTTATGAAAATAATTTCAATATCAATAGTAAAATTTCTTTGCAACCTTTTAGAATATTAATTTATGCAATGGGAACGTCTGTACTGCCATAATATCTTGTTTGAAATTACAAAAGTATGTGTGGGGTTTAGTAAAATAGCTAATAAATAAGCTATTTTAAAAAGACCTTTATTGCCATATAATAACATGCATATTAAATTCCTTCTTTCTTCCTTTACCCTCCCTAATTTAATCAGGGTCATGGCACCATCATCCCTCATTCATTTAGTCACCTTTTTGTTTATTCCCAACCATTCCTCCACTCATTGGCATTCCTCTGCCAAATGCTTAAATATCCCTTTTACTCACGCATTGTTCATAACTTTCTCCCATCCAGCTATTTGTTCCTTTATCTCTTCATCCACATCTAGCGACCTTTTCCTCTATACCGAGCTGACTGTTATTCAGGTACCTTGGCACCATCCTGTGCACTTTCCACATTTTAAACAATTTATAATATGCACTCATTTCAAAACAACCCTGCCTTCCACTTCTACTTCCTCCTGATTCTACGTTTATTCCATGCTCTAATCATCTATTGACTACATTCTCCGATAACCCTAATTTTTCATATATTCTCGTTCTCTCTATTCTCCTTTTAGATTCACCTAAGTTTATGCATGCTTTCCAGACCCTTATCACCAGTCTCTCATTCTCTAATCCACACAACTTCTTTCATAAAACGCTATTCTCTTTATACCTCACACTGTAGAGGTATTTATATTTATTTATTTATTTCTTGAAACATTATGTATCCTCACGTTTTTTAAAAAGTATGCTTTAGAAACCAGAATAGCTCTCCTTCTCTATGCAATCATATACTCTTGTTTCCCATATGCATCCCATAATTTACAAGACACTCAAAAATAGTTCACTTCTCTCTTACAATACTTCACGCTTTTCTTGCCTCTCCTTGCACCCATTTTACATATTCCACGTACCTGTCTGAAATTTTAAAAATAAATCCTTGATACTTGAATGCTTTAACCCTTTACCTCACTCTTCTATTCTAATTCTTTTATTATTTCCTTCCTTTGTTTATACCTAAACCTTATTCACTTTGTCACCCCTACATTCACACATATTCCTCTCTTATCCATACATCTTGCCACTATCTTCAACATGTCTTTCATTCCTTCCCAATCTGTCTCCATTACTACCATGTCATCTACATATAAAAGTATCCATACTTAGCCTTTTTCTATCACTACCACATCAGCTTGCCTTTCCCTAAGAACTTCTAATTCACAAATATATAGATAGAACAGCAAAGGGCTTAACGGGCACCATACGCATCCTTCAAAATGCTTTTACTTGCATCCATTATATATTGAATGCTTAAATGAAGCATAATTTTGCCTTTAAATAGGCATATTTTTATGACAGATGGTGTCACATATTTGATTATTCTTATTATACGCTGCTTTTAAGTCTAAGAACACTGCCAGAGTAATGATCTAGCCTGTTGTCCCTCTTTCTCTTCTAGTAACAAACCATTATTTTCAACGTTCTTTTCTATCTTGTTTTTCACCATGGTCATGTAGTTGTCTGCATTAGCAATATCTCCTCCTTTATGTACCAAGAACATAATCTCTACCCTCCATGATGCGGGTATTTTAGTTTTCCCTATTTACATTCAATTGAGCAGGTCTAATAAAGTGCAAAAAAAATAAAAGTTTTTAAGTTACTTTATTTTGTTTTACGTTAAAATGAAAAAAATGTAGGATATAAGCCACTCGCTATCTATATTTGTACTTCCGCAACTGTCATATCTTTAATTTCCTAAAAATTTCATCAGTTTGAACAATAATACAAGATGAGTTTTTTTTTAAATGTTCTCTATGGGTACCTTTGAAACTATAACTTGCACTCTCGAAGTTTTCAAAAAAAAGTCAAGATTAACTACATATTTTGAAAAAAGTAAAAACTTTCAATTATTCAAGTCAATATATCTCGGTTATTATGGCAGTTTTTATGGTAGAAAAAACTATGAAAGAAAAAGCTGTAGATAATTTTATACAGATTAATTGTATATATATTTACACCATTATTTTTCGAGATATGATACAAAACCACATTAAAAAAAAAATGAAAATCTAATAATTAAAATGGAAACATATCTTAAATCTACAACAATGAGTCTCATTAAGACTACAAAATAAATTACTTATTGAAACAACTACTTTTCTGACTAATATATCGACAGACATTGAATGATAAAAAAGTTATTTACGTGTTGCAATTCCCATTTCTGTTTAACTTTGACTTTTTTGTGGTGGAATTTTATTCGTCTTGTAAAGATACACTTCTTTCCTGATTTAGCCGTTTTTCTATCTCTTGTAGTTTCCTAGATCCCTATAGAGAACATCTAAAAAAACTCACCCTGTATTTTTCAATTAGAATTTAGAAGCGATATTTACTTATTTACATTTTGTATTTTGTTATAAAAAATCTTTTCCTTTCTGGATAATGTGACATAAAAATTAAATAATATTTATTTATTACAATAGCAGTTCACCTTAATTAAATAAGATTGAGATAAGTGAGAATTTGTCTCCTCTTTTTTGTATGAAGCAGAATTTGGTAGAAAGATTCCTATCACAAAAAGGCCAATAATTTCTCATTCACGGGAAAATAATTTTATAGTTCTATCATGACAAAATATTATAATGTCACTATAGAAGACTAATCAAAGAGGCAAAGCTAGAGCTGGTCATCTGAGATAAGCAGGGATCCACAATAGATCTGAAAAGGTCGCGGTGGAATAGGCGCTGGTGCCACCCATATTACATCTATCACTATAGAAGCGGAAATGACCAACAGCCTCTAACTACATATGCGAGCTCTAAATTTTATAATAGTACCTAAGAAATTTTATATATTGGTAGATAGCATGCGAAGCTAAATAAATCGCCAATGACTTTTTCGCGGCTGGATCAAAACTGCCAAAAATTCATAAATTAGGAAACCTTTTCAGAGTTGTAGTGAGTAGAAGTTGTGATCTATGACCATCGAAACGATTTCTAGCAAGGAGTAAAGACCCCAAGAAAAAAATTGGATAAAAATATGTCGGTGTAAAATAATGGAAATCTTAGATTTACTTAACTTTTGTATAGAGTAACTAATTACATTTCCAGATTATTCACCTACGCGAAGTAAGACTAGGTGTTACCTATGCTTTGCGTTAGCCGTACCTACTCTTTACTCCTTTTGGAACAACGGATAAACCACAATATATTGTATCGAGTAAATAAATTTTGGAAATTTCCAGATTATGCTCCTAATAAGTATCTGGGTTTGTTTTCTAAATTCCTTAATCAATAATACCGAACTGGTTTCATTTCCTGATTTACATACCATCAATCACCGGCTGAAGGGTATACCGTGTGCCAGATTAGAAGGACATTTTGATGATCCATGGGGGACTATTTAACACAACAACCACAAAAATGACCAGGTCCTACTTATTCCTAAAAGAATAATTTCGAAAAAGCAAGGAATCGTGTAAAAAATAGACTGGAAGAGCTCGAGAAAGCATAGAGAAAACACGGCTCTTACAGCCGTACTAATAGCTCCTTTTATGTGCAAATATCTTTATTCCTTTCCCCAATGTCAGTTGATGAAATAGCAATAATTATAAAGACAGTTTGTATTAAGCGATCATCTGGTCATGATGGTATACCATGTAATATTTTATTGCATGTGTTGGATAGTATCATATATCCCTTAACCTATTTAATAAAACGTTCTTTTCAAGATGGTACTTTTCCTGAGGAACTGAAAATATCAATTATAGTCCCAATTTATAAGAAAAACGATAAAAGCAGTATTACTAAGTACAGGACAGTGGCTCTATTATCGGTTTTTTCAAAAAATTATGAAAAAGCATTCTTTAACAGATTGATATCTTTTATTAATAAAGAAAATATTTTATCAAATAACCAATTCGGTTTTCGTAAAGGACTTGCAACATCTGACGCTATTTTATCCTTATATAATTATATTGTCAAAAACACCGAGGCCAGAAATAAAACAGCATGTGTCTATTTCGACCTAACACGGGCATTTGACACAATTAATCACCGGCTTCTCATGAACAAATTATTTGATCAAGGCATCAGAGGCCAAGCATTTAACTGGTTGGCATATTTAGATGGCCGGTCTCAAAAAGTTAAATTTTCTTCAAATGATGATACACTATTATCTGAGGCAAATATGGTCCCTACAGGTATTCCTCAGGCAAGTTCTGTAGGTTCACTGCTATTTATTTTATTTTTAAATGATATAAACGAATCCATATCCAATAGTTTTATTACATTATTTGCCGATGATGCATCTGCTTCAGTGATCGGAAAAAATAACTTCGAACTAGTTCAATCAACCACGTTGGTTGTATCAGAGATGCAAAGCTACTGTCAGCGTAATGGATTAGCTTTGAATGAATTAAAAACTAATATGCTTTTGTTTTCACCATCTTATTTAGATCACAGTCTATTGGTGCGTTGGAATAACAAGTCGTTAAAACAAAGTAACTCCGTCAATTTCTTGGGTCTTTTAATAGACTCGAATTTAAAATGGAACATGCATATTGATAGTATATCTAAGAAAATGTGCAAACATGGTTTTGTCATTTGGCAAATGCGAAAATTTATTACAATTGATGTTTTAAAAATATATTATTTTGCTCATGTTAATTCACTATTCAGTTACGGCATAATGTGCTGGGAAATTCTGCCCTCATTAATAATATTTTAATCTTACAAAAGAAAATAATAAGGAATATGACTTTTCAACATCCTAAAGTATCTTGTCGTGAACTTTTTAAAAAATTAAATATTTTAACAGTTATATCGCTGTATATTTTTAATTGTGTTTGTTATATCAGGCGTAACTCAGATAAAATTGATAAATGTCGAACATTAAGTAACTATAATTTTAGGCAAACTTTTAATTTCAGTTCCTATTAATTCTTTATCTATGACGGCAAAGAGCCCCAATATTATGGCAATTAAAATATATAATAAATTACCTGTCTCAATCAAATCAGTTTCAAGTTATAAATTATTTAATAAGAAAGTGAAATCCCTATTGTTACAATATTCATTTTATTCAATCACTGAGTTTTTTGCGTGCGACCTTTAAATTATGTGTACTAGTATTTATTGTTATTTGTGATTTATATACCTAGTATATTTTACCTTTAATTTGTATTTGTATTGAAATTTTTGACACTTCCTATGCTGTATTTTTGCCTAATGGAAATAAAGATTATTATTATTATTATTATTATAGTCGCGAATTAATCGGAGATTGAGGATTAATTTTCGGATCAGGTTAAAACGAGTCCAACAGTCGGTATATTCCCCCGGATTATTTATTCAAATAATCTTAGATACTGCAATAAATTGCGATTAATCTAGAATTCTAGAATCCAAGAATTGATCTCTGTCTATTAGTACGGCTTTTAGACGAATAAGAGCATACGTTGATCTATGTATATCTTAAGGTATTTCACAGGGATCGATTATAGGCTCAGTAAAAAATATAATATAAAAATTGATTTCCATTTCATCTTCTATATTGTAATTTTGTTAAAATCTGTCTGGATTTGCAATTTCTCAATCCCTAAATTCCCTCTTCTACTTTATCACATATTTAGTTCAGGTGATTTCTATTGTTTTTCTATATACTTTAAGTAATGTTATCGTTTTGATTTTATAGTTTCATTATAGGTCTTCCGTTGTCACTGCTCCTCTATCCTTTTTGTGCAATGCCTCGTTGATTTTAAGTAGGTTTGGTACATGTTTCTTTTATATTAAATTTCCTCTTATACCATTTTCCGTTATATTCTTGTCATTTTTAGAATTGTGTTATAAGGTACAGTATCAACATTAATTGATCCAAGATTTTTTTGGTTCCCTTTCGATAACCTTGAATTTTACGATTATTATTTACGATCGTTTTCATTTCTTTGTATAATATTAAATGTTGTGCGTGAGTTCTATTTCTTTTATTATTGCAGCCTATCTATTATCTTGCTTAAGTAGGCTAATAAATATACAAAGAACTATTCTGAATATTTAGTAGTATTTCTTGCTTTGTAGCCTGTTTCTTTATTCGAAGTCTCCCGCCATTACTTTTTGTAATACATTTCCTGGGTCCTCCTATTTTATTAAATGTTGCTTCGAATTTGTTTATATCCATATTTAAATAGATATAATTACAATATAAATTGAATAGATTAAGCAAACATATTACAATCGTAATTTCAATCATGATAATTTTTATTGTAATCATTTTTTATCCAAAGTATCTTTAATTTAAAAAAAAATAATTGAATGTAATAAACATACAATGATGTTTAAATATGTATAAGCACAAAGTATCTTATCCACAATATCTGAATTAAACATAAAGAAACATAGTAAGGTATTATACAACCAAATAAAAATACAATTGAGTGAATCGTAATGTTCGTAAATATTTACAGACTCGCTCGTGTATCAATTAATTACAATATAATAGTTTCTTTATATAATTGACGTATAGTGGTTTTACAAGTATTGTAATAGTAACCACATTTCCTCTTATAATTACAGTTATTGGAAGTTCCACATTAATGATACAGGTTAGATCGTAACGAATTGTTACGTAAGATGGAAATACGTTTTTTTTGTTTACCAATAAGTAATTTTAATTTTCTACGTTTGATTTCAAGGAACAATGAGATATCTTATTAATTAATTTGTCTTATTATTAATAATAGTAATAATTAGAGTATATATAACGATAGATTCTATAAAATATAATAAAACAAAGTGCCTGTATTAACAAAGTGCTTAGTAGTAGTAGTAGTATTATCGACTACGTGGTCTATCCGCTGTCTTTTGATTTTATGTGTTGTGTAAATGAGCGAATTACTGTAAAGGATCGCATAAAGTTCTTATTTTATTTAAAATGCTCATAATATACAGGGTTGAGCGAAAATATCAGAACGGTCGATTTCAAAAAAATGTATGGTTAATAAAAAATGTTCAAAATTGACAGGACTATCAGATTAAATACTAATATACGGGGTGTTTCATTAAAAAAGTAATATTATCTGGTTTTGAAATAAGACACCTGTTTGGTTTCATAACCAATTCAGTTTCCTGACACGTGTTTCGGTCAATGACGACCATTCTCAAAGGAATTACAAAATTAACTGAGACCTTTACGAATGGTCGTCGTTGGCCGAAACACGTGTCAGAAAACTGAATATACCAATATGAAACCAAACAATGGTCTTATTCCAAAACCAGATAATATTCTATTTTTGTTTCATCAAGAGTGCAGTGAGTATAGTATTTACCGCATAAAAAATGTAACCTTAATTCACCACAATTTTGTGAGCCACCCTGTATATTCCAATTTATTATAGATAAGTAGATTTGTTAAAGTCTTGTATAAGATTTTTTTGCTAACTCCTATATCTTTTGAAATAATCGACCGTTCTGATATTTTCTCCTAACCCTGTATATAATTTGTCGAATGGCAAGAATCTGTATGGTGCAATAACTTGACTGCATATATCCGGCTAAATCTGAGAAATGGCTTCAACTATAAGGGCAAATTGTCAGTATAGACCTACAACGTCATTAAATTTTAAATTTTGGCGGCCCATTCACGTTACCTCTCCGGGTGATAACTTTCAATTTGTCCAAGAACAATGCCCATTATAGTACTGGTTGGAGTTCTTAGAACTACACGTCGTATGCATCCATATTTTCATTCAGGCAAGCAGATAATTGATTTGTAGTACTAGCCGTTGGCGGTGATGGCCTTATCAATTTCGTTTTGCGAAAGTGTGGAAAACGTGAGTCATGTACGCCGACCGAAAACAAGCATTACTGAGGCAAACATTCGTGCTATCCGTGAGCTGATTGGAATTGACCGGCGACTTGCAGTATACAAAATTGCTGCAGAGATAGGAATGATTTCAATTTCCAATGAGTTCGGTTACCGAAAATTATCGGCAAGATGGGTTCCTCGCCTACAGAAGGAAAATCACAAAGCGAACCATCTTGCTGTCTGTGGATGGCTTGTGGCGTGATACCAAGCAAGGGGTGATTATTTTTTAAATCACATTGTTCACCTGTGATGAGACGTGGGTGCATCATTACACCCCAGAATCTGAACAAGCAAGCATCTAGTGGAGACAATCTAAAATTTACTTTATAAAAGAAACAAAATACAGCATGTTTGGTG
This sequence comes from Ontholestes murinus, assembly GCA_963969525.1. Classification (NCBI taxonomy): domain Eukaryota; kingdom Metazoa; phylum Arthropoda; class Insecta; order Coleoptera; family Staphylinidae; genus Ontholestes; species Ontholestes murinus. The sequence goes on from OZ018387.1 coordinate 86,358,494, forward strand.
AATTAAAAAATTAAGAATGAATCCAGAAGCAACCAAGGGCCATCATTTGTATGTAGAAGAATATGGGTCGAGTGGAAGATCATTGAGAAGCAGTGAATTCCCTCTGTGATTGCTGCGGCCAAAATTCATTTTTTTTCTACATGTTTATAAAGCGTTGACAATATACAAAAGTTTTCGAATCAAAAAATTGCCCTATTCATCATTTTTATGATTTGTATTTTGATGAATAATTCAAAAATATTTATTACAAGAATCTTGAAAAGATCAAAAAGATCATAAAAGGATTAAGAACCTTCATTACACTGACCTAACTATTCTGTAAGGCGGAGAATCTAGAAACAACGTTCTGCAGACTTTGCGGTCTCGTTATCTGAGATGACCTAAGTTCTTCGAGTCCTTCAAGAAATGAGAAAAGACTCTATCGAACGATTTATAGACGTCATCTTCAATAGTTGATGGTGGATGGAAAGGCTGGTTGGAAACACGACTTGTGAATCAGGGTTAATTTATGCCTAACGTCAACAGCCCATTATCAAAATTCATGAGAGTTATTGCCTGATTTCTTATTGATTTAAAGACAGTTTACAGAAATGTGATTAAGCATAGTTTTAGATTAATTGTTAGGCCTTCAGAAGCAAGGAAGGAAGAAATAATTTGAAAATGTAATCATAGAATGTAATTTTGTAGTTATTTTCTTCGGTGAAATACTATAAATGTACAAGGGTGGTAGTTTTGGGCGAAAGTTGGAAATTTCCATCATGCACCATGCTGACAACAGCAATCGATTCCAAAGATGAAAGAGCCCAAAATGTATATATTCAGATGAATGGATCTATTCTTGTCGCCAAGAATTTTAACCATTAAGGTATAAATACAGGTATTTCTAAGCTTTTTTTAATAATCCCATCGAGTTCATATAGAGTAATTTATTTTTACTTTCCCTGTATTGAATATATAGGGATAGTATTGTTTTCGTGAATGAGAATGTCTGTGGGCGTAGTATCTCAAAAATAAATGATCCGTTTGAGATTAAACTTCAAACTTAAGATTGTATCATTAAAAACTACAACTCAAAAGCTTGTGGATGTGTACTCGAGGCGTTTTTTGATTTGCCTCGATATTTTTCTAAACTCGAAAAATATTACATAACTTTTCAAACAAAATTTAAAGGGAATAAGAAACTGAACAAGATTTATTAAAACATATTTTTCATAAAGCTCTTTACTTGCGAGAAAAAAATTAACAATTAAAAATTTTAATATTTTTTGCCTATTGCTAATAAACTACTATAGGAGTTTAGAATTTATATTTAAAATCTTCTCACCCATCGTGCATAAAAATTTTATTTATTTCCTCACCCAAAAATTTTACCTTTTGAATTTAATTTTTATTCAAAAAGTTTTGTAATTAATTTTACTCCAAACCGCGAGACGATTAGTAATTTAAATTTATATATATGTAAGGTGGGCGGGTGGCCTCTATCCCACTCTCCAATCAGTAAAACATCATCAAAAATTAAAAAAAAAATTGTATGAATAAAAAAAACTTTTCTTGAGGATTCTAGAAGTGTACAGTAATTTCTTTTTCTTATCTAATAAATAAATAGATATTTCCAGAATTTTTACCAAAGATTTTAATCGAGAGTTCTAGATTATTCAGAAAGTTCTCCAAAGATTTTGTTTAATTTTACAATTTATTAGGATATTTTCTTCAAAATTTCAAGAACTTACTTAGAGGCTTCTAGAAGTTTCAGGAATTCCTCCTCCATATTTTCAGTTTTTTTCATCTTCCTTTTCAAAGAATTTTGATCGAGGATTCTAGAATTTTTCACAAGTTTTCCTTGTAGATTTCTAGAGCTTTTTTTGAAGTTTACAGTAATTTTTTCTTCATTTTTCCAGAATTTTTAGCAAAGGTCTTAGATTTTTTAGTTAGTTTCAATATTTATAGTATTTTCTTCGAGGCTGTTTTTAATATTGTCTTATAAATTGCAAAGATTTCCTTCAGTGCTCAAAAATTTAAAAAAAAACTCTTTTCCAGAACTTTAGACTTTTTTTCGAGAGTTCAGAAATTTCCAGTAACTTTTATACAGATTTGGAGACTATAGATTTTTCTAGAAAATCTGTTCCTAGAAATCTAGACTCTTTTCATTTTCTCTCGTCCAGATATCAAGATTGTTTTTTTAAACTGTCTTTTAAATTGCGAAGTTTTTAGAATTTTTTTCTAGAAATGTAGATTTTTTTGTAGAATTAAAATTAAATGAAGGCTTTTTTAGAAAATTTGTTTTTAAAAATCTAGACTTTTTCGAGTTCAGGAACACATTTCTCCACGTTTCAAGTTTTTTTTTTTTTCAACTTGTCTTCTAAATCGCAAAGAGTTTTGTGAGGCTCTTGAATTTTCCTCTGGAAATTTTCTCGAGGATTCAGGAAATTTCTAGAAATTTACTCTCCAGAGTTCAAGATAGTTTTGAAGTCGTCTTTTAAATTGCAAAGATTTTCTTTGAGGCATTAGGATTTTCTAGATTTTTTTTCTAAAAGTTTAGAGTTTAGAAAATGGCCAATAACTGCTTCCCCAAATTAAAAAAAAATGTTTTAACTTTTCTTATAAATTTCAAAGATTTTCATTCAGGCTCTAGATGTTTTTTAATTCGTCTTCTCGTTCGTTTCATCTATATATTTATTAAAATATGTTAGGACGAAAAACGAAGCTAATAAATAATAAAGAACCTAGAAACGAATAAACCTGTCTGTCTGCGGAAAAAATACTTACAACTGTTTTTTGGGATAGAAAAGGCATACTGCTTGTTGATTTCCTTCATAAGCGACAGTCAATTCTAAATATTATTGCAAGCTTCTTGATGAAGACAAACTGGCTTAGACGAGAGCAAAGAAAAGACGAAGCATACCTATCTTTCGCTGGTAAAAATTTGTATATAAAAGCAGATGCTGTGTAGAAACCATTTATATATGCTAGTATACTATCAATAAAAGAGACATATTTTAATATTTACTGTTTTATAGTTTTGAAGATAAAATAATATAAATAATATCAAAGAAACATACGATAATACCATAAAGGTCATATAGGCCACCTATTGTCTAAACGTTGCACTAGAATCCAAATGGGTGGATAACCACCGACAATGAAGGGATCTGTTAACAGCGAAAATTATAACAATAATAATAATGTACACATTATCCGTGGCTGTTGTTGACGGATAACATTATAAGCCTTATCTATTTTATTATATCATTAAAGAAAATTTAATTATATAAAGATATTCCGAAGTATCTTAGACTTAATTAAATTACTTTTTTATTAATTTTCCGATAACTTACCTATTATTTAACCTGATTTTAAACTATAATTTAGCCGTAAAAAAACTAATATTAGTACTCACAGACTTGATAAATCTTCTATTAATTCCATATAGATTTCATAGCTGGTGAAACAATTGGAGTTCTTATACTTTATGACATCATATTAAAGGATATATTTAAAATTGTTAATCACAAAAATTATGTTTGTGGAAAAATTAAAGCTAAATCCATAATGGGGATATTGAACAACCAAAAAATTATCGACCAATATCCCTTGTTGCAATTATTTCAAAAATCTATGAAGCCGTTATCTATGACCAATTATATAATTACTTTGAAACAAATAACATTTTTAACCACTGTCAGAATTGTTTTCGTAAAGAACGCTCAACTATAAACTCAATTAATGAAGTAATAGATTGTATAATTGATGGCTCTGAAAAGAATGAATACAATGGGGCAAGTTTTTGCGACTTATCTAAGGCGTTTGATTGTGTGTCGCACTTCATTCTAGTCAGTAAGTTATCAAAGTATGGATTTAATAAAGTAAGTTGTACTCTAATTCAGTCATTTTTATCTGAGAGGAAACACTTAACAAGTTTTAAAAACGAAAACTCTTCGATGAAAAACGTAGTGTGTGGTGTTCCACAAGGGTCATCTCTGGGTAATTTATTATTCCTTGTATATATGAATGATATATCTTCATGTGACATGCTATCAAAATATGTATTATTCGCTGAGGATACGACGGTTCTAAACAAAGATAGATCCATGGATGATCTTTTCATGAGAATGCAGCGTGGTCAATCAGACGCACAGGAATGGTTCTTAGCGAATCAATTAAGTCTGAATGTGTCAAAAACGAATCAGATTATATTTTCACTGAAACATAATAAGAAAATAAATAACCCCGACAAACTAAAATTTCTTGGGGTGTATTTAGATCCTAAATTAACATGGAGGGAACATGTGACCTACATTGTCAATAAACTATCGAACAGTTTGTATGCTTAGAAACATATCAAAATGTGTATCAATAGTTTCTATAATAATGTACCACTTTTTTTCGAGTCAATAGTTAGATATGTTATTATTTGTTGGGGTCATTCGTCTAATACTGAAAAAGTTTTTCGAATGCAGCGAAAAGCAATAAGAGCTATAAGTGGCCTGGGCAATAGGGAAGATGTTAAAAAAAATCATCGAACTTAATATCTTAACAGTTCCTTCACTATTTATTATTGAGAGTATTCGATTCATTATTAATAACCTAAATCAATTTAATCTCTACTCTGATTATCACAAATATTGTACAAGAAATAAAATTGACGTTTTGACGAAAGAATGTCGATTGCTTAAGAGTCAAAACGCATTGAATTTCTTAGCACCAAAATTTTATAATAAATTGCCTAGTGAATATAAAGAGCCACCAAGCAAACTACTGCTTCATAAAATAAAAACAATTCTTCTATCTAAGGCATATTATACACATAATGAGTATACCAATGATTTAAAAACTCAATGGTAAAATATCAATTTAGTCAAGATATATATTTTAATATGTTTTATATTTTTAACGTTAAGATGTATATTAAAATTAAAAATTTCAGCTTATATTATAAGTGAATACGATTTTGTAAACGTGAGCGACAAGTCCTTGACAAAATAAATCGCCGTTTACTAAAATAATTTCTTACCAGAAAATCTCTTTAGAATATACTCGATAATTCTCAAAACTTAAGTTCAGTACCGATCATCAATTTCTCTATCCTGACGAACTTATCCATCACAAATTTATTTTTGTTTTTGGTATTCATTACCTGTGTATGATTTTATTATTGTTTTTAAAAAAGGAGACCGAAGATCTAAATAAATAAATAAATTTCCATTAAATCCGTAATGTTTATTTTTTATTTTTTGCTCTCTGTTTTCCGTATCATTTGTTTTAAGTTAATTGTCTTCTTTTTATATATTAAAATGATCGTAGCAACCGTTACTACGTGGTAATTCAATTCAATAAAAAATGAACACTTTTCAAAGTTTTATACCACAAATATTACACGACCATAATTTATTATCATGTGTTGTTTAAGTGTCTCATTTTTCAGTTATTTTATCTTTGTTTGTCATTCTTTAGTTTTTCTTCTCTCCTTTCTCTGTTTGTCTTTGTCATTTGTCCAATTCTTAATTATTTACATGTGTACGTTATTCATCTGGGTTATGACTGATCTGTTTTTGTTTTTCCATAATTTCTATTTTTTGACCTTGGCTTATATCGTCTGTGTTTTCCTGTATGTTTCCCGTTTCATTTATATCTGCTTTTTTTCTACGTTTGTTTGTTCGTATTTTGTCTATTTTTTTATTTAGTGATTGCGTTTCTTTTGTCTGGCTTTTGACTCTTAGTTTTTCAATTATCTCTTGTTTGTTATATATTATATTATACACGTTGTCCCCTGAAATTTTGAATATGGGTAATGTAATGTGTGTATTGTATCTCGATTATTATTATTGGTTGCTATGGTTCTTGCTACAATATGCATGTCAATTTGACTTACATAGTTTCAAAATGTTAACCGGAATTTTATGATCATCTGGGATATTGTTTGGCTCAATAAAGAGATGTTTTCGAACATTGAATAAGATGAACATTGTAGTTATTTGTTATACGTTACGTCAGATTGTGTAAATATGTTTCATTTTAATTCCCTATTTTATTAAAAATTAGAAATTACTGATTATTTCCCGTTGGTCAGTCCATTAAAATACGTCACGAGCGTGGTAACTAAGTAACAAGTAACGAATTTAAATGCCCGTATTCAAAATTTCAGGGGACAACGTGTATATGTTTTATACCTTCTATATTGTGTCTATTTCTGATATCTTATTTTCATATATTTTATGTGGTATATATTTTGTTTTGCTTTTTATTGTTAATCTTATACTAATTATTTGTCTGTATGCTGAAAATTAAAAAAATAAATAATAAGTAACTAATATTTTACGAGATATTAATAATTATATATAATTAATTATTTTTCTTGGCCAGCGGTATTTCAGCATGTTTGCTATTTATTTTTCTTACCTATGTCGATTATGTTTTCTCTGTATTTCTTGTTTCTTTTTTTCGTTTGCACTTCACACTGCCATCTATCAATTTTCTGTTCCTCTATGTATTTAGGCGAAAGAAAAGTAGTTAATCTCTAATTCCCATTGGATAATTTTAAAGATATTTCGTTTCCAGTTTTTCAACCAGAAGTCGACTTAATTATTTTTTTACTTTCCCTATATACGAAGTATATATAGGGGAAGTATTGTTTTCGTGCATGAAAATGTCTGTGGGCGCTGTATCTCAAAAACCAATGATCCGATTGAGATGAAACTTTAAACTTAAGGTTTTATCGTTAAAAACTGGAACTGAAAAGCTTTTGGTAAACATTCATAAACCGGAAGTGGATGTTTACTCGAGGCGTTTTTTTGATTTTTCTCAATATTTTTCCAAATTTGAAAAATATTACATAACTTTTCAAACAAAGGTTAAAAGGAATGAGAAACTGAAGTTTTATTAAGACTTGGTTTTCGTAAAATTCTTAACTTGTGAGAAAAAAATGTAACAGAATATTTCAGAACAATTTTTCGTTAAAGATTCTTGAAATTTCAGTAATTTCTCCTCAAAACTTTCAGATTTTATTGCAACTTCCTTTTCAAAGAATTTTCATCGAGAATTCTACAAATTTTTTAGCAAAGATTTTATTCAAAATTTTTCAGAAAGTCATTATTTATATTTATTTATAGAAATTTCTTCGTGGTTTTTGTACAATATTTTGTTTAACTTTTTCTATAATTTTCTCAGATGATCCATAGATTTCATTTTAGATTTATAAAACTTATTTCAGAATTCTAGAAGTCTACAGTAATTTCGTTTTCTTATCTAATAAATAAATAAATAGATATTTCCAGATTCCAGAGTTCTAGATTTTTCAGAAAGTACTTTCAAGATTTTCTTTAATTTTATAATTTATTAGGAATATTTTTTCTAAATTTCTAGAACTTACTTAGAGGCTTCTAGAAGTTTCAGGAATTTCTTCTCCATATTAAAAGTTTTTTGCATCTTCCTTTCCAAAGAATTTTGATCGAGGATTCTAGAATTTTTCACAAGTTTTTCTTATAGGTTTCTAGAGGATTCTGAAAGTTTACAGTAATTTCTTCTTCATATTTCCAGAATTTTTAACAAAGGTCTTATTCGGGAGTTTTTTAGAAAGTTCGTTTTAATATTTATAGAATTTTCTTTGAGGCTGTTTCCAGTAATTTCTCTTCCAGATTTTAAAATTGCCGTATAAATTGCAATGATTTTTTCCAGAACTTTAGACTTTTCTCGAGAGTTCAGAAATTTCCAGTAACTTTTATTCAGACTGGAGGCTATAGATTTTTTCTAGAAAATCTGTTCCTAGAAATCTAGACTCTTTTCATTCATTTCTCTTCCAGATATCAAGATTTTTTTTCAAGCTGTCGTTTAAATTGCGGTGTTTTTAGAATTTTCAAAAAAAAAAAATTTTATAAATTCAGAAAATTTCTAATAAATTGCGAAGATTTAAATGAAGGCTTTTTTAGGAAAATTGTTTTTAAAACTCGACTATTTTTGAGACAGAAATTTTTAGTAATTTCTTCTCTACATTTCAAGATTTTTTCAAATTGTCTTCTAAATCGTAAAGATTTTCTTTGAAGCTTAGAATTTTTACAATTTTCTTCTAGAAATCTAGATTATTTTCTCGAGGGTTCAGGAAATTTGTAGCAATTTATTCTCTAGAGTTCGAGATTTTTTTTGAAGTCGTCTTTTAAATTGCAAAGATTTTTCTTGAATGCCTAGTATTTTCTAGAATTTTTTTTCTAAAAGTTTAGAGTTTAGAAAATGGCCAATAACTTATTTTATTTTCAACTATTCTTATAAATTTCGAAGATTTTTTCAGGCTCTAAATGTTTTTTAATTCGTCTGCTTTTCGAGAATTCAACATTTTGTTTCAACTAGAGGCTATAAACTTATTTAGAAAGTTCTAAATTGCAGAATTTTCTTGGAGAGTCTACATTTTTTCAGAAAATTATCCCCTAGAAATCTTTTCTTATTTTAGAGAAAGTTTAAAGAATTTTCAGTAACTTCTCTTATATATTTTCAACTGGTCTTCTCAATTTCTACGAGGATGTAGAATTTTTAGAAAATTTTAATTTAGAAATCTAGTATTTTTTTCAAGGGTTCAAGAAATTTCCAGATTTCAAGGTTATCTTCTTATCTTCTAAATTACAAAAATTTTCTTGGAGGCTATAGAAAATTTGTTTGTAGAAATCTAGGTTTTTTTTGAGGATTCAGGAATTTTTCAGTAATTTCTCTTTTTTGAGGCCTTAGATTTTTGGGAATGTTCGTTCTAAAATCTAAACTCACTTTTTCAAGAATTCAAGAAATTTCCACTAATTCCTTCTCTAGGTTTCAAGATTTTTTAATTCAACCCGCTTTCTAAATTGTGAAGATTTTATTGGTAATTTACAAAAATTCTAACCCACCCTAAAATCAGTAAAACATAAGCGAGGGATTTAATTAAAAGTTGTAAAACGTAAATAAACATAATATTATTGCAAAATTTAATAGATTTATTCCAACAAATTTTGAAATTTAAAAAAAAGAAAGACAAAACTTTTCAAACAAACAAAAAGTTAAAGTAAAGTTAAAGTTTTTTTGAAACATTTTTTTGTTCTTAATTTGAAAATTTTGATTTTTTTATTATTGTAAAACATATAAAATCAAACTTTAATTTTTTTAAGCAGAAACTTTCTACATGTATTCTGAATGTATTTAGAAAGTTTCAAGTCGATGGCAATTGTTTTCATTTTTTTTTTTCAGACCATCAAAATTATGATTGCAATTTTTTTAATGTCTCTTTAATTTGACGTGAAGTTATTTAAAAAAATCTAAAATCAAACGTTTGAATTTTTTAAGCAGTAATATTCCTACATTTAGTCTCAATATATTTAGAAAGTCGATAGCAATTGTTTTTATATTTTTTTCAGGCCGTCAAAATTTTGGCTGAAATTTTCTTAACATCTCCTTCATTTCGCGTGAAATGATTGAAAAATCTAAAACCAAACTTTCGAATTTTTTAAACAACAACATTCCTACATGTATTCTGTATATATTTAGAAAGTTTCAAGTCGATAGCAATCGTTTTTAAATTTTTTTCAGACTGTCAAATATATTATCGCAGTTTTATTAACGTCGCTTTCTATTGACGTAAAATTTGAAAAATATAAAACCAAACATTTGACTTTTTAACCATCAACATTCCTACATATATTTTAAATGTACTTAGAAAGTTTCAAGTCGGTAGCAATTGTTTTTATACTTTTTCAGGCCGTGAAAGTTACGATTGCAATTTTTCATCGTCTCTTTCATTTGACCTAAAATTATTTAAAAATCTAAAATCAACTTTTGATTTTTTCAAACAGTAACATTTGTACATGTATTCTGAATATATTTAGAAAATTTCAAAACGATGGCTATTGTTTTTATATTTTTTTCAGACTATCAAAATTATGATTGTAATTTTCTTAACGTCTCTTCTATTTGACGTATAAATAATGAAAAAACTAAAAATAAACCTTTGATTTTTTAGGCAGCAACTTTTGTACATGTATTTTGAATATATTTAGATAGTTTCAAGTCAATAGCAATTGTTTATATATTTTTTTCAGACTGTCAAAATTATAATTGCAATTTTGTTAACTTCATTTGACGTAAAATTATTAAAAAATCTAAAATCAAACTTTTGATTCTTTTAAGCAGCAACATTCCCAAATGTATTATGAATATATTCAGAAAGTTTCAAGTCGATGGCAATTTTTTTTATATTTTTTTAACACTGTCAAATATATGATTGCAATTTTCTTAACGTCTTTTTAATTTGACGTAAAATGATTAAAAGATCTAAAAGCAAACTTTTGAATATTTAAGCAGCGACATTCACACATGTATTCTGAATATATTTATAAAGTTTCAAGTCGATAGCATTTGTTGTTATAATTTTTTCAGACCGCCAAAATAACCTCATAGTTTTCGAGAAAAATATAGGGAAAGTATTATGATGGCCACATCACTATTTTTTCACTTGGCACACAGTTTCCAAGATATATGTATAACTGCCGTTTCCTCGGGTGTACAGTGTAAACATTATTAAAATCATTTGAACAGTGACAAAGAAGTCATTTTGAGAATGTGTAATAACATTCTGTTCTAGAACCTTCGCGCATGGCCGACTAAATATATACATTTTGTTTCTTTATTTTGCTTGGTCTTTTCGTGGTTAACTTTTTGCTTGTCCTTTGTTTCTCTGTTATTGATCTTCATTATTTATGTCTGTACTTCTATTTATTGTGTGCCTTTATCTGCCTTGTTTTTATGTCTATTATATTCTGCCTATTATTTTCATTCTTCCTTTATTCGTAATTTATCTCGATTGTTTTTGTTCGTACTTTTTACGTTTATTCTCTTGTTTCAGATAAATATTTCGTTTTTCGTCCAACTTTTGTCTTGATTTTGATTTGTCTTTAATTATTGTTTATATTCACACTTCGGTAGGGACCGATTATCGCACGACGAAGTGAGCAGTATCACTCCCAAGAAAGGTACCAGGTTCATGGAGAACGTGGGGTGGGACTGATTGGGAAGTGATTGGTTAAGGGTAGAACAATAGATCTGTTAGGTCGCATTTCACGAGAGGCTAACACACCTCACTAGGACCCTATTTAACCTATAACCTATTGTTTATTTTAATTATCGTTTATATTTTATTTGTTAGTTTTTCCTTTTGTTTATTTGATTCGATGTTCTGTTTGTTTTTGCATCTTATATAAATATTCTTTTGTCAATCGTTGTCTTATTTGTATATTTATGTTCGTCATTAAATGTATCCCTATGACAGGTTTCTTGAAAATAGGTAATCATTTTTGTAATTTTTTTATCTAATATTTATCGACTTATGTATATCGATTATATTTTCTATGTTTTCTTTGAAATTTTTGTTTTGTTTTTTTTATTCATATGTTTCTTCTTTTGTTACTCATTTATTGACCTTTGGTTAGTTGCTGGTCCACAAATAAGCAATAATTTTTTGTCGTCTATTTTTGTGAACATAAAAGACATAAAATAAACATATTTGCTGTTTAATTTGTCATAAATATTTGTTTTGTAATGGTTTATCTCTTACTTCTTTTATTTTTAGACACATTTTATTCCTTTACTATTTGTTTTTGCTTTTTGTTTTATTTTTATTTATTTACACCAATGCAACGAATCCCCGACCTAAAGCAATAAACAAGATTTTAATTGATCTTACTCCTGACCTCTCAGTATAAATATTATAATTTATCTACTTATTTGACCCATTATAGGAAAATATTTACTTATATCGTTCTAGCGTACTCTTGACCTACCCCATAAAACCATGTCTTAAACTGGCGAACGCCTGACCTACCATTACAAATTATATATTTACCCAGCGTGCACCCAAATGATCTTAATAACGTATGTATTATTCTCACTCAAGGTTATACTAGCTAATCAATAGTTTTATGCAGCAGCTGAGTTAATTTACAGTACATTGTGGAATGTTAAGAGTATGATAGGTCGATATATAGATTATTACAGTACGTCAGGAGATTGCTAATTTATACAATGGTATACTATATTTGAAAAATATCTAAGAAAAAACTTCCGTTTTGTTTTTTAAATTGAATAAGAGTTATCAAATATGGTTTAGGTACATATTAAAAATGATTGTAGTATGCTAAAACAATACTCGAAGTTTTACAATTATAATTCTTCAAGAAACAATAAAAAATAGACTAAAGGAAATGGAAAAATAAAACTCAAATTTTCACTATTATAAGATTTCTTTTAAACTAGGAAAGTAATGTTGATGAAGATTGTTTCGTACAAAAACCTTTTTATCATATTAAAATATTTGATTTAATTAAAAGCACAAATAAGGTTACGGGCTAAATAATAGCCTCCGAAAGAACATCAACGAGAAAAGTTTTGATGAGTCACCAAAATATATTGACACATGGTATTAAATAAAAATCCCTTTTTAGGACAAAGGGTCATATTTAGCAAATCATTCGATGAATCGTCATCAAGAGAATCTCCACGAAGCCAGTATCTCCAGAAGGATAGACCGTGGGAATGGAAGAACATCTATTTTGTGAATTAAAGCCTATGCAAATGCGATCAATATTTTTCTAAAAAAATATTATGTATAATATTATTGGGCTGACAACTAAGTAATTTTAGTAATCGCTCATTTATTGCCTTGCTTTATTTTTATGAATGGCCTTTATTAGTGGTGTATTTTGCTCGATATCATTATATAGCAGTCATATTGACGTTTCTTTAGAAGCAAGTGATACGTGATTATGTTGTTGCTGTAAGTTGTGAGACATTTTTAAAATAAAGAGAAGAAACAAATATTTCCTCATATTTTATATTTTTATTTCCGTAAAGAAAAGAAAACTATTTAAGCTTACAAAAATATATGTGAATTGGTTAAATGAAGATCTTTCTCTTAGAGGCGATGAACGTTCCGGTCGACCCATATAATGTAATGAAGACCAAATCAAAACTATAGTCCAATGAAATCATCACATAACTGTTTGTGAGATAACAGAGAGCTAAAGTGTGTCGCAAACAGCGATAGAAAATCATTTAAAACGCCTTGGGCTTGCGGTTCACTTTACATATGAAATAAACATTTGCGATATGCACCTTAAACGTAATGAAACTGATCCCTTTCTGAAAAGAATCATCACTGGTGACGAAAAATGGGTAATGTACAATAACATTATCCAGAAACGACCATGGTGTAAGAAAAACGAACAGCTTAAAGCACATCGAAAGGTGAATTGAATCAGAAAAAAAAAATCATATTGTCAATCTGGTGGGATTACAAAGGTATTTTATATTTTGGGCTGCTTCCTAGGAACCAAGCGATCAATTTAGATAGATGTGTACTGCCAACAATTCACAAAACTAGACGAAGCAAACAAAGAAAAACGGCCAGAATTAGTAAAGGAATAGTGTTCTCCCATGACAACGCGAGACCTTGCACATCTTTGGGCCCACAAATTACTAGAGCTTAGTTAAGAAGTGATGTTATATTCCCCATATAGCCCCGATATGGCACCATTTGATTACAATTTATTCAGCCCTCTGCAGACATTTTTTACAAATGACCAAAATCTTGAATCTCACTTGGTTCAGTTTTTTTTTTGTGAAAAGGACCAGAAATTCTACGAGTGCGGAATTATCAAGTTTCAAGATAAATGGTCATTGAACAAAATGGAAAATATTTGGTTGATTAAACATTATTTTTTATATTAAAAAATAGTTTTATTTCATATACCAACACTGAAATTAATTAGTTGCCAAAATCCAATAGAATATTTTTGATAGTATTTTGTAGGAGTATATAATAAACACGATTTCTGTCGTTTTGTCTAATCAGAATATGCCGTTATATTTAAAGGGATGAAAAGCTAATGAAGTAATATGAAAAATTTTTCCTCTTCGTGAAAGGCAATTGAGTTTTGTGACAATTCTTTTGTACCCCTAAGATCTTTCCAAGCTCGAGAATACTGAATGGTACCAGATGATCGAGCGAATACGAAATATCGAGAATAGTGATCAAAACTATTGAGCAGAAAAATCATTTGCAAAGATCGAGTACTCTACTTTTCTGATCTATTTCGCATATCACCTGTAATTTAATGTTTTTCTCCTAAATCTAGTTTTAAATTCCTTTTTTTTTATTTTCTGATATAATTTTCGTGTAATAGCTACAAAGAGGGAAAGTAGAAATAATAATAATAATAATATATTTCAAATCCCAAATCCCAATTACAAGAAAAATCATATGAATATATAATATAAACAAATATCCATACAAAAATGTAATTATTAATAAATATAATAATAATAATTTCTGTGTATGGTCAAGACATAAAATAATTGAACAAAAAAATTCACAATGTGATATGATTAAAATTATTATAAATAATATTAGGTGTTGGAATTAATTCGTGGCGTTTTTTTAGAGAAAAATAACAATTTATTTAAAGAAGAAAAAAAAACATTATTGAAAATACTGCCCATCGCTTGCCACTACTTTTTCCCATCTTTCGGGCAGTAGACGGATACCGCGTCGAAAGAACGCTTCGCCCTTGGAGGCAATCCATGAATCAATCCAAATTTTACAATTTTCATGAGAAGTAAAATTTTTCCCTGACAAACCATGAGCCAGCGATCGGAACAGGTGGTAGTCCGAAGGGGCAATATCTGGAGAATACGACGGGTGGGTTAGGACATCAAGGTTTCTATATAATTTTTTATTGGTTTTGCGACGTGTTATTGAGCATTGTCGTGCAGTAAAATGACTCTATCGTGCTTTTCGCTCGATTTCGACCGTTTTTCCTTCAATGCACGACTCAAACGCATCAATTAAAATCTATAACGATCCCCAGTGATGGTTTTGTTGTGTTGTAAGTGCTCATAATAAATCACACCCTATTGATCCCACCAAATACAAAGAAGGAGCTTAGACCCATGAATATTAGGTTTTGCCACTGATGATAATGGTTGTCCGGGCTTAACCCATCACTTTCTACGCTTAGGATTGTCATAGTGTATCCACTTTTCATCACCAGTAACAATCCGATGTAAAAAACTTTTTCTCTTGTGCCGTTGAAGCAGTAACTCACATGTCAAAAAACGCCTTTCAACGTCCCTCGGTTTTAATTCATATGGGACCCAATTTCCTTCCTTTTGGATCATTCCCAAAGTTTTAAGGCGTTTTCCTACAGCTGATAAATCAACACTCAACGATGAAGACAACTCTTCAAGAGAGATGAGTTTTCTTCTAGCAACTCCTGCAATTTAGTATCTTCAAACTTTTTTAGCTGTCCAGATCGTTCCCTGTCTTGCAAATCAAAATCACCACTCTTAAAAGGTAGAAACCACTTTCGACACGTTTGCTCAGCTAGAGCATGTTCCCTATAAACCGATGACGTTCCGCAACAATTGTATTCATATGAAAGCAATGGAGTAAAACTCCCCGCAAAAACACTTTTTTTAGCACAAATTTTGACATATTCAAATAGTCGTAACTTATTATTAAAAAGTAGAAATTAAGATGTGTCGTAAAAATAACCCTTAATAACAGCTGGTTTACGATAAATTTGTTTCTGAAGGTAAAAACAGAACACTGTAATACCCGCATCATCTCTCATAAAACGCTACGAATTAATTCCAATACCTGTTATTTAACGGATATTTCAGCCCATAATTTGTTCGATAGCACACGATATTAAAAGTTGACTTCTGTCTGCTGCTGAAAGATAGTACATGCAGTCGAACTTTGCCTAATATGTCGGATGAGTCAACAAAACCATGCAAGAGCTTACAGAGAAAACTGTTACCTGTCTTTGGTCGTCGGTACTCAAGCGAATTAAAATTAAACAATTTAAGTAATTAATTGTGACCAAAACCTCTCATTGGATATTGACCTACTAACTTGAAGTGTAAAAATTCTAGACGTTGGGACTGTTGCTGATTTTGGGGAGACCATATCAATGCCGCATATTCCAATTTGGCACGTGCATACGCAAACTATATAGTTTTAAATATGATTGACCAAGAGATTTAAAAGCATCATTAACAATAGCCTCAATATGATTATTAAATAATAGTTTGTAGTCAAAATATACGCCAAGGTCCTTGAAAAGTGTGACTCTTTGTATTGGAGTGGTATTGGTACAATAATTAAACTGAATTGGATTGGATTTCCTAGTAAACGACATAGATTTACATTTACCAACACTCAGTTCTATTCCATTTTCTCGACACCAATTAGAAACTTCTAGAAATTTAAGTTACTTTGTAAATGCTCACAATCAATCATAATATTGACATTAGAATAAATTTTTCAATCATCTACGTAAAGATGTTCACAGTTCAATTTTTGAGGTAGATCATTTATAAAAATATTAAATAACAGCGGGCCTAATATTTAACCTTGTGGCACACCTGACGTTATGAAGTAGGAATTAGATTTAAAGCTGTTAAGAGTCACATAGGTGTCACGCTCATATAAATAGGATGGTTATTCATTAATAATTTTGAGGATTTGCAAAAACCAAATTGACTAAACTTTTGTAAAAGAATATTATGATCGACTTTGTCGAATGCTTTTGATAAATCTGTGTAAACATCTAGTTGCTCAGCAGAATCAAGCGTTTCAGCAATACTTTGTATAAATATAAATAAATTACTCACTGTTGAGCGATCAGGTACAAAACCATGTTTTTTGATAGATATAAACGGTTTAATGTGGTTATAGGTTTGATCATACAACGCCCTCTCAAATACTTTTGCAATGTGCACCCCTACCAGCAATAGGACGGAAATTGTTAGCGTTTACTAACGGCAAAAATGATTTTAGTATAGGGAAAATAGATGCAATTTTCTAGTTCTAATTGACAAGTTAAATAACATAGTAAGGGGTTCACAAAGTAAGCCAGCACAATCCTTTAGAAGCAATGTAGGTAATTTATCATCGCCACCTAAATTATTATTTCGAAGCTTTTTAAGAAGTTTAAAAACTAAATCAGTCGGAATAGGGGAAAATTAAAGGAAGGTATATAACTGGCTTTAACAGTCTGAATATTTTTAGATGAAGGGGTATGTACAGATTCAAATAATCTGCCTTTTTAGAGTTTGCGTAGTTCCAAAATTGTTTTGTGTTAGACTTTTTTTATGTTGATGATATATAATTACGATAAGCCCATTTTATTTTGAAGTTTGTCAAAATTACGATTTTGAAAATATTCAGGAAAACAATACTCATCTTCTTTGAGTTTTATTTTAAGAAAAAATGACAGGAAACTATATCGAGAGTATTCTTAGATAACAATGGTCCTTGGTTTGGAAGTCAATAAACCAGTAAAGATTATGATTGCGGCTATTAATATATGATAGTTCATATTTACACTACAATGCTAATAAACTAGTGAAACTAATTGATATATTTGTAACATAAAAATTTCTTTAAAACTAATAAATGCATTTCATGTGACATTGAGAAAATTGATTCGTCAAACAACGCAACATCGGAAATTAAACGTGAATTTTATTTTGTAAATATCTGCGTACAATATAAAACATTTTACAGCCTTCAAGCTCGTTAAATGCGAATCGCAAATATTTTTATTTACATACTAATAAATCTGTGTCAATGCGATAATGGTAAGAAAGAAACCGCTTTGATTATTGTGTGTAATTATTTTTCTTGTGAAAGAGATTTAGCTCGCGAATTTATCTAGACGGTTTTTATCGGCTAGAATGAAATGTGGGTCAACTTTTTTATTTGCCTTTGTATCATATCTAACTAAGAATAATTTTACCACGCATCAAATTTTATGCAATAATAAAACCCAAACCATTGAAGAATTATATTAAAAAAATATTAATATTAGCTAAATTATAATCTAGAATAGATTACACCCATAAAACGCTGAACTGTCATTAGACTTAAATTCTAGTGAAATGTATGGTTGTTGTGCTACACTCTTGATGCAAACAGATATTAATTTTAGGTGAAGAGTAACACTTGTTTTGTTCCATAATGTTTTTATTTTCAGTTGCCTGACATGTGTTTAGGTCTTTGCAGACCTTTATCAAAGTTTAAACACGTATCAGGCAATAGAAAATAAAAAGATTATGGAACAAAACAAGTGTTACTCTTCACCTAATATTAAAAACCAGCTTTTCTATGCATCAGTAGTGCATCAGTAAAGTTCCGATTTCAAAAAGGGAAAACGTTTTGTTAAACTTTATACATATAATAAATAATAAAAATAGCTCAGCTTCCATTTTAGTTCTTTTGGTTTATGTTGAATTTTTTGAAGGATTGCTTTCATTAGGAACTACGTCAAATTGATTTAATCAATTTATTGTAATTATTTTTAACGGTCAAAAAATACGATAAAAGTATTTTTACAATATAAAGGCAACAGGAACTAGATGCAAATAACTTCCTAAATAAAAACCAATAACCAAAAAAAGAAATTGCTAATTATTAACTCTAGGGCAGTGTAATGCTATTTTTTGTGTGCATTGACTGCCATTCAGTCACCTCCTTTTTTATGTTACGACTTTATAATAATTAATCTATTAGTTATTAATGTTTTATTAAGGGATTACTAAGATGGAATAGGTGGTCGATGAGGGCTGTCATGACTCTTAGGTCATGGTCTATAGTGAATATTTTGCGGTTTTTTATACAGTGCCGTGATATTAATCGCAATTTTATCTGGGATTCCTCGGTTTATCAATTTGTTTGTCAAAATATTTAAGTCTATACTGTCGTATGGACCTTTAATATCGATAAAGATACAAGGATGATATTCGTTTTACGAGAATGAAAGCTGTATATGAGTGATTAAGTCAGTAACAGCATCTAAGGTTCCGGTTTTAATTCTAAAACCATATTGCCTATTAGGAAATTTACCTCGGTGTTCCAACCACCACTCCAGTC
The DNA here is from genome assembly GCA_963969525.1 of Ontholestes murinus. NCBI lineage: Eukaryota > Metazoa > Arthropoda > Insecta > Coleoptera > Staphylinidae > Ontholestes > Ontholestes murinus. The sequence goes on from OZ018387.1 coordinate 86,377,434, forward strand.
TACGCTTGATCATTTTTTCGAATATTTTGACGAAACAAGTTAGTAGAGAAATTTTTCTGTAGGAGGTGCTTATTTTGACCTGGTTTTAGTATGGGAACTGCAACTACGGATTTAAGTTCACCATAATATTCCATGTTCATCCACCAATTATTATAAACATTAAGAAGATATACTTAAGCATTTTGGGGTAGTTGTTTAATCATATCAAAGGATATTCCATCATAGCCAGGTACGGTGCTCTGAGAATTTTTCATAGATAAGTTTAGTTTACACATACTAAATGGAGCGGATAGAAAGTGATCGGGATTTGTATCAGTTGCGCAGGGGTCAAGTAGAGCAGCTGAATGAGGGACAATATTTTCAAGAAAGGAAAGTGGGATATGGGGGGGAATAATGGAGGTATGTATATTTTTACCCGATATTTTTTTAACTTCGTTCCAGACATTCCTGATTGGGGTATGATTATTCATATTATTGCAGAATTTAATCCATGACTGTTTAGCGTTTTCACTTTCCCTATATAGTATATATAGGGGAAGTATTGTTTTCGTGCGTGAAAATGTCTGTGGGCGCTGTATCTCAAAAACATATGATCCGATTGAGATGAAACTTTAAACTTAAGGTTTTATCATTAAAAACTGGAACTGAACAGCTGTTGGTGAATATTCAAAAACCGGTGGGTGTTTACTCAAGGCCGTTTTTTGTTTTCTTCAAATATTTTTTTAATATGAAAAATATTAAATCATTTTTCAATCAAAAGTTAAAGGGAATGAGAAACTGAACAAATTTTGTTCAAATATATTTTTCATAAAATTCTTAACTTTCGAGAAAAAAATAAAAATTGAAATTTTTGACATATTTTGCAAATTGTAATAAACTATTGGAGTTACATGAAATTTATATAACAAATCATTGTAGAGAATTTAAAACTGAATAAATTATTAAGAATAGTTTTTTGCGTAAACCTCATAGTTTTCGAGTAAAATATAGGGAGAGAGTATTGTTTTCGTGCATGAAAATGTGTGGGCGCTGTATCTCAAAAACGAATGATCCATTTGAGATGAAACTTTAAACTTACGGTTTTATCGCTAAAAACTGTAACTGAATAGCTTTTCGTGAACATCCATAAACCGGAAGTAGATGTTTATTCGAGGCGTTTTTTTCACGATATTTTCTTAAGTTTGAAATATATTACATAACTCTTCAAACAAAATTTATAGAAAATAAGATACTGAACAAGTTTTATTTAAACATTTTTTTCATAAAGTTCTAAACTTGCCAGAAAAAAATAAAAAGTTAATGATTTTTATATTTTTTGCATACTGCAATAAACTATAGAAGTTACATGAAATTTATATAACAAGTAATTGTAAAGAATCCAAAATTGAGCAAATTTTCTTAAATCCCTCGCTTATAATTTACTGATTGGAGGGTGGGATAGAGGCCACCCACACACCCTACATATACATGTTAACTTTAATTACTAATAATTGATGATTTTGCTGCTGAAAACAATCAAACACTTCATGCAATAAAAAATAAAACAAAATCAAAATTTAAGTTTAAATATAAATGACTTTCTACAGCTAATCATATCTAATTTAGATTTAATGTCTTCCCTCCCATCATGTATAAAATTTTTATTAATTTACTTACTCAAAACCTTTACCCTCTGAATTTCTTTTTATTCAAAAGTTTTGTAAAGCATAATCAAAAATTATTTGATAGATTTATTTCAATACTTCTTATAAAAATTGCAATAATGTTGAGTTTATTTACGTTTCACAACATTTAATTAAAACCCTTGCTTATGTTTAATTGATTGGAGGGTGGGATAGAGGCTACCCACCCACCCTACATATACATGTTAACTTTAATTACTAATTGTTGGTGGATTCTACATATTTTTTACAATGAATAAGAACAATAATTATCACCACTATACTATAATGACCCAGATGATAGAGCTGTTGACTCAAATGTCAAATGGTAGAAAAATATTGTAATTTGGAAAAGAACTTTTTAGAAAACTTTGATTAAATTAAGGTCAAAATAACATGTTTGTTAATAGAAATGTCGAATAAATTCTTTATACATTCTAAAGCCCCCGAAAAAAATGTTTAAATTAAATTTTAAAAATTATTCTTAAAATTTTCTACCACTGTCGAAAATTTTCAAGGAATTTCTGAAAATATAGAAAATAATAACACTATGTTTAATTGTGGAGGCGTTTACTTTGTGGTACATCTTGAATATACTGAAGAAAGAAAACAGGATCACTTTGTTTTACCACTTTTTATTTATAAATGATCCTGTTTAAAAAGTGGTAAAACAAAGTGATCCTGTTTTCTTTCTTCAGTATAATAATACTAATTCGACAAACCAGAAAAAAGTTCCAAAACTTTGGAAGAGAAATCACCAAAAACCTATGAGAATATGAAAATCTGGAAGAAGTAGTGTTGATTAGTCACATGCGATTAAGACAGTAATGACAATGTTTGAAATTTAAATAAGAAACCTTTAATTGTAAAGAATGATAAGGTTAGTACATTTGTACAATAAATTCAATTAATATTCTAGAAATTTAAGAGAGAAATTCTAGAAAGGCTTGAAAATTCTATTCATTATAAATTACCTTCCAGAAAACTTTTAGTAAAATAGATGGAAAAACCTTGTAATTTGGAGAAGAAATTCATAGAAAACTATTTTAGAAATTTAGAAGAGGATTTCTAGAAAGGCTTACAAATTCTAGTTATCAAAAAAATACTTCCTAAAAGCTTCTAGTAAAGTAAATGGAAAATTCTTGCAATTTGGAGAAAAAATTCCTAGAAAACTTTGATTGTAAGACTCCTGAAAAATACTTAAATAAATACTGAAATTTAGAAGAGAAATTGTAGAAAGTCTTTTAAATTCTAGTCATCAAAAAATCTTACAAGCTTCTAGAAAAAATATGTAAAAATCTTGGAAAAGAAATTTCAAGAAAACTCCTGAAAAATATTTTAGAAATTTAAAAAGAGGAGTTCTGGAAAGGCTTACAAATTCTAGACATCAAAAAACTTCCTTTTCTAGTAAAATATATGGGAAAATCTTCAAATTCTTGAAAATAGTTTTTAAAAATATGAAAATTAATTCTTAAAAAATTCTACAGCCCTAGAAAATTTTCCAAAAATGTAAACGAGCAATTTTTGGAATTGTACATAAATAATAATAATGCTGGAAAATTCCACAAACCAGGGAAAAGTTCCCAAAATTTAAAAGAAAAATCTCCAAAAGGTAAGAAGAGCCATTGAGATTCTCAACATTTAGAAAAAAAACTATAGTTTATTTTTATTCTCATGCTAATACGAAATTGATGACAATGTTTGCAATTTTAAAGAGAAATTCCAAGAAAATGTTGAATGTAATGAAGGGTCAAGTTAGTATCTGTAGAACAAATTCCATTAATGTTTAAAAGTCCTCAAAAATATTCTAGAAATTTAGGAGAGAAATTTTAGAAAGAAATTTTTGTCACTTCCTGAAAACTAAAAAAATATATGGAAAATCTTGCAATTTGGAGAAGTCATCCCTGGAATTGTGATCAAAGTGGCACACCGGTAGCATAAATTCTATATTCATTCTAAAACCCTCGAAGATAATTTAAAAAAAATTATAAAATTAATTCCTTAAAAATTCCACAACCCTCAAAAATTTTCTAGGAATTTGGAAGTGAAATCTTTAGAAAATAGTAGTAAGTAGCTATTGGGATTCTAAAAATTTGAACTCTTATTAATTATTGATGATTGTTAACAAAGACAAAGTTAGTACATCTGTAGAATAAATGTTTAACAATCTTGAAAAAGGCATGAAAATTATGATCACCAAAAAACTTCCAAAAAATCACTAGTAAAATAGGTGAAACATTTGGAGAAGGATTTCCTACAAAATTCAAAATGGCCCACCTGTAGCATAAATTCCTTATACATTCTAAAATCCTTGAAGATATATGACTAATATTTGGAATTAGGAAATATGATCATATTTCAGGTAAATGTGACCAGTTGAATTGGTTAAACATGGCTAATAGAAAAGTTCTTCACTGTTATACACTTTATCATAGAGTTATTCATTTTCAATCACCTCCGCATTTATATAATAAAATAGTATACCGTACAGATGTGCATAACATTAATGTAAGATTTTGGGAACTAATATTACCACCCAACCACCAATCTGGCTATTTTACAAGATCGTTTTCATATAACATTTACAAATTATATAATAAAATACCATTAGGCCTGAAATCTTTAAAATTAAATAAATTTAAGTTATCCATTCGTTTATTACTTTTCAGTAAGAGCTTTAGAGTTGATAATTCAGTTTAATTTTTAATGTATGTAATGCATTTTTGTTTATGTGTATATTATACACCTATAAGCTTGTACGATATAATTTTGATCAAATTTAAGTGTTTGTAGGTTAAGTGGAAGAGCAGTAACAGGAATCATTACCTGACTGAACTTCGCCTACTCTTATATATTGTTTTGTTTATTTTTATACATACTTTTTTGGTAACTTTGGAATTTAGAAAATAGGTTCCTAAAAAATTCTACAATCCTATTATAGAAATTTGTTTAGGAATTTCGAGAGCAATTTCTTGAAATTTGGAAAATAATAATACTGGAAAATTTCAACATAAATGTTCTAGCATGCTGAAAAATTTTCTAAAAATTTAGGAGAGAATTTCTAAGAAGGCTTGGAAATTCTAGTCTTCAAAAAGAAAAATCGTCCTAAAAACTTCTAGTAAAATAAATGAAAAAAATCTTGCAATTTGGAGAAGAAAACCCTATAAAATTTTTCAAACAAAAAAATTGAACATGTTTTATTAAAATATATGTTTCATAAAATTCTTAACTTTCAAGAAAAAAAAAATGAAAATTGAAAATTTTGAAATTTTTTGCCTAATAATTTCTAATAAACCTACAGTTACATGAAGTTTATATAACAAATAATTGTAGAAAATTCAAAAGTGAACAAATTATTAAGAATAGCCTTTTTGGAAACACCTCATAGATTTCGAGAAAAATATAGGGAAAGTTCTATGATGGCCACATCACCATTTCTTTTGAATGTTTTCGTTGCTTCTACAGCATATTTCTTTGCCTTGAGATAATTAGCATAATTGGAATTGGATTTATATGTGTTTAGAGACTATATGTTTATTTAGGGCCTGTTTGCAGTCATCATTCCACCAGGGAGGTTTTTTATTAAATGATCTAGATTTAAATTTCGGTATATGTTCATTGGCAGACTGACTTATCGATGCGGTTAAATATTCTACGTTACATGAATCGTGGGGTTGATTTTCAATAAATTCAGAAATTTGATTCGAGTATTTATCCCAGTTTGCATTCTTAGTATACCATTTTAAGGTTGTTTTTCTTTTATAAAACTTATTTACTTCACAATTCATGGATATCAAAATAGGAAAGTGTGTCGGAACCTAGAGTGTCATCCATTGTTTCCCATTCTATATTGATGCTTAGAGAAGGCGAAACAATAGTAATATCAACCACCTATTTCTGTTAACTAGGGTATACTAGGCAGTTTCCTTCTCCTGTGTTTAATACGACAAGATCTAAGTTATTAATAACATCCGCTAAAATTAAGCCCTCGCTATTATTATATGGAGAGCCCCATAACGAGTGATGAGCATTAAAATCTCCAGCTATAATGCAGAACTGACAGATAGAGCTAAATAAATTATCCCAATCGGCACAGGATGTTGTTCTATTAGGTGGTTTATAAATAGATAAAATATTGACTTTTTCCCTATTGATAGATATTGTAATACCACATACTTCTATTGAGACGTGTTTAAAACATAATAACAGCACAAGATGTGTTACTTTGTACTTAATGTAATTTAAGTCATGTGTTGGTAGCAATTAGTTATTAGGCATTACTAGCTTTAGGATGAGGAGTATTTGTTTTAACTATCAGTTGGGTATCCAATCTTCGTTTAGACGGTTATAACAGACAAAAGTTACACAACAACCACACAAGAATATTATAATTGGCATTGTTGAAGACCAAATGCATTAGTAAGCGTATGTATAATTACAAATAATGCTGAGAGATCTTCTTGTGAATTATGAAATGGGAGTTATTGAAATTTCTTAACTGTAAATAATGATTTCGGTTAGAAAAAAACTTAATATTACTAATTGATAATTTAAATAACATATTACAAACAAAGCTAAATAAAAGGAAACGTCAGCAAACGATGATAATGGTTATAATAATAAGAAGAATGTAAAATATAAGATTACACTAAAATACATTATATTCCTGTACACTCAAAATATCAGATACACTAAAATTATATCCCTTAATAAAAGGCTGACACAGTATATGGTTTCAAAAATGTTTTTATATCTACGACAATGTTTCACCACACAGTGGCTTCTTCAGGTATGGTGCAACATTGTCGTAGAAATAAAAACATTTTTGTTACCAGTATTTTATTAGGTGATATGGAATTTCAACAAATAAAAGCCTCATCAATCCAGTATCTAAAATTATTATATTCTTCAAACCCTTCAATACCTTCCAGTTGTTATTATTGTTATATAGGTAATATATTAGGTTGCTTAAAAATAAGTACCGTAAGTATCTAAAAATAGATTATAAGTCAATCAAAGTCAACACGACGATTATAGCTAAACTCTAGAAAAATCTAAGAACATGTAAATACAAATTGCTATTTTAAGCACCGATTAACACAATCGTAAAAGTAAACGCGATTGAAATTAATTACACACATACATGTATTTTTCTGATGAAACAGAAAAAATATAGATATTTACACTAATCACAAACTGGACGACATGGCCATTGGCTTGATAATCTCGTTGACCCCAACAATAAACTTTGGCCGTGTTTTAATGCCTCATACTTATAACGTGCATCAGTTCGCTGAGACAATCCCCATCGTTTGGGCACAAACATTCGCGTTGTTCCCACAAGCCCATCGGCTCGTCGTCTTTTGTGTGATGCCCGCCTAGTTTCGGCCCTGAATGATATCTCGACTACATCATGTCTTTCTATGTTAATCCAGATGTGGTGGCCTCCTCGGGCAGCATGATCGTCGTCTCCAATAGGCTGCCGTTCGTGCTGCAAAACAACAAGGACGGAACGTTATCTAGAAAGGCGAGGTGAGTACTGAGTGCTATGTATTGCCTGTGTGCTGTGTAAATATTTTGATTTTTTTATCGGTCTTAAATTGCCGAAATTTTGCGAAAATAGTTCAAGGAGACTTCAAGCGTAGTAACGATGCATTTGGAATTAGGTCAAGGAGGACTGTACATTTCAAAATGTTTAAAGAGCTAACATAATAAAATAAAAATACATTTAGTTAACTAACATTATATTTACTCAAAATCTTGTTGGTTGAAATTACGTTACCTTTGGTATAGAATGCATTACACTTCTGTATCTTGCAATAGTCCTTCTCCTTAACATTTGTTAGTTCAAGTTTTGCCTTTCTTCACAATAATGCTACCAATGATATTGACTCATTATGAGTTATATTATATCTTTAACTAAAAATTAATCAGATTTAACACCATCGACACTGTTTTAAAGAGACTGGATTAGCCTATTACAATTTCTTCAAGTTATGAGATCCAATAATTACGTATTGTTAAGCTTACCATTTTTACTTTTTGAATATTATGATTATACTAAAATTAATACGGTCGATTAATTATTTCTTGTTTCCTTCTTAAAATAAGTAACTATTTTCTTACAATCAAATGGAATAGTGAGGTATTTTGTATACTCACACTACAAGTAAATGTTCCAAATATGTAAAGACCATGTAATACTTTTGAAGCAAAACTAAACATTTTTATTTATTTATATTGATGAATGAAAATTCTAAATCAGTTCTTACAGATGATATACCACGTATACTATAAATTTTTTTGAGCGTCGGGATATCATTCTGGCTTCTAGTACTCATACTCTGATATAATGAAATATAAGCTTCTTTTTAATTATATTCTTTAGCTTTTGTAGTTTATGAAGACAGAAAAGAAAAAAGTGAATTTCCTATATTAATTTAATTACTTTTAAGAATTTTTTTCGTGACTAGTTTCGAATTACACAATAATCATTATCAAACTAAGTTACTGTGTAATTCTAAACTAGTCACCAAGTATAGTGTAAAAATAAAAAGTATTATAAAAAAGTTAAACGTTTTTCTGTTATTCATTAAAATTGTCAACGCTTCCAAAATTCAAGATATAATTACTTTTATTTTGCGATCTTAATCTGGTTAGAATAACACTTACCTTAAAGTTCTTCTGGTTATATGGATGAGATGAAAAGTTGATTATCCTAGTAAGTTGGTAAGAGTAAACATTAGTTAAAGCTGTAGAGTTTTATTGTTTATAAATAGAAGAATTACTGGATATTACTTCAAATTGAAGAGATGTAAATAGTTTTGTAGATTTAGGGTCGAGTTTTAGACTAGTTTATCTAGTATTATTAACATAATATTTCACCAAGTGATAAATGAGAAACAAATACAAAATATAATATTTTTCTTTAGGGTTGTGTTTTAGTTTGATGCCTTAAGACAATATATTGCCGATTTTATAGTAATAATTAATCAATCATGAGAATTATATAATCACTAAATACTGGAAATAAGTTTCATTTAAATCAAATATTTCAAATTATGTTTCATTGTTTAACTTCGATTAATCATTTTATTAAAGTAAACTTAATGTTTAGAAAAAGAAGCGATTGATCACATATCTATATTACTTTAATATAATATGAATAAATATTATGCTATATTTAAAACAAGTATAATAAAAAGGAAAAAAGAAAAGTGAGGAGAATCTGTAAGATAAAACAATGACCACAAAGAAGAGTATTATACAGTATAAAGTAATTTAATCAAATTAATTAATTAAACAATTGATTGTGGATTTGCAACAACTTAACGCCTTATCAATTAACCAATTAAGTTAATTAATGAAATAACAATGACCTTGGTAGAAAAGTATTACTACACCTAGTTAGAGGATTATTTCCAGTACTTTGAGATCATGTCTATTATTACTTGGCAAAACCAACAAATTACAGCATATAACCTACAAAGCACATGTTTTATCTCGCCATTAAAACAAATAACTTATTAGCACTTCAGAGAGCTCAGTCAATACTTAATAGAATACTCATTTCACAGAGGCCTTTTAACACTAAATATAAACTATTTACTCTTCATATATTAGTATTACATCATAAAATCTATAAATCAACTATTACAGGGTCTGGCAGAGAAGTATAAGGTTTTTGAAAAAATCATATCGTTTTCAATTAAATCAAAATTTTATTTATTTAATAGGTAGTTGTGGATTTGCTATTTCGTATTCATATCAAAGAAAAGGTCAAAAAACATGTGAGATCTCCGTTCATTTCCTCAAGTCGAGTTGAGAAATTGTTTATGCATACCTCCATGTTGGCCGGAACTGCTTGAATTTCTTGGATGACAGCAATGGACAGTTGATGAAGAGTCCGTGGTTTCTTAACAAATACGCGGGCCTTAAGATACCCCCACAAAAAATCGCAGAGCATAAGATCAGGCGATCGTGAGGGGCACTGGCTGTCCCCTCATAGCCAAATGAGTCGTCCTGGAAATTGTACTCTTAAAAATGCCATATGTCGAGGTGTTTTTCTTGCTGAAAAAAGACACTTCTAATATCAACATTAGGCCTTGTCAACTCTGGAAGTAAAAAATCACGCAGAATGGTGACTTGTTTCCATAGCTCTCCTAACTCGAGCCACATTTTCTGTTCTGACACCTCTTTCTCCAGCTCGAGGTTCACCAGGTTTTAACGATCCTCTAGTACAGAGGTGCCACTTCAGAATAGGAACATGACCATACCTTCCAAGATTGAATTGTTTTCGAAATATGCGCTGTGTAGCAACCACAGATCGATGTAAGCGTCATAAACAAATACGCGTTGCTCTAGAGGCCACGGTTTCATAACGACTAAACCAAACAAAATGGCAAAGTTGGGTGGTCACATATCAACCATTGTGAAAACGTTAGGCTGCCCCTGCGCTGAATTATACCCATACTTCTCTACCGGACCCTGTATAACAAACATATAATTATATAATAATTTATAATTTTTATATATATTATAAACAGGATTTTGTAAAGTGAAATATAAATATAACTATATATTAGTACATCATAGAACAACCGTAGATTTTTATACGTGGCATTATATCAGCTTCACATGATACAACAATACACCTATTAGCAATTCACAAAGATATACAGTAGTTTTTTTAATTTCACCTATTTTCAACACTCAATTAGATGCTGTATGTTATAATGGTGAAACTTATTAAGTGAAATGTTGATTTTATAAAGTGTTTTGCTACACTGACTCAGCGAAATGACCTACAAAGTAGTAAATACTCTCTATTCCAACCATTATAACATATAGCATCTAATTGAGTAGAAATTTTACTTTAAGGAGAATAATTATTATTTCAGCACATAATACAATACATCTACTATTTTATACATCACTTATTACATAATATAACATACTAATTACTACAAAGAAACCTCCCATTACATAATTTATGTATTAATTAATGGGGGATTAATAATTCAATAGATTTTAGTTAAAATTACTTCAGCAGCCACAATACAAATCCTAATTTTATTATGTTTTTAATTAGTTATCTGAACATGCTACGCTGTAAATACTTAATCCTTATTTTGCGAACGCAGAAATTTGACAAAAGGTTCTCGAAATACCATGGACCTGGCATACATCTGCAATACAAACCTTCTATGTATAACCCTGGTTTCGTTATTACCCCTACAACCCTCAAAAACATTAAGAAGATGACTAAAATTTTAACAAAAGACGACGAGATGAGCGATAAGCTTTGCGAATCATTGGGTAAATGTGTAATTAATTAATTTCACTTGGTTTATTTGTTTCACAATTTTATTTATTTCACTTCCCTAACTAGTTTCGATCACACGATCATTCTCAAAGGGTTTTACAAGGATAAGTAATCCTTGTAAAACCCTTTGTTAGGGAAGTGAAATAAATAAAATTGTGAAACAAGTAAAGAATAAGTAATCCTTGTAAAACCCTTTGAGAATGATCGTGTGATCGAAACTAGTTAGGGAAGTGAAATAAATAAAATTGTGAAACAAATAAAACCAAGTGAAATTAATTAATTACACATTTACCCAATCGCTACAATATGTTTCACCAAGTGATAGATGAATAAAAAGTTCGTAGTTTATTTGCAAATCATTTCCATTATAAATATTTTTCCAGTCTGAATAGTTAATGTCTATTTCTACACATCATTTATTATCGTTTTTATCTGGTCCTTCATAAAGTAAACACTTCTTACAAATATGAACACTCCTTACTTATTACTTCATAGAACCCAATCAGCACTATTCAGTTCGATTATAATGGCTCTAGCCATTCAAGCGAATGAATGGTTGAAAAAAATATGTGCATACTTATACTGCTTAATCAGAAGTTTAGTATTCAACCTGTAAGACAACTTACAGTAACAACTATATAGAATCTAAAAAAACCTAGCGTCAGTAAACCAATTCCGGCATATAGGATATTGATTTCATAATTGAACTTGTCTCAACATATTAATCAAATCAATTATAGTTATTTAAGGTACAAGTGTAAAAAGTGATGCTTTATTGCACGAACTGGCGTTTAAAAACACGAGCGAGGAACGAGCGAGTTTTTTTAAAGCCAGGAGTGCAATAAAGAAACTTTTTACACGTGTGCCTTACAAAATTTTATCTTCGATCGTAAAGGATTTCAAAGAATATATTCATATGAGTAATATTTTAATGTCATTTCAACAATTCAATTAATTAAAACATATTTTACCCGCAGTGCACTAATGAAAGCGTTACTTAGCAACCAGTAAACAAGTTGCACAAATGTCGGCCGCCATTATTATTTATGGATAAAATGTTCGCTTTATTGTAATCGCTTCGACTTGCATTAAATAAAATCTTCAGAGTTCTTAAATCTGCCATTTCGTTTGTATTATATATTTTATTTATAGTTTATTAGTTATTTGTATCAATTAATAAAAAAAATAGGTTTTTCGTCGAAAATTTGTGCTATAATATTCATCTGTCAAATTTGACATTTCTGTGCAATAAAAACAGTTTGACATTACCATGCAATAAAAACGTAAAAAGGCACTAGTGCTTTAAAAAGCCACGTTTACAATGAAAGATGATGCAAAAAGTGTCTACTTTCTGTACGATCGTAGATAAAATGCAACTAAACCAAGGGCACTGTTTAGAAATATAAGGTGTAGTACAAAGAAATCAATTATTTTTACAATAGATGGCCTTAGTTATCGGTATCATGTTATATATAAAATCTAAATGATTTTTAAGTTTTGAAAACTAGGGTCATGGCATTATTATGTAGCAAAGCCTATTATCATTGGAAAGACTTTCTTGAAGATCATCTTTAACTTAGTTTCATAAATAATTTCTAATTTTACGATAATATTTTAAAAGTGTGTAAAAATTGTACTTACAAATAATATGTATTGTATAACGTGTATAATTTTTGAGAAGCACTAATAAATTATTATTATTATGATTATATGATTCTAATCGAGTTCCACCAGATGGCGTTAGAAAGATGAGACTTCGTACTAAAAAAACTTTTCTGACAGTTTTTTGATTAGTTGACTCAGTTTTGTTTTAGCGCGCATCAACGATGAACACTAGCACAGAGAAAGTATACACTACACTTAACAATTTTTCTTTGATAAAGGCTAAAACGATAGCCAGGCGGTTGAAAATATGAATAGTATTTATGCTCCTGATACTATCACAGTCAATCATGCAAATTTTGGTTTTGTTGATTTGTCGATTGTCGAAAACATCGATAAAATCATGGACATTTTCGAGTCCAACCATCATGTAAGCACTGATTTGATTGCTCAAGAGCTAAAGATTGTACAAAAACCTTTTGGAATCATTTAGGGCTGTATACAAAAAGAAGCTCGATGTATGGGTTGCACACGAGGTAACGCAAAAAAAACCGCATGGACCGAATTTATATCTGCAAAATCGTCCCATTTCTAAGGCGGTTGGTTACTGGTGATGAAAATTGGATCACTTAAGACATCAAGTTTAAACTATCATAGTCAAATCACGGAGAGCCGGCGGAAACGAAGCCAAGCTAGGATTGATAGCTAGGGAGGTTTTACTGTGTGTTTAGTTGGATTGGCAGGGAATTATCTACTATGAGCTACTTCTCTTAGCTCGGATCTGTACTGTCAACAAATGGATCGATTGAAAATAGCAATCGCCCAGAAGCGGAAGAAATTGGAGAGAAATTGTATTCCATCAGGATAACACCAATCCACGCATCAATAGTGACTCGCCAGAAGCTCGCCGGGAGCTTAGTTGAGATGTTCGTATGCATCCATCTTATACGGTAAATACTTTACTCACTGCACTCTTGATGAAACGAAAATAGGATATTATCTGATTTTGGAATAAGGCACTTGCTTGGTTTCATATTGGTATATTCAGTTTCCTTAATTCCTTTGAGAATGGTCGGCATTGACCGAAACACGTATCAGGAAACTGAATATACCAATACGAAACCAAACAAGTGTCTTATTTTAAAATCAGATAATAATCCATCTTATAGTCTGGACTTGACACCAAGTGATTACCATCTGCTCCTGTCCATGACGAAAAAAAATAACAAATTTGCTTCAAGAGAGGCTTGTGAAAATCGACTGTATCAGTTTTTGCTAATATAGATGAGGGCTTCTACGATGGAAGCATAATGAAATGACCTTCAAAATGGCAACAAGTTATCGAACAAAAAGGTGCATATTTGTCCTAGATTGAATAGTTCTAGCTATGGTAATTAAAGCCTTCAATTTTATGCAAAAATAATGGATGTCTTTTTACTGCACCTAGTATAAGAGTGGCTGTAAACAAACTCAGAAATATAAGTGTCACTCGCAGAAAAATTACATCTATTTTGGACTTTTCAAAGGGTACAGGCAGTTTTTTAACTAGATATAGACCTCATCAAAGAATTATTTTGAGCAAATTTTAGACCAGGCAACGGTGAGCAATTATAGCCTAATCCAGTGTTTCCCAACCTTACCCCACCTAAACCTTTCTAAAATTCTAATGGCCCCCTATGTAACATATACATAGTTTTTAATATTAAAAAATTGAATTGCTCACTTAAGAAACTTAAATGACTGAAATTCAAAATTGAAATAATTTTAATAAAGATTTTTCTATTTTAATTTATTAGAGATTTTATGTTAGGTTCCAATTTGGTTAGCTTCAGTCTCAAGTCTCCCCATTGTGTTATATCCTCACAATTTCTTTTTTACCAGTAAATCATTTACAGCACTAAATCCACATTCAGCTAAATATGAAGATGGAAACAGCAACAATAGTTTTCTTGTACATTTGGTTGAATTTGGGAATTTGATTTCTCTTTCCTCGCAAAGCTATGCAATCACTCCTTTTTAATAAAGAGCATGGTTGCGACCGTTACTACGTGGTAATCCATACTTACACTGAATTGAAAAATTCACTATGTTTTAACCACAAATAATTATTGTAAAAATATTATATAACGTGTAGGCACAATTATATAAATCTAAACAACACAGCACGACTCGAGTTTCGACGTTTTATCGTCATTATCAAGTGAATTATAAATTGATGAAATTGTGATTTTATACTAACTATTTTGGGGTGAGGGAATATACCTGCCGCTAATTGTTTGCGGATTATCTCGGGAGGGTAGTACCAGATTAAAAAGTGGCGGATTAGTTCGGTCTGCTCATTAAGAAGATTTACTGACCGATTACGGCTCTGTTTGAAAATTTCCAATGACTCCAGGAGATTAAGCTTAGCGCCCTTGTTGGAATTATGTAAGATTTTTAGATTATTTATATCCGGGAATTGGTGTTTGCATTCTAAACAATTATTTGAAAAAGAGCTAGTGTCTTGATTAAGACGAAAAGCACGATGATGTTCGGAAAAACGAGTTGATACACTTCGTCCTGTTTGACCTACATACACACTATTGCATTCTGAACAACGGATCTCATACACCCCAGATTTTTTAAGAGGATCGACTTTATCTTTGGCATTGAATAGCATGTTTGATAATTGAGGTTTAAACGCTACTTGATGATTCTCTTTTCGAAAAATATTAGCAATCTGTTCGCTGGTTTTTCCAAAGTATGTGAGCGGAATGAACAATGTATTTAAATTAGTTATTTTCGGATATATTAAAACCCTTGTGGTTTGATGACGTTTTTTGTTTATTAAGTTTTGAATGAGATTCGTGGGGAAACCATTGTCACTGGCAATTGAGATTATTTTATTTAATTCTGTGGCTCTTCTGTCAGTAGTTAAGGGGATGGAGAAAGCTCTATATATCATTGAGTGATATGCAGCAAGTTTGTGTGACAACGGGTGATTTGAGACAAATGGGATTGTTGAGTTGACCCTAGTGGGCTTCCT
Organism: Ontholestes murinus; assembly: GCA_963969525.1. Lineage (NCBI taxonomy): Eukaryota > Metazoa > Arthropoda > Insecta > Coleoptera > Staphylinidae > Ontholestes > Ontholestes murinus. The sequence continues at coordinate 86,393,047 of OZ018387.1, forward strand.
GTATATATCAAATTCAATTTTATTATTTTGGTGAATTAACGTTAAATCCAAAAAGTTAATTTTGTTGTTATTTTCTATTTCTAGAGTAAATTTAATTTTAGGGTGAATGCTGTTAATTAGATTGAGAAACTGATCTAATTGACGTGATTTGCCACTGAAACACGCTATTACATCATCAACATATCTATACCAGAATGAAATGTGTTTTTTTGCAAAATCAAGCGAGAAAATCTTTTCTTCGATATTGGACATGAATATTTCAGCTAAGAGAGGACTTAATGGAAATCCCATTGGAAGACCTGTGGTTTGTTGGTAAAATTCATTATTGAATTTGAAATAATTTTGGTTTACACAAGTTTCTAAACATTGATAGAGTTCTGATCTAATCAAGTAATTGCACTGTGATTTATCGAGTAAATTTTGAATAATTTCAAGACATTCTTTAATGGGTATATTGGAGAACATGCTACTAACGTCAAATGATACAAGTTTTGAATTTTTGGGAGTTGTTGTGGATTTGAGCTGTTCGGATAAAGCGAGTGAATTTTTTACTGAATGTTTTGGAGCAAATTTGGTATATTTCTTGAAGAGTTCATTAAGTCTAATTGCTAAATTCCTTGTTACACTGTTAATATATGAAACTACGGGTCGTATAGGAGAATCAGGTTTATGAGTTTTAATGAGATCATAGAGCCTAGGAGGTAAGGGATTTTGTGTACGATTTTTAATTTTTCAAAATCTGAGAACAGGACTGTGATATTTTTGAGAAGATTTCTGATTTGGGTTTGGAATTTTAGGGTGGGATCCTTTTTATTAAATAAAGTTTCAATTGACTCATCATTTTGTATTTCTGCGAGTTCTTCTTGATACTGCATATATGATATATCAGACAAATCCACTAATATTGGCTGCATCATCTATGTTGGAAAATTAATTTAGTGTAAATAGAAAAAACACGAAAATATATTCGTAAAATCTACAACAAATGAGTCTTATTAACATGCAAATTACTTTTGTATTATTAAATGTCTGTCGAAGTATTAGCTAGAGAAGTAGTTGTTTCAAAAGTGATTTCTTCTTGTAGTCTTAAAAAGACTCATTTGTTGTAAATTTTACGAATATATTTTCGTGTTTTTTCTATTTATTAGTGAATTATCTACAACGTAAAGAACTTATATATTTTATTAATTTAGTGTAAATCAGAAAATCTTTCATTTGAATCAGTCGATAGAACTTTCAGATGATCGACAATAACAAGTTTGGAGCCAATGAAACTGTTTAAAGTTTTTGTTACTAATATATGTCTGACATAACACAATATGGGTAATCACACCAAATATCTTTGCTCTTGCACCGACAAATATATGTATAAATAATATACTTAGTTTTGCAAAGATATAGGTTAAATAACTCACCAATGCTTTACAATCGAGTGTTAACAGATAGTTCATTTCAGATTTGTCGCTTAAAAAATCACTAAGAGTATCAAACAGGTCCATACATATTTTCAAGCACTTCCTTTTGGATAGGGAAGTAAAAATCTCATACGGTCTGCATTCATCGTTCATCACAAAATAGCTTGAAGAGACGCTCACATTTGACATTAGCTTTAATAGCATTGATACACTTTATTACTGAATGTAGTACTTTTAGAACAGGCGAGATGTTTTTAGTTAACAAGTTTTCCCTATGAATGATACAATGCACAAGAATAATTTCTGGATTCTCATCTTTCATCCATTTTAAGCAGCAATGTTTCTTGCTTATCATATTAGGAGCCCCATGCGGCACAAGATGTTATATTTTTCATATAAGTGTCCGGTGTTTATTGTGTCCGTTGTCAAGTGTTGGGTAAATTTTTTGGTTTTAAATTTGTCTGTTCGAAGGTCTGATTTTTGTCTTGTTTTATAGTTGTGTATTTGTTTATTTGGCTTGATTATTATTTTTATAAAAAAAGAATTAATACCACGAGTAACTTTGTTAATACCACAAACTTTATATTATTAATCGTTACTACAGTTTTGATACACTTGAGCTTGTCATTCTCAAAGTAGATTTTTCATTCAACGCCCAAAAATCTACTCCTAATTTACGGTGGTCGGAAAGTGGTGATCCCCAGTATTAAACACCCAGTTACCAATCAAATGGTAATAATATAATAAAATAATCACTTATTATCAAAAGATCACCAGCTATAAATATTATGCCAAAATGGTCAAAGGTACAAAAAGTCAAACTCTAACGTTGTAGTGATGTTTAAAAAAAATGTAATGATAGCATGTTTCAGGATATTGAAAAGCGAAACAGCAAAGTGAATAATACAAGGGCTTGAAGTTAGTTACCAAAGACAACGCAGTTATTTGGCTAACTAGACTTTGGAACGTTTAGAAGAAAACAACAATTTTGGCAGAAAATGTAGCCGTGAAAATGTTCCGTAGAAGCTTAGGAAGTTAATTTCTTAGTATTAAAACTTGAATTTTTACATCCAAACTTATAATTAAAGTAATCGAAATAATAAATAATTGAAGTCAATGACCAAATACAAATCCGTTTGTTCACCGATTAGTCTACGGTATGCTGAGAAAAAAATCCCTAAATTTGGGTGAAAACACCTTCATTGTAAACTGCAAATTATTTATACAGCTTTGAGAAAGAGAATTGCAAAAGGTTGGGCTGGTTATTAAAATTTTAGTTTTATGAACTTTTAGAGCTTCTAATGAATGTGTTTTATGACTATATATACCACATCTTTATTACAGTGACATATTTACAAAAAATCTCGACGTCGAGATTTACCAAATCCAACAATACGAGAAAAAACCCGAAAACTTATAAAAACAGATAACACTCATGAAAACCTCAAATACAACCGAAAGCCAATTGTAAAATATCTAATTAGATATAGGTCTTTCTGCTCTGTTATATGACTATATATATATACAACATCTTTATTAACAGACAAATAACAATAAATATAATACATGTATGATGGATGATGTTAGTGGATTACTATTATCTCTAAAAAAAACAAAATACACCAAAGTTAATCATTAAAAAAAATCGAATTCCAGCGTTAATTTTGTATTTTTTTGTATTTCATTAATCTATTTTAGCTTTACTTTTGCATTACATTTTTATGGTTTATTCTTAAACCTAATACCAACAATTTCTGAAAGTTACGCTCTTTGTTATATCTTACTCTAATAAATTAAGTTTTTAAAAATGCTCTACATTTTTCATTTATCGACAGATTAACATACACCTCATCAATTATTTATTATTTAAATGTTAAATTTTATTGTACATATTTGTCAATAAAGATGTATATACTATACTCATTTATCAATAATCAATCAATAACAAAGTTTTTTAGGATAATATTTGATTCATTAAGATTTATTTAGTCGCATTAGTGTTCTAAAGTCGGTTTTTACGACAATTAAAAAAAGGTTAATAAATATCTACATATGCATGAAACATGTAATTATATCATTCACAAAATTAAAAATAGAATTTTGAATATTTTGTTATTGCAAAACAAATATTTAAACAAAAACGTTTACTTTATTGATATCACACTGTATTCAAGCAACAATGTTTACATCTAAACGTTATAAAAAGAAAATATCATAACAAAGTTAACGTTTTTGTTTAAATTTGCAAGACGTCTCAACCTTTAATCAATTGCATAATAAGATATTTATAAACTAGTTATTTCAAAAGCAATCATCTTAGCCATTCAATATGCTGCAAAGGCTTTTTTAATCTACGTTTATTGAACTTCAACCATTTTTTTAAGAAAATCCTCATATGTCATAATTCATTATCATCGGCAGATTAGAAATCATTCTGTAATAAATCATCAATCACAAAATAGTGTGAACGTTAGATGTTTCGCAACCGTAACCGATCCTTGGCCTTATCAGCGTTTAACACGACCTACTCTAAAAGCGTAAACACTGTGATAATGAACCTTCGTTCCTTCTTCTAGCGCTGGAGGTTTAGTGACCGCCGTCGCCCCAGTTGTGGTCAACTGCAACGGACTGTGGGTAGGATGGCCAGGTATTCACCTCAAGGATGACGACTCGCCCATTCCGGAGTCAGATCCCAACGATATCACACCCACAGCAGGATTAAAATCAGATAAGGTAATCTATTATAAAACAGTTTTAAATATTATTGCAAAAGAATTTATATATAAAAAAGCTTCAATAATAAAATATTCCCTCTAAATAAACTTCACTCCAGTATATGGTTTCAAAAACGTTTTTAAAACCATATACTAGGTCAGTATTTTATTAAGTAATAGTATTATTTATTATTACCCATTAATCTGCGAAAAATTAAACCAGATGGTAAAGTTTTTTTACATTATTACTTAAAGTTGAAAACCTTATGTCTATGACTGAGGTGGACAAATACAATTTGATATATTTTTGTAATTATATAATTTAAAATAGTTTATTAATTTAAACTTTTAAAGCTTTGTTACTAATCTAGGTATCATCAAAAAAATATGTTCATATTTTGAAGAGATGTAAATATATTTTCAACGAATAGAATAGAATAGTATCTATTGTAAATCAAAAATAAGTAAAACAATTAACTTTGTTGGTATCACTTTTTATTTACGCTTGTAACTATAGTTTCGACAACTTCAGCTTGTCATTATCAAACAATAGTTGTCGAAACTATAGTTACAAGTGTAAATAAAAAGTGATACCAACAAAGTTAATTTTATACTTATTTTGAATTCTCAAAATGTATCACGAAGTGAAAGCCTTCACAATTACTTATCTATTGTATATTATTGAGAAGTTTCCTTGACAAACAGTGTCTCTGAAAAACTAGGAAGATTTCTTTAATAATATTTTTTTGATTGAGTAATCGATGTTTGTGATTTGGGTTTAATGAAGAATATATCAATACAAATAACACTGTTATATTAATCAACTAAAATTGAAATATCTGCATGAATGTATGAATTTTTGAGATACTCCAATTTTTAAAACTGTAAGTGCTAGTTTGTGCATTCTAAATATCCTTTACAAATGGGAAAGATCCCCCACTGTAGTAATTGTATTGAAACGTATTTATTTTGGTTGATCCTCACAGATTTAGTCACAAAAAATATTAAATAATATCTGTGATAGTAATTTTATACATATTTACTATAGTATCTTAAATCAACTGTTAACACGTGCTAATTTCACATAAGCTAATTGTTAAAAAAGCGAGTTTCCTATATAATACATTCTGGATCTGTTATTTTGTGACTTTACTGGCATAACAAAAACTTGAGCATAAAAAACCAAACTTCTATTCTACTTTTCTCTTTGCCTCTCTCTCCCACCTTTACCTTTACACCAGCTCCATCCTCTCTCATCCATTCTGCTACCGTCACGGTTTGATTTGAGTTGTGTAATGTTATTGAATTAAAACACTTTGTTATTTCCTTCCTTCACTTTTATTTTTATATAAATAACAACAATTGTAGATTTACGAAAATTTCGTATTTTTCTAATTAATTTAATTCTGTTACCTTCCTGCTTCCCCCAACTAGTCCTCACACACCCCTATCAATCAAACCTTCCTTCCTCTCTCTCCCGAACTGCATGTAGCTCGCGCCGGAATAATCTTGTCTTCATTTGAGAAGACACTACTAGTCAAGTACCTTGACACCCTCCCATATACCTGCCACCTTTCATACCTTCGACTGTATGAGCTCCTCCCGACGCAACGTTGCTTCTTCTATATCTCAACCTCTTTCCACTTTTCTATCATCCATGCCTGCACATTTACCCCATTTTTCAACCATTCATTCACAATATTCTCGGACACTTCTGCCCTTTCATACCTTGTTCCCACGCAAGTTCTCCATACATCTTTCACCAATCTCTCATTATCCAATTCACATAACTTCATCTCATCTATTTGTTTCCTGAAGCAGAATGTACCCAAACGTTGAACTTCAACCCCAGAATCTGCTTCAGGAAAAACCAATGCTCTCTCTTGCAACACATTTACACTTCTTATCCCCCATGTTGTTACACCATTCCACCATTACTGCACCTACTCCTCTCTTTCTCAAACACTCCACTAAATCTTTCCTTCGGTACAGTATCATACGTTGCTTTCAAATCCACAAAAACAGCATACATGCTGACCTTTTCTTCTAACACTCTCTCCACAAGCCTTGCCAATGTAAAGATTTGATCCCTCCCTTTTCAAAAACCCCCTTGCGTACTAAGTAATATTCCTTTGATCTACACCTTCTTCTCCGCCTATTTTTTACCATCGTCTTGGCAATTTTGTACCGGTTACAAATAACCTCTATATTTTTTGTGACTTAAGAAACTTCGACTACATTTTTTTCCGTTTTAGATGCAAAAACATTCAATAGAATTCTTGTCCGTACATTTTAGACCTTATTTCTCTAAAAAATATTTTTATCGTAGTTTCTCTTTTGTTGTTGTCTATAAAATTTTGTACCAATATGAGGTGTGATTTGCAAAGAATATCCAAGATGTATGTAAATTGTAGAATAAATATAGACATGATTTTATTGTATGAGGTAGAAGAAAGTGTATATAACTACAAAGAGAGAGAGAAAGATACAGTAGATGTGATTCCTGAAGAACCATGTTGGAACTTCGGGTACATACCATAAAAAAAAAAACTGAGTTAGTATAGAGAACTAAATATCAGATGATGTTTATTAGTTAAAAAAGAAAGTACTGGAAGGATATGTCTAGAAAATGGAATCTAAGTTGAGAATAGAGCGTATTAAAAGATGGTGGTTATCGAAGTGTATAGTGAATGATTGATTTGAGTAAATATACATTTCCTATTTACTCTAATAAAAGACAGATTAAAGACGAGAACGTAATATAAAGAGTGAAAATACTGGTATGTTTGAGAGTTGGAAAGCACAAGGGAGAAACCAGCCATGATGGTAAGAGCTAAATGTAGGACAGGATAAAAACTAAATATTTTAAGGGAAAATGTACAGAATGTAAGAGAGTGTGTGAGAAATAGGTGAGCAAAATGGATGAGAAAAGATGGAGTCTGATTTAGACTTTTGCCTAAAAAAGGTAAACAATTCAGAAGGGCCTGAACGATGGAAATATTATTGAGAATAGAGAATGGCACTTCTATTATTCTAATGAGTTTTTTGTATTAATACATAGCTTATTTATACATATTTATTCTCTCTGTTCTTTGTTTTCATTCCATTTTTGTAAAATGTTACATATTTTCAAATGTATCACATCCGAATGTTGCTTTGGTGGTATCACCAACTAGTACTTCTAAATCAATTAATAATATTATGTTTACTGTTTTGGGAACTTTTATAAGTTTCTTTTGCAGAAACTGTGGTGTAGCGATTTCTAATTTATTTTACTTATCTTGTCGGTCAGTATCGGTTTTTATTACTCCTACAATCTTTTACTTCAATATTTCTTTTAGAAAATTGATGTTTGTATTATTTTTTATCTCTTAAAGTTTTCTCAGTGCTTTGTTTCTGTTTTGTAAAATACGAGGGCGCCCGGAAATGTTTTTGGAATCAACAAGAAAAATACGGTATTCTTGTGGTTTTTTATTTTTATTTTTCTATGTAGTCTCCTCGAAGATCAATACACTTTTTCAAACGGTGCTCTGGTCTCTACAGGCCGTCGAAAAAGTAGGATGATTTGAGGTCTGCAAAATAACCATCTGTAGTGGCGATGACCTCCTCATTTGGGCAGCGATTTTTTTATGTTTGGGAATAGGAAAAGTCGCTGGGGGGAAAGGTCCGGTGAATATGGAGGATGACAGACTAATTCGTGGTTCAACTCATTCAATTTGGATTCGACGATGCCGGATGAATGAGCCGGTGCATTATTGTGGTAAAAAAGCATTTTTTTCCGCTGCAAACGAGGCCGTTCCTCCTTTAATACTACATCGAATCAGTTCAATAAATCTCTGTAATATTTCCCCGTGATCATACTTCCCTTCCAAATAGTCGATGAGGATCACACCTTGGGAATTGCTTTCTTCGGAGCTGCTTCGTCCGGAAATATCCACTGCTTCGACTGTTCTTACGGATTTTTCCAGTATGTAGTGGTGGATCCAAGTTTCATCTACGATTACGAAACACATGAAGAAATCGCTTGGATTGCATTGAATCCTGGCCAGACACTCCTCCGAAACGGTCACCCGTTTTTGTTTTGTCCCGGTCTGAGCAAACGCGGTACCCAAACCGCCGAAGCCTTTTTCATTCCCAAAATTTCGTGTAGGATATGGAAAACGCGTTCTTCTGGGATGCCTTTTGTCTCTGCTATATCTTATAACATGGTATCATGAATCTTGTTAACCATAAAAACCTTAATGGTATTTTGTTTCTTATAAAATTTCACTCGAATTTCATTGCATTTAAGCAATTTTATGCAATAACACAATTTTTACTAGTTATGCGTGTTTTGAATTTTATTTTCTAGTGATATATTTATACTTAATTTTTCTTCAATTTTTTTATAGTAGTCTTAAGAAAGTTTACTTAATTTTAAGATATATGTAAGATATAAAAAGTGTTTCCTAAAATATTATTTTACGATTATACTATAAAGGTGCCATCTATTGTCTAAACGTTTAGACAATAGATGGCATCTTTATGTTATTATCGTATCGATGGTTAACCCGGAGAGTTAAATAGATCCTAAGTGAATGTCGATTCCCTGCCTCCAACTGCGCTATGCTGCTGAGACCAAAAAGATCGAAACCGGTCCGTGGCTGATGTTGACGGAGAAAAGTATTCAATTCTTTTAGTTTCTTCAATTATTTAGGATTACAGTTTAATTGTATTTTCCTTCTTTTTCCTATTGAAAAATTGAAATTGTCACTATTTTCTGCTTATATTTTTTACTCCATTTAACATAGTATCACAATTTCTAATCTTCATTTAAATACCTATGATATTTTACTAGAATCTTCTACACCTCCATATCTCTTCTAGTTTTCGATTTTTCCTTACCACAATTATAAATAATGCAACTAAAGTATTTATAATTATAGTAAAGAAAACTAGTAGAGTTATGGAGGTGTAGAAGATTCTAGTAATTCTACACTCTTGATGGAAACAGATATTAATTTTAGGTGGAGAGTATGTTTAACTTTGATAATGGTCTGCGAAGACTGAAACACGTGTCAGGCAACTGAGAATAAAAACATTATGGAACAAAACAAGTGTTACTCTCCGCCTAATACAAAATTAAAATTAGTTTGGAAGGCGTTGTGTATATCTAAGATACTCACAAGAAGAAGAAGAAGAACTAACAAAGATGTTTAATACTTTCTAGGCTACACTCTTGATGGAATTGGTATTTCACAGGGTTACTAAAATTATGACACTTCTTGCGTTCCGTGTTTTTATTGGTAGTTTCCTGACACGTGTTTCGAGTTATTACACACATTTTCAAAAGAGTACAAACTTAATACTTTATATACTTAACACCAGTATTAAGTTTGTACTCCTTTGAAAATGAGTGTAATAACTCGAAACACGTGTCAGGAAACTGCCATTAAAAAATGGCACCACAACACGTGTAATAATTTTAATAATCCGGTGTTTATGTTGTTTTTGAGGTCCTTTTCCCTTTGAAAAAATGGGTATGAACCCCTCCAAAATTGAATTTCATGTCCGTCAGATTTCTCTTTGTTTCTTATCTTATTAAGGAAATTATGGATTGTATTTTATGACTTCATAACCATAATATTATACAGTTTAATTTAAAAAAAAATATAGTTCACTTGTAAACACTTTCTTAAGTTTTTGTTTACTGTAAAACGTTTATCATATGTAATGTATTTTTAGTAAATCTTTTTGCTGTATTATTTATAATAGTTATTTAAGGTACAAGTGTAAAAAGTGACGTTTTATTGCACGAACTGGCGTTTAAAAACACGAGCGAGGAACGAACAAAGAATATATTCTTATGAGTAATATTTTAATGCCATTTCAATAATTCAATTAACGAAAACATATTTTACCCGCAGTGCACTAATGAAAGCGTTACTTAGCAACCAGTAAACAAGTTGCACAAATGTCGGCCGCCATTATTATTTATGGAAAAAATGTTCGCTTTATTGTAATCGCTTCGACTTGCATTAAATGAAATCTTCAGAGTTCTTAAATCTGCCATTTGGTTTGTATTATATATTTTATTTATAGTTTATTAGTTATTTGTATCAATTTATAAAAAATTAAGATTTTCGTCGAAAATTTGAGCTATAATATATTCATCTGTCAAATTTGACATTTCTGTGCAATAAAAACAGTTTGATATTACCGTGCAATAAAAACGTAAAAAAAACACTAGTGCTTTAAAAAGCCACTTTTACAATGAAAAATGATGCAAAAAGCGTCTACTTTCTGTACGATCGTAGATAATAGTTATTTAAGGTACAAGTGTAAAAAGTGATGCTTTATTGCACGAACTGGCATTTAAAAACACGAGCGAGGAACGAGCGAGTTTTTTTAAAGCCAGGAGTGCAATAAAGAAACTTTTTACACGTGTGCCTTACAAAATTTTATCTTCGATCGTAAAGGATTTCAAAGAATATATTCTTATGAGTAATATTTTAATGTCATTTCAATAATTCAATTAATGAAAACATATTTGTTTGTGTTCTGATCCTTTATAAGTCATTATGAGTTTATTTATTTATAGTTTTTTTATATAAAAAAACTCTTATCATGTAAATGTATTTCTGTTCCTATATTCTTCTTAAAGGCCTTTTATTTAAAGTTCTTATTCTTCTTCTCGGAGCTATGTAACTCATTATTACCTATCAGAGGCTCAATTTCATTCGAAGTGTTTGTGTTCTGGTCCCTTGTGAGTTTTTTTATTTGTAGTTTTATAAAAATACAAGATAAGTTTTTTTGCTCAATTTATCTCTGTTGGCAAACTACTTTTATATTCACGTCTTCTAGAAATCTTTTCTATTCTTTAAACTCCTTTTTTGTTTTTATTTATAACATTTATTTATTTTATTTTAGATATTACCAATACGAATATTTTTCTATGCATTCTGAAGTTCTCTGTTTTATTACACCTATAGTACTCCATAGCTATCATCATTATTATCATTTTTATTATGTTTCTAAATTAAGTAATTAAATATACCATAAGAGTCACATGACCTAAAGTGCAGCAGTAAATTTTTCTAATTGTATAAATACATCACTGGCAACTATATGGAGCTTTCCACAGCAAAAATTACAAATGTAGTAAAAACATTGAGTTATTGCTCCCTTGTCAACAACATCCCCAGATCGGATTGAATCTTTATTCGATCTCATTAACGAATCGCTATCTCTTTTTGATGAAAGGAGAAGAAATCTATTATAAACATCCTTATAGTAAGGTACTATCAAACTCCTACAGACAAAAACCACTCGATGTTGTGTCTTTTCCATGACCACAGATCTTTTTTAGTCGGATCTCAAGCAAGATAACTGCTAAATTTTGGTGGATCCGGTCGTCCAAATAGCGCTCTCCTAAAAAGGAACAACGTCACTAATCAGGTTACGGTGGCTCAAGGATCTGAGGGTGCTAATTGGGTATCGATTAGAAGCAGTGACATCGTATTTCTGAAATTTTATTTTGGAAATATCACTTTTATCTAATTTGCTGAAGAAGTTTTCAGGGAACTCGTTGATAAACTCCAGGGCATTCGGAATCTTAGTGTCACAGTGAACATTTTTTTAGTTATGTTCTTCAAGAAATTCTTAATCATCAGCTTCTTCATTATACTCTGCCTAATTAAATGTCTAATCAGACAAATAAAATCTATTCGAATTTTAAGTTGGTATATCCATGCCGGAATATAATTTCATTTAGCCAAATTTTTTCCAATTTTCGCCTAGGATAGTTTTTCTTCGATGAAACATTCTTCAGATAGCTTAATGTTAAGTTGACCAAATCGTTATGAGTTCATATAATATCTCAAAATTGAATTGATTTTTGCATAAAATAATGATTCACATTTTTTCAGCTAAAATAGAAATCGATCAATGCATAAAGGAATGAAAACATCAATAATTACTTATATACAAAACTGTGCTAGTAAAAACTAGTATGAAAAATAGAGTATAAATATCAAGCTGTAATATTTACTACATTAATATTTATCAAAAAAATATAATTCTTTCTTCATACAACTACAAACAGACATATCTTAATTTTAACACAAAGCGATTAATCTGTGTGCATTAATATCTAATAAACGATTAACGCCGTGACACATTTTTTCTTCTTTTCTCTTTATCAGCGTCGATTTGAATATACTCAATAAAAGCGGATCGAAGTGAATCCTTCCAGAACGTTATTTTTCTGACACTTACACTCGCCAGATAAGGCAAACAAAACGGTCACATGCTCGTGACGATTTCCAGCTTACTGACCTCTCTGATTGTGGCACAGTTGATGAAAAATGCCTCATCTCAGTCTAAACAAAGTCACATTTTCTTGTTTACACAAGAAATTCGCAACAGCGGTCTTATTGTGCCAGAAGGCGTGTGTTTGAATGTCGCGGTCATTATGTAAAGTAAATAAGGCCGTTAACGTCACCGATGTTAGCGATTCCGATAAGTAGCACGGTAATGGTTCCATTAAATCACATTGTTGAATCGTTTGATTAGGTTCTGCGGCAAATATTTGTTTTAGATATTAGTGTCGAAATGTTTAGTAGACCAAAAATTTTGTTTATTAACAGGTGTATATCATATTTTCTATTATCAAAAATACTAACTAAAATATTGTATACGTTTGTATTTAATCAAAAAACTAAAATACTGATTTCTCAGTGATCAGGTATATACAAGTTAACTTGCCAGACTTGTAAGGTTGTGTACTTGGGTCAATTTGGTCGAAATATTAGGACTCATCTAGTAATGCATTTGCATTCTTTTTACCTATAATCAATTGATAAGTCGCTAAACATATAATTGGTGTAATAGTTGCATTCAAATAAAGTTCCTTATTATAAATAGATAAATTAATTACATTTTCAAATTGTTGAAATTTGAATCATTCTTCAAGAATATTTTATTGACGTTTATATAATTTCTAGGTGGTTGCAGTGCGAATAGACCCAGAAATCTTTGATAACTACTACAATGGCTGCTGCAATGCAACGTTTTGGCCGCTTTTCCACTCAATGCCTGACAGAGCGACCTTCCAAGGTGAACACTGGAGGGCATACGTAACAGCTAACAAGGAGTTTGCAAAATGCACCCTGCATGCATTGCGAAAATTATCAAAAACAGAAAACGGCACTGGTCACGACGTTCCTTTAATATGGATACACGACTACCATTTGATGTTGGCTGCAAATTGGATCAGACAGGTATAGTTATTATATACATACATGCTAATAATAACTTCCATTATTTTTTAAAATGTCATTAAAAAAAATCCAGGATATGAGCACGTCTATTTCAAGAAACAATAAAAGTCGTTGAAGGCTAAAGTTTATCGAACATTTATCGTAAAATAAAAATTGTCAATTGTCTTTACGAAAGAATGTAATAAAGATTACTGGGTCGGACTGATTCAAGTCCTGGCTGCGTACTGTAGTATTCATTATTTATCAAGGTCGCAATTCAATAAACTTGCAATCAGTACGATTGAGTTGAAAGAACTTGATTTGAAAAATGTTATCTTTTTTACTTAAATTCATTTATAATCAAAACATTTTTGTTTGTTATTTTTTTACAATAATTACCTTATTTTATTTACTTGCAGGCTGCTGAGGATGAAAACATCTCTTGTAAATTAGGCTTTTTCTTACACATACCTTTCCCACCATGGGACATCTTCAGATTGTTCCCTTGGTCGGACGAGTTGCTCCAGGGAATGCTAGGGTGTGATATGGTGGGATTCCATATTACCGATTACTGTTTGAATTTCGTCGATTGCTGTCAGAGGAATTTGGGTTGTCGCGTTGATAGGAAAAACCTATTGGTGGAGCATGGAGGAAGGACAGTACGAGTCAGACCATTACCTATAGGTATTCCGTTCGAGCGCTTCGTTGAATTAGCGGAGAAAGCACCCAAATTACTCTCAACGACACAAAAAATAATTTTGGGCGTTGATCGTTTAGATTATACCAAAGGTTTAGTAAATAGGCTGTTGGCTTTTGAAAAACTTCTGGAGAAACACCCAGAACACAAAGAAAAGATATCGCTATTACAAATAGCTGTACCGTCAAGGACTGATGTCAAGGAATACCAGGAATTAAAGGAGGAGATGGATCAATTAGTTGGAAGGATTAATGGGCGGTTTACAACTCCTAATTGGTCACCCATTAGGTATTACTTTTTAAGAAATAAAGTTGTCGATGTTATATATTTGATTTTAGGTACATTTATGGTTGTGTAAGTCAGGATGAACTCGCTGCTTTCTACAGAGAAGCAGCCGTTGGTTTAGTAACACCGTTACGTGATGGAATGAATCTAGTCGCTAAAGAATTCGTCGCTTGCCAAATTAATACGCCTCCTGGAGTACTAATAGTCTCACCATTCGCCGGAGCTGGTGAAACCATGCACGAAGCTCTAATTTGTAATCCTTATGAAATTGATGGAGCTGCTGAATGCATACACCGAGCGTTGACTATGCCCGAAGATGAAAGGATTTTAAGAATGAATTATTTACGACGACGTGAGAAGATTAATGATGTTAATTACTGGACAAGAAGCTTCCTATCAGCGATGGGATCTTTAATTACGCAAGAAGATCATGATGACGTTGGGGCTGTAACAATGCCAGCAGTTACTCTTGATGATTTCGATGAATATCTAGCTAAGTATGTGTAAAAGATATTTATAAAAAATAAGTATGACTTAATAACATTATTTAGGTATATTGGAAACACGCATAAATTAGCTCTCTTGCTGGATTATGATGGTACTCTAGCACCAATTGCACCCCATCCAGATCTCGCTGTTATACCGGCGGAAACTAAACACATCCTGCAAAGACTTTCAAACATTTCTGATGTCTACATCGCTGTTATTTCAGGAAGGAATGTTAATAATGTCAAAGAGATGGTGATTTGATATTATAAAATAATATTTCCTATTAATTATTATTTAAATGATTCAGGTGGGAATTGAAGGAATTACATACGCCGGCAGTCACGGACTGGAAATTCTACACCCTGATGGAACGAAATTCGTCCATCCGATGCCAACGAAATACCAGGGGAAAGTGGGTGAACTACTTAAGAACTTGCAGGAGCAAGTCTGTAGGGATGGTGCTTGGGTCGAAAACAAGGGGGCGCTACTGACGTTCCACTTCAGGGAAACGCCCGCGCATAAACGGGGACCTTTAACTGAGACTGCTAAGAAGTTAATCGAAGAGGCTGGTTTTAGAGCTGCTAATGCACATTGTGCCATTGAGGCTAAGCCCCCAGTTCAGTGGAATAAAGGTAGGGCTTCTATTTATATTCTGAGGACTGCGTTTGGTGTGGATTGGAGCGAGAGGATCAGGATTATCTACGCCGGTGATGATGTTACTGATGAAGATGCTATGCAGGTAAGAATAGATATAAGTAGAATAAAACAATTATTATGTTTTTAAATGTTGGCTTTCAATTAATAACTTTTTTGACTATCAAAGTACTTTATATTATTCAAAAAAGATTACAATGCTTTGGTTTCACTATTTTAAATTATACATACTTCCTTGAGAATGACAAAGGGTCTAAACTAGTCAGAGAAAAAATTAATCACCACTGAAACCATACTGTCATGTTGACTGACTAATTAATATAAGTGTTAATGGATAAATTAATTCATTAAATATTCGAAGATTATCTTGTTCTGGGTTTCAATATAGTATATACGATATTCAATTTTAAGGGATTAATATATTATTTACTGTTGTCCAAAAGTGCAAAACAATAGTAGAAAAACAAGTTGGGAATTGCATTCTTCTATCATATTCAGTAAATTCTAAACACTACATTAAAATATATCAATTGAAGTTATTTGATGTGTGCACACTAATTTTTTTCTAACCACCTTTCCATGTGCAATCAAAATTTTTGTAAGAAAGTATTGTTAATTATGTATTTTGAATTTTATTTTGTAAGTACAATGGATAAATAAATACTATCTATCTACTATCTATGAACAATTCTTATACTAATTGTAGATATCAAATTTTGGGTAATAAACTCCCAAATAATCAACAATCATCCACATAGATAACTAATTTTGTTTTATTTTTCTTTTAATTGTAGGCACTTAAAGGAATGGCTGCAACATTTAGAGTAACAAGCTCCCAAATAACAAAAACCTACGCTGAAAGAAGACTACCTTCAACAGACTCAGTACTCACCATGTTGCGTTGGGTTGAGAGACACCTAAGCCGTAGAAAGCCTAGCATAGACGCGAATTCCTACAGAAGAAACTCAAGATCTAAACAAGGCGCAGTGCAAATGGAAATGTCCTTTATGGGGCCAACAGTTGTATCCGACAAAATTTAAAAAATCCAATTTCCACGCAATACTTTGTATATAAAAAGTAAAACTTTCAGACTTATACTATACGTATTTTGATATATTCTAGTGTAGTTATAGTCGTTTTCTAGTAATTATTACGAACGATGAGTAAATATCACAACCTTGAATACACCTGTGATTCAGATAGTAATTAAATGATCTTAAAAGAAAATCAAATATACTCAATCAAGCATATAAAATGATGCTATTCATTTGATTAAATTTCCATCAGTTTCTAATTTCTGCCACTTGTTTCATGACGTTAGTCTATATAATGTTATAGAATAAACTTAACATACTGTATTTGATAAAGACTATATTTTTTAATGTAGATTTTACCACCTTTATAGTGACATTTTGATGGTGTGCGTGGTAAGAGGTGGTGAGATGAAAATGTTATTGTTAACATTTACCTTTTTGATATTGAAGATTTTTTTTAACTTTTATCATAGTTATTGGTTTGTAAATTATCGGTTCCAGTAAAAGTGATTGTATATTTTTTGTAACTAAAAGTTCGTTTAATGTAAATGTATACATGTAAATTAATATAAATATTTTGATAAATAAGTATTTTGTTTTATTTTAACAACTCTATGGAATATATATCATGATCATATAACAATTCTTGAAGATCTTTCTATATATTGTTGCCAATCAAAATCATCATGTTTAGTTTTAAAACATCGTAATGATTTTATCAGAATCAATTGTTTTTCCAGTGTTGTTTTCTTTCTTACAGTCACAATTTAGGGTAACAATTATTTCTTAAATGAAATAAACAACAACCATAAAAAAATAATCATTAAGAATTTTGATTAACACGAATTTCTGTGAGAATAATCGTTTACAAAATGGTTTCCTAATAGTACTTCCCATGATTACAGTGAATAATTTTAGCTACAGTCTCAACAAAATTGTGTTTTGCTTAATCTAGAATAGAGAGAATATTAGTTCTGCCTGGTCATTAATAAAAGGAATGTCCCTTTTACTTTAAAAAACTCAATGGATACAAGTAAATTTATGTTAAGTCCATTGTCATCATTGTGTACTCCTTCGAGTCCATCATCTTCAAAGCAACCAAAATGTTCAATTTGTAGACCTCTCTACTACAAGCACAGATAATAATAATAATAATAAATAAATTTATTTCCCAACAGAATAACTAAAACAGGAAAATTCATAACTTATAATACTGCGTACAACTTATAAATAATATAATATTACATAATTCCGTAATAATTCTATTATAACTGAGGATACCGATTGAATGTAATCTCATGCAATATTGTTACAATCAAGTACATTTTGGCAAAATTCTCCAAAGGATGTAAAAATATCAGCATTCCATTGTACCTTGTGGTAGTTCGAGATCATCCTTATAAATGGTAAGTTTTGATGTCCACGTGTACCACCCGTAGTTGTATTTTATTAGTCAAGTTAGTAAGGAGGGTGTATGAAGAAACGTGGGGAGTGGCGAAAGTGGGAGGCGCTAGGTCAGAGAAGTTTAGAGTATGGAAGGGTGTGAGGCAGGGCTGCCCGCTGAGCCCAATTCTTTTTAATATATACACTGGAGAGTTAGATGAGGTGTTGAGAAAAGGGCAGGCGGGCGGGGTAGTGGTTGGGCGAAGTAAGGTGTGGATGCTGGCGTATGCAGATGACATGGTGTTATTGGCGAGGGATTGGAAGGGAGTAAAAGAGATGTTAGCGAGAGTGGAGAAATACATGGATAAAAGAGAGCTAAGAGTGAATGTCGAAAAAACGAAGTGGATGAGATTTAGAAATAAAGGAAGAGAGGGAAGAGTGGAAGAGCTAGAGTGGAAGGGTGAGGTGATAGAGAGAGTGAGAATGTTTAAGTACCTGGGATTTATGTTTAAGAGCTCGGGGGGGTATGAAGAACACATTAGGTGGATCCAGGGAAAAGCCAGAAAAGCGTGGGGGGCGGTAAGAGAGAGATGGGGAAAGTGGATGGATGGCAGTGTGAGAGTTACGTGTGATCTTTGGGATGCATGTGTGAGACCGATCTTGATGTATGGGGCGGAAGTGTGGGGTGTTAGGAGGTATGAGAGGGTTGAGAGAGAGCAGCGGTATTTCTTGAAGCAGATGTTAGGGGTTGAGAAATCAACACCCGAGTACATACTGCTTCAGGAAACACATAGGGAGAGTATGTGGTGCGAGACTATAAAGAGAGTGGCTGGTTTTGAAATGAAATTATGGGGTCTAGAAGAGGGAAGATTGGTGAAGGGGGTATGGAAGGAAGGCACGGGTGACTGGAGAGCGGAGAGGAGAAGGATGTATGAGAGGGTGGGAATGTCAGAGGGGATCGTGAAGGAGTGGATGGAACAAGGGGTGAATGTAGCGGGATGGGTGCATGAAAAGGCGAAAGAGGTGGAAGGCCAAGAAAGACAAGGGTGTATAGTGAAGAGTGAATACAACGAGAGTTACAAGGAGTGGCAGGTGCATGGAAGGAGGCCAAGGTACCTGGAGAATAATCGCTTGGGAAGGGAGGAAAGGGTGACCTTGGCAAGAGCGAGATGCGGGGCGGAAGAGAGAGGGAGAAAGAAATGGATGGGGGAGAGTTACGGGCGATGTGTGTTATGCGAGGAAGGGAAGGATACGTGGTTACATCTGGCGGATGAATGTAAGGGAGTGGATGCAGAATGGGTGGAAGGTTGTAGAAGGGCTGCAGAATGGTTGAGAGAAGATGGGGCCAGGGTAAGGATTCTGAGGCGGTTGGGGTGGGAAAGAAAGAGACGAAGAGAGGAGGTATGAGAAAAAGAAGAGGAAAAAAATAAAGAGAGGAAGAAATATTAGTATATTAGTATGTTATGTTAGTATGTTGTATATAAGTTTTGATGCCAATAAAGGTTTTTTTTTTTTTTAGTCAAGTTCATGGAGTCTAATGTTTCCATGAACAATCTGATGCAAATAACAACCGATGACAACTTGATGATGCTTTAGTAGTGAAGGTATATGGAACTCATTTAATAATGTATCGTAGCTGTGTCCTCTTGCTGGATATTGTTTAATTTTTTTTAAATGTAAATATTTGAGAAATCTTTTTTCTACGCTTTCGAGCATGTACTTGTATTTTGAATAAGCTTCCACACTGGAACACAGTAATCTAGCTTGCTCATTATGAGTATATATAAGGACATGATAGTGGCAACCTCTTATATAATAAAACCCAAAAGCTTAGAGCACTCGCTGACTAGATTTATAATATGCTCATTAAATGAGAGTTTTGAATCAAAATATACTTCCAAGTCCTTAATTTTAGCTGGTCTGTGAAGTATTTAATTGTTGAGATGATAATTGAAGTTATGTATTTCAGCATTGCGAGTGTATGACATCACAAAACATTTGTCTCGATTTAGAGTTAATCCAAATAAAAATAACACACAGTTTATTCCTTACTTCACTTGTTTATTAAGTGTTAAATGTACATTTCGTTCACAACGTGAACATTATCAATAACAAACTTTGTTAACTTTGTTATTGAACATTATCAATAACAAACTTTGTTATTGATAATGTTCACCTTGTGAAGGAAATGTACATTTAACACTTACAAGTAAACAAGTGAAGTAAGGAATAAACTGTGTTTTATTTTTATTTGCAAAACACTTCACGTAAACTCAAACAAACAATAGTAGAGTTAATCCATTATTTATACACCATTTATTTAATTTATCTATTTTGTTGCAGATGTAAGTAATCGGTTTGTGAATTAATCGTGCTGTATAATTTAATATCATCTGCATACAATAATATGTTACAGTCAATAGTGAGACAAACACCATTTATAAATAGTAGAAACAAGAGCAGTCCGAGATTTGACCCTTGGGGTACACCGCTGGCTGCTACATATTCATTAGAATAATGATCTTGTTTTCTTTGCTACAAATATGATTTTAGCACTTGTATAATGTTTGTGCTTATATTAAAATGATGCAATTTCTTAAGTTGTAGGTCATGAGGCATACGATCAAAGGCTTTTGTCATGTCTGTGTATATAACATCTGTTTGGCATCAAATATCTAAATTATCAGATATGAACTGTGTTAATGTAAGCAAATTAGTAGTTGTGGATCTTCTGGTTAAGAAGCCGTGCTGGTGTATAACTATTTCTGTTTTTACAGATTTATAAATTTGATTTGCTATAATGCTTTCAAATACTCTGGCGAATATATTTATTAGACAAATTAGTCGATAGTTTTTAATATTAGACTTATTATCACTTTTAAAAACAGGAGTAAAAGGTACATTTTTCAACAGGTAGGAAAGTTGACAGTGCGTAGTATTAAATTAATAACACAGATAACCAATCTAGACACACTTACAAATCCAAATTAGCCATATTTGAAATATTATATAGAGCCAAAGCTATTCCATTCCACTTTCTGATGATCTAATCTAATAAATACATTAATTTAAAACCAAGAGATCAATTCAATATGAAAATACTTTTTGTCCAATATTAAAGATAAAAAGGTTATTTTAAGTGAATACAATCCATTTTCTGATTTTAACTTTTGCGACCAACAAATACAGAAACACAAAGTAAAAGTTTTGAAAACAAAAAACGGTAAAATGAAGGTCAAATCTACTAAATTGACAAAAACCAGTAGAAAATGTCCTTTCCCACAAATTCCTACAATAGTAAACATTCAATATCAAAACAATATATATGAATGATGGTGGTGACAGTTGATTTCAATGTTTATACACCTATAAAACACACAAGTTTACATGATGTACCACTGAAAATATTTACAGTACTACATCTTCAGAATTTTTCATATTATTACACACACTTTATAATGACCTAAAAGACTTAAAATTGTAGTAGTGTTATACACTTTACACTACTACATACATCTCGATCTATGTGTAATACAAAATTAATAATGGTATAAAACATTAAAGAGCATCTAATTTTCTTTGACAAGTAAATACATCTTAAATAAATCAGTGGATAAATCAATCCATATATCAGAAAAGATATAAAATATTCTCAATTCTAGAGGTGATCTCCACAACCACAATATCTGTTTAGTACATATATACTGAATTGAAAGATTCACTATGTTTTAACCATAAATAATTATAGTTATATAATAAGTAAACACAGTTATAAGATTTAAATAACACAACACGACTCAAGTTTAGATGTACCATTATCAATTATTTGATTAAGTGTAAGAATGGATTACCAAGTAGTAAGTCACAACCATTCTTTTAATTCAGCACAAATACTCTTAAATACAGAAAAATTATAAAACGTCCTCCTTTCGACTAACATTTTAAGTGTATTTACATATTTTATATTATAAATTTTGTGTTGTCTTGTTAGAAAGGAGTACAAAGATTATAATAAATAAATAAATAAAATTGATAGTGAAATTTATCAGTTACCAGTCAGTCAAAATCTAGACAGGGCATATTAGCGTCAAAATTGAAATGAAGGGGATTTTTAATAATTATAAGGTTACTTTTCGTTTTAAAAAATAATCTGCTAAAAGCACAAGGATCTGTATCTTTTCCGCATCAATATTTATTACAACAGTGAAAAAGCAATAAATAAATAAATCCAAGGAACTTGCCTTACTGAAAAAATACAAAATAGTATTAAATTATCTGAATACTAGCAGGTGGTTCTTACTGTGCACATATATATCTGTAAAATACAGAACTCTTCATTACAAAACATATGATCAAGCTGCCGAAAGCTGACTGTGATTCGTCGTATATTGGAGGAATGAGACACAAGTACCGTCTTTCATTTAATTCTGTTAAGGTTATCTTAGGAGGGTGATATAACAAGTTAGATATTAATAGCTATAATAATAATGCTTGACAAACTAATAAAGTACCTGTTGTTTCAGCTGTTAACCACTTGCGCTATAAAGACGTGCCACACACGTCAATGTAACCGCATATTATATTGTAGAGCGCGGCACTACTATCGAAAGTTAAATCGTAGTGCAAGTGATTAAAACAAAATAGATTTACCAGTATAAACACCTAGATATCACGATGGAGGTGACATGCCAAAAATCTTTAAAATTTTAACATAGTGGTATTGAGTCCTCAAAAATATCACTGCAAGCGGTAAGGTGGTCTTCAGCAAACAATCTTGAAGATTTGTTTGTTTTCACACCATACGCTGCAAAGAACAACTTTATGTATTTAAGTTATTCTGATTGATTACAGACCATCTTCTAGAATTTAGTTATTTTATCCCAGTTTATAACATTATCAATCCATAGGCTATAAAGAACATATATTTGTTAGGTTAATTGAATCAACAGTATATATTACCTTAAAGCGATGAAGAAATCCAGATATAATAGACAGTAGTAGTAGTAGTAGTGTTAGGCTATTGACCACGTGGTCCTTCCGCCATGTGTCATTTGTGTATTTGTGTGTGTGTAAATGAGCTTATTACTTTAAAGGATCGCCCCCGTCACTCTAAAGCACCATTAAATTGTATCCCAATGGTGAATGGTACCGGTCACCCATCGCCTACTGACCCGAATCAACACGTTTTAATATAATAGACATTTTTACACAAAACTATTAAAAAAGTAGGAAAACATATTATCAACGAAACAAAACACAAATTAAAGAATAATATTATTAATATTGATTCGGATCAGTAGTCGGATGGGTGACCGGTACCATTCACCATTGGGATACAATTAATGGTGCTTTAGAGTGACGGGGGCGATCCTCTATAGTAACAAGCTCATTTACACACACACAAATACACAAATGACACATGGCGGAAGGACCACGTGGTCGATAGCCTAACACTACTACTACTACTACTATTATTAATAACTTTTCGTTTTGTTTCTGTAACATATAAGAGGTGTACCTGCGCTAAGATTGTACGTCTTAAGTAACGGATACTTCCAATAGGACTCTAGTATTGTCGATGTTAGAAACTTTTAATATTTAATGCATATTGAAAACCAACATAACCATAAATCATAGAAAATATATATATACTATAGAAGCGTCTCTACCGTACTATGGTCTGTGACTGCTGTCAGCGTCATCTTTGGGTCAATTCGCCAACTAAATGCCATTTAAATGGGCCAGGCGGAAATTACGATTATTGAAATAAATGTTTATTTTCTAATTATTTTTTTTTTTTAATGTGACAATGTATAGTCTAATATTTATTTTCAAATGAAAAATTTGAAAATAAATATTTGAAAACATACAGACGCATTAAAAAAAATTATTGAATTGAATTATTGATTGATAATGAAACAAAAGTAGCATACTAACCTTAATACTGTAAAATAAAAAAATGAATACTGGTAAGGTAAAAAGTAAAAATACAAAATTAGTTAATATGTTCTATATTATTCATTAATCAATCAACAGTTTATAATGTATTAAACTTGGGTGGTGATTACTTCTTCATTACACAACTATAAAAAATGAAAACATATTAGAAATTGAAAAATTGCAATTGTTTTTTTAACTCTTTTCCAAGCCACCCAGAAGGTAGAGTTTTTTGGTTCATTTTTTTTACTGTGGTTTCCCCAGTACGTCTAATCCACATTTAACATAAAAAATGAAACATTTATTTCCTTCAAATTATAGTGGATACTGTAAGTTTACTTTTTATTTAGTTTTTCATCTTTTCTCATACTGCAATGCCTGATTAAAAATGAGATCTGTTTTTCTTTTAACTATTCAGTGATCATTATTTTTCAATGTTTTATTCAACCCATTGCGCCAATTAAAAGTACAAAGTTTGCAGAAATTATAAATAATTTTATTAATAATATCTGTATGATCGCAATGTTCAAAAATGAAAGGTTTATGTTTCTTAATGGTTTGTAGTGTATATTAAAACTATTCTTAAGATGGCAAATTATGGGAAATAATTCTTTAAAAATGTTGTAACAATATGCCAGTCCTTCTATAAAAGTGGGTGTACAGTATTTTAATTTACCAGGAAGGCTATCACTGAATTCTTTTTCTACACAAAAATTATGCCATTCAGTATGTTCTGCTGAATTTTGACATATACAATTATAATAATTACCCAACTTTTTACTAATAAATTCACTAATATATCCCACAGCATTTCTGACATATTTTCATAAGAGTCAAGACGTTTTATAAGAGTTCACTGTTTCGTAGTCTTGGTGTTAGATTAACCACTTGCGATATAAAGACGTGCCACACAAGTCAATGTTACCGCATATTATATTGCCACGACTATCGAAAGTTAAATCGTAGCGCAAGTGGTTAATAGCTGCTCCCATTCCCTTTAATAAAATCACGTTTATTAACAGTAAGATTTATATCAAGTTGTTCATTATTTAATGATACATTATCGAGATGTGGATCTGGTATTTCAATTGAAGCAAACTGTAGATTCTCTTTATTTTCTATATTTATGGGTAAAAACAATGTGAGCACAGCTGAAGTTAATACGGTATTATTAGAAAAATGAATATGAAAAACTTTTCTTTTAGCACAAATTTCATCGGGTGTCATGGTTATTAATTCTGAATGATTACATGCTTCTACCCTTAACTTAAATTTTTCCATATCCTTATTTGGTTTAGGAAAACTATACCTACTTGAAGTTTTATCTTCACAGTTCTTAACCATACACGTACGATATCTTACCATTTTGATAATATACGCTTGCAAATAAACAAGTGTATGACTAACAAAGAAAAGAAAATTACTTACCTTTCTACAGCCAGCTGACAGCCAATATCGACGAAAATTGCAATCAGAACACCCAATAAACGTTTTAAAATATTTTATAGCGAATATTGGGCTAATAATAGTAAAATAATGCTAATCTAACAACTATAACCTGCAAAACGTAAACATAATTCAACAAAAACAGTGGATAATGTAGGGAACCTAGAAAATACACTACTAGGGAACGCTTGGGAAATCTGAATTTTTGGTCGAAAACGCCATCTTCGGGGTAGTTCGCCAACTAAAGTCCTGTTATAAACAACTCCGTATGAGTGAATGTAATGTTTATGTACCATAAATGAATATTATGTGGTTTGACAACTAAGACACTTTATTTGTCACCACGATTTGGAAGGACGCCCCCTAATAACACTGAAAGGTAGTAAACGACTTTGATTAAATATTTATACAGATTTCTTTATAAATCATATTTTTATACTTTGCTTTAATAATTCTCTCATAGATGGGGAGACAATAGCAACACACTCGTGTATTTTATTTGTATAAATACTATGCACACATAAATAATTTGATAGATAAATAGACATTTTTTAATTATCTATATAATACAGTATTTACGGATGTAATGATACCACTGTTACAGTTTGCTTTACTATAAAATATTGATTTAAATGAATTACCAACGTAATAGTAGAAGTATTTGACACTAGATGGTGCAGGCATTAACATTATTTTCATCGGTAATCACTTGTTAAATTCGAAATATTACGAAGGCGTCCCTAATTTTATAATTAATATAAATATCTGTACAAACAAATTAATAACAATTAAATTAGGTCAATGTAAGTATACTATCTATAAATATATTATTATAAAAAATTGGTATATGTTTGATTTTCTTTCAAGGCTAAAGGACCAATGAATATAATAATTCTCCCCAAATAGTAATTAATATTTGAAATAAAACAACACAGTTGAGAGGGTTTCACATTTATTGTTAAACACTGCAATATGTTTCGCCACTCAGTGGCTTCTTCAGGCAGATGAATACTAAGAAATTATAAGGTAATGATGAATATATTGTGATCATATTTTGTTAAACTGTTGAAACTCAAATATGCGTTTTAAGGCCCCATGATGTCAATTATTAATGTCTGTGTTTGTGATCTGTCCATGGAGCTCTGTATTTAAAAACAGCCAGAAGTTTTGAACTGAAACTTCTGAAAATGAAAGTGAAAAAAATAAAAGGTATATATTTTAATGAATTTTCTTTATTATTTCTGCTCTAATTTAATCTAATAGCCATCTTTAGCTAGTATAAAAATACTATAAATTTTATCACAAAACTAGAAATACTATTTATTTTCAGCTTAGTTGTTTGTATTAGTTATAATGTAATTAATAATTTATTTGTCTCTTTTTAACCAATTTAACTTATGTAATATTATAGTACTACATAATTAGTTTAATAAGGTTAGGAGTAACTGTTATTTTCAAAAAAGTGTGTTTATGTTATTGCATGCATAAATTTATATCGGCCAAAAAGAGACTTAAAATATTAAAAAAATAATAATTAATTTTTGAATTTATTTACGCAATCTCTATTTACAGAATATACATTTACGCGATAGGTAATAAATAATAACTTAAATAACATACTATCGTTATAATAAATTAAAAAACAATACACAGTAAAGGATGATACAAGAAATAAACAGAAATAAACATTGATTTGTAGGTAAAGAGTGAAAATATTAACAAATAAAATACATATAATAATCAAAAGTTCATAAATAAATAAATATTCATAGTTTATGAATGATTAAAATAAAAGTTAAAATGGATAAAATGTTAACAAATGGAATAAATAAATAAAAGTTAATGTAGATAAAATAAAATATTTGTTAAAAGGTATAAATATCAAAAATTGAGTAATAATTAAAAGGACATGTTAAAATAATGCTATATTAATATATACACATAAACACAAAAACAAAAATTACAACAATGAGTTTACAACATGACATCTTCACCGATGTACTCATGGATTATGATTAAATCATCTTTTATCACAGCCAGAAATTTACTTAATCTAACTGCTCTAATATGTTCTGGCAATTTTTTAGCCCAGTTTTAGATTTCGTCAGTCTAACTTTTTGTGCATACAGGGTGACTGACGAAAAACCTTTGGTGCTGTATCTCGCTTATTTTTGTTCCGATTTGAATAAATAAAACATCAAATTAAATGATTTTTAAAAGACTTTAATATGAATTGACCTGATATTTTTTCTCGCACCCAGTTTTTGACAAAAGACGATCAACTTTTTTTTTTCAAATTGCACTGTATATATATTTTGTACTGATCCGCAAGGAGATTTTATTCTGAATCTAAATTTGTAAACGATTTTATCCATTCATCAAACCAAAGTCGAGAAATTGAGGATTAAAAAAAAATAAAAATCAAGTACCCATAGTAAACAATATACAGAGCCTATTCCAAATGTCAAAATTGACAGTGTCAGTCATTGGTACAATACTGCAATGATTTTTAATAATTTCATAATAAAAATGTTGCAAGATTTCAAAAACTGAAAAACGATTTCTGTTAAAGCACAAAATTCTAGTACAGTGTTTGAAATATTGCAACATTTTAATTATGAAATAATTAAAAATCGTTGCAGTATTGTATCAATGGCTGTCACTGTCACTTTTGACATTTAAAATAGGGTCTTTATATTGTTTACAATGGATACTTAACTTTTTATTTATTTTTTTAATCGCCAATTTCTCGACTTAAGTTTGATATATGGATAAATTTATCTACAATTTTATATTCAGAAAAAAAATCTCCTTGCGAATCAATAAAAATATATATACAGTGCAATTAAAAAAAAAAATGTTGATCGTCTTTTGTCAAAAACTGGGTGCGAGAAAAAACAACAGTTCAGATCCTATTAAAGTCTTTTAAAAATGGTTTAATTTGATGTTTTATTTATTAAAATCGGATAAAAAATAAGTGAGATACAGCACCAAAGGTTTTTCGTCAGTCACCCTGTATAAGTCCCGTTTATCACGAGTACATATTTATACTGATAATTAATATATTTGAAGTTTCCTTCTCTTTGCTTTATATACTTTAGACACTCCATAATGTACAGACAATAGAGTGCTGATAAGCACAATTGTGTAAAGATATTCCTGCAATTATTTCTACACGCGACACTGGCGAAAATTCGTATTGCTATCCATTGCAAAGATATATCCGGTTTCGGAATCCATAAGAGGTAAGACTGGAATAAATCACAATATGATGTTGACGCGTTCTTAAGTAGGAATATATTTCTGCTTAGTTTATTGGTCATTACTGTATTCCAAAATAAAACGATTAACTTTTTTGGTGTCATTTCTTTAATAATACTTGTAATTATAGTTTCGTAACCTTTAGCTTGCCATTGTTAAACAGGTAATAATCACAAGTTACAAGTATTATTAAACAAGTGATACCAAAAAAGTTCCTCGTTTTATTTTGAATATCATGTGTGATACATTTTGAAAGCCATCACAATTACTAATTTCTGTATCGATTTTAGTGTTTTTCGTAGACTATACACATCCCTAAAAAATGCGTGAACTACTTCAGTAACAGGAGTATTCTTACAGCATCTCGCAAAAATGATACGTTTAAGTGAAACCGAGCGGATTGACGAAGCGTTGTTATGAAGATGGAAACTTTGAAAGGTAACTTGACTAACTATTTTTGTATAATTTATTTAAAAATGATTTTTAAACTTCGATATTTCTAAAACGATTAAGTTTAGCTTTATGATGTGCTATACTAATTTCGTGTAGAATTTCGAGGTGAATCAAAATATGGAATAATATATGGGGTGTTCCATTAAAGAAAAAGCAAGTTTGTTTCGTCCTGACTTATTGGCTGATCCGGTATACTTAAATTATCTTTATTGTAATAGTTTTTAAAAAACGCTATAACTTTTGTATCTTAACATTTTTCGCTAGCTCTCTTAATTTAGAAGATATTCGACCGTTTCCATACATATTAGCGACCCTGTATATCAAGAGTAGTATTGATCATCAAGACACCAATACTATTCAATCTTAAATCCGACCGATCATCTCTATAACAGAGGGCCTATTTTCGATTTAACAGGTATGAAGACAATGACTGACATCTGTCGGGGTATATGTTATAAGTATAAAGTTTACGAATTAAAATTTCACTTGAAACCCTTTCTAAGGCTTTTGAGAGATCGATAAAAGAAAATATCGCATATTCACCTCTCTCAAAACAATCAAATCTATAATTGCATCTGTGACCTTGATTGACAAATTGTCTATTAGTGAAGATATTGTTGCCCTCAAAATACTCAATCAGTTGTTTTTTTTATTGGTTTTTTTTATATTTTTCATAACATAGGTTGATAATTTTACACAAAATTTTGTAGATTTTTAATGGATTTGTCATTTCTATGTTTTATTTCGTAAAACTTTTACTGGGATTTAGATCATTGATTCATTTTCTTGCCTAGTTTAGCATCATATCAATAAAAAAGGACTCATCTACATTGGAATATTAAGACACATTGGATCGGATTGATTGGACCGGATCAACATTAGATTTCTAAAATAAATCCTGGATACTAATTGAATCCACATTAAAAAATTTTAAAATCATTTACTGTCGTATGGCGCTGATCAGCAAACCAATTGATATCGCATTTGTTTGAGGGAATAGTTATAAGTTGCCATTTAATTATAAAAAACACTTATTTTTTATTTGAATTGTTTGTTTTATTAGATTTAAATTTATTTTCACGAACTAGTTTAGGAAAAAATGATGGTCCAGAAATTCAATTTGGTGGAAGCACGTCCTGTTTGACAGGTTAGGGGGTCGTTAGATTAAGAAATTGTTGCAATTACTTTGATTAAGCAGAATTTTGAGGGGATAATGAATTTAGTTCGAGTTTTCCTGACTTCCTGAATGCGTTCCTTTATGGATCGAAGAAGGTCAACCACAATTTAGAAATGCTGCAGATAGTCATTGTCTACGATCGAGTGGTTTACGCGTGCAACCACGAATTTTCACGTTAATGTTACGAAATTCCACCTAACGTACCAATCGCTTCTACTAAATTACCATTAAATTTTGGCAAAGAGCTGATCCATAGCCGAATGCTAATCTAAACGTTATTAAAAAATTGGTCAAAAATTTTGATCGCATATGAAAAATAATGGGTCTCGAGAGACAGCGGATTCATGGACTGACATTAGCGCCACTACAGATCGATTTTGAGATTGCACTTGTATGTACGTTATTAATGATGGCTGCTGAAATTTCTAAGATTTGATCTGCCATTTCAGCCAGGTTTGCTAAAGATGTGGTTTTTGCAGGTATTAGAGTTTTGGGGATAAATGTCACCCCGGCTTCTTTCCATTCCATTGGAATATAGCCTAGCGTAAATCTTTCTTTGTAAATTGGAAATACCATCTGGTCTGGTTACTTTAAATGGTGTTACCGGCGTTATATACAAAACGTCGAAACTTGATTATTTTAATTAATTTCACTAAAACATCGGACTCCACTTGTTTTGTTCATTCATTGTCATAATCATTTTAAGTTCAAATGAGTCAAGTTTCATTCATTGATGTTCACATTGTATATATTTCTGTAATTATGTTAGATTTACATTTTACAAACCCCTATCGTCGAGCCACCGTCTAATTTTTATGACCTTAAAAACACCCGCCAATAAATCGTGGCATTCCACCAACCATCCGGATTAGCCTCGAGCGTGCTGTAGATGTTTACGACCCTGAAGACAAAGCCCTTTTTGAATATGTTGGGAAATCTCAGAATACACCGGTTTATGATCGGACATCTGCAGCACAGGCAGCGACACGCTAGATGCTCAAAAACCAGAAGCCCCAAAACGTCTTGGTAGAGGTACCAATTCCACCCTTAGCCCCCAGAAACATGGCGGGGGCGAAAATAATGGTGGTGGAGAAGAGGTTAGGTGGACGGTGAGGTTAAGAAGGAAAGATAGTGCATCTTAAGACATCATCGAGTTCATTTCCAGACATTATCAAATCCATATCCAGAGAACATCGAGTCATTGTGTTCAGTGTTCGCATAAAACTATTCATTCAGTTATTTTTTTACTAATCATTAGTCGCGCTCATAGTCAATATTGTACGGCTACTTTTCACACTCTATTCATTCTCATGCATTTTTATTCTTGTTATTCAGTCTTATTTTGTATATACAGAAGCCAGAATAGGAACATCTGGGTAAGTCATTTCAATCTAATTAATTTTGTGAATTAAATACTGAGCTATCGGAGTGTTACAGCGGAGCATCTTGTAAGTGCAACATTTTATTGTTTATGCTCTACTATCCCAAACACTCAAAACCGCAGGGCATTCTAAACCCCCGTAACAAGGGTTTAAAGCTACCAACCGCTCATTCAATTTTTTTGGCAATGAGTTTACCACCCTTACTTTTGCTTTCTCTGGTAGGAAGGAATATACTTATTTCAGTTCAGCAGTGTTTTCTTGGGAGACCACAGATGTTAAGCCTGGGAAGTGCGTCTTTAGCAGAAACTTGGACTTTCCTTAAATCTCTTGGCCCCTCTGCATAACTCCTATTCATTTATTTGGACAAAACTTTGTGGGACCTGGCTGTTGGGGTCGTAACCCCTTCACAGAATTGTTTCCTTTTCAATTTTCTCAAATCCTTGTTGTATTCCGACAGTGGCTTTTCAGTTGCCTGTTTTCTTTTCACTGTTGAAACTTTCCCTGGCTTGCATCTTTAGACGATCTAAATCCTTGTTCCACCAGAGCTCTTCCTGGAAGGAGATCTCCTTTTTAGCGGACAACTGGATTCATATGCTTTTCTGCTGTTCCTAGCTCTTCTGTGGTTTGTATGTTATGGTAGAGATCATCGGTTTCTACACTTAAGCTCCAGTCTGTGTTTATGGGATATCTACACTCCATTGAGTCTTCCTTTGTAACCTCTAACCCGAACTCAATCTGTAGATGGTCCGACAGTGAGTTTTTTTTCCGCAACATGCCAGTTGTGCTTGCTATGAAGGCATCAGCTGGAGTGATGTCCAACACTTGCTGCCTGATTGCGTTCACAAAGATAGGTTACTACCTCTATTAATATCTAAATATTTAAATTGGTAGAAATAATAAATTCAAGAAGTTCTTTACCTCTGTTATTGGTATCCTCGCTACCCCATACCATATTTTGTGCGTTGGCATCACACCACCATGAGTCTGTTTACCTCTTCTGGTGTTAGTTTGCTTTGTTCTCTCCGAAAGTAGGCTAAGTCAAGAGAAAAGTTATCATTCTCTTGCCCTTCTTCGTGAGAACTTGATCTAAGGCTCCTGCAGGAATCCTATGTCAAATTGGGTTTTTTTGTATCTCTAATAAAGGGTACTTGCTGCCGCTTTAGAGTGATGAAGATTGAATTGGATACAGCGCATAGTCGCCTAATAAATCTCTAACCTCAATGGCAATATCTGGAGGTAAGGCGGCTACTACTCGATAAAACTTACGACTAGAATTTGTTATCTGGGAGTTATATAATAAAATATTCTGCTTCAATCTGCATAAATCACACCGAAGGGTCTACGCAGAAAAAAAGGGACAAATTACACTTAACAGAGCATCATCTATATTTTATATTTTTTTTCACAATTGCTTGCAAAAATAAACAAGTGTTTAATACAATATCTGTAGTGGTCCTATGGTGGATTTCACATGGAGCGACCTAACGTTTTGCCAGTGCTTCTTCAGCAAAGTCACCAAGAAGTTGCACCAATTCGTCAGGGGTCATGTCAATATGTCGTACAGCTACAGGCAAGCACAATACCTTCTTCATTTGCAACTGGATTGTGGCCTTGACTTCTTCAATTTTCGGTGTTATTGGTTCCTGGTGGGAGAGACCAGAGAACTTGCCGGCCTTGTTGAGACCAGGACCAAGGAGACGGATGATCTGTTTAATCAAGGCCTCAGACGCAAGAAAAGCATCATATTTCTTGGCTAGTTTCTTTACCAGCTTCTTATTCTTGTTCAACTTCTTCAAAGCCTCAACATATATGTAAGGTATGTTATTGGCCTTGGCCTCGACACTATGCTGCTGATCTCCCAAAACGCACACTTGCATTTTTGGGCGGGGAATGTGCTTTAGTTTGACGGTGCTACTGAAACGCTTGTTATTGAAACGCTTGTTCTTCTGTGGATCGTAATTCTTCAGACCGATTTGGATCTCCACAGTCTCCAAGAAGTTCCTCTTCTTCTCTTTTGCATTGTTCACACATTCATAGAATGTGTCACGAGGCACTTCCGAAGCCATCCCGGCCAAATGATGTCAACACTTCAACGAGTTAAAACAGATTTCTCTTTCATGATGTACACACCGAAAGAGTAAGATTATCCATTAAAAATATTGAATATTTTAATAGTTTCAATATGCTAATTTGACTCTGCCTTCCTTAAAAAAAGCTGAATAACTACACCTCTGGGCCACAAATGAAAGAGTAGTAATCTTTAATATCGAGATGAAAATTTTAATATTGTCCATTTTCTTACAGTTTTTCTGATAAAACCGATGTTACTGGACACTCCATTTCCGACCTTGCTACTGCACCAAAGGCACATGACTTTTTATTTAAATCACTTAATTAACATAATAATAGTTTTTTTTTATCACAGCCGTCTACTTTTTTCGGCATAAAAAATGGATTTTTATACAAATTTAAAATTTAATGTGCAATTCTTTCGCCTACTTATATCTGCATTGTTTCAAAACTCTTAATATCATAGTCACATAAGTTTTATTCAGGACAATAAAACTTTTATTATTATTTTATTATACAAAATTATTTGTTTCGTATTTTATTTTGCACCTTGCAGTTCTACAGAATATTAGCAAATATGACATTTTCAATATAACCTTTAAAAAACATATTTAAAGTCTTAAAATCTAAACAATAAATCATAGAATATTATTTACCTCGTGGTGAAATAATAGGTAATTAATTAAAAACACTTGGTTTCACTTAATTCATTAAATTTTGTGAAACAAACCAAGTGTTTTTAATTAATTACCTATTACGTTTTTCTCCACTAAATATTCGTGTATCTGTTTTCGTAAGAATGTAACGGGTGTCCAACAATTATTGCAGTCCCGGGTGGCGTTGGAATAAAAAACGTAGGTCGATTCTTACATGTCGCAAATAAATGAACTGACATTTTTAATGCACATTTAGGTTATGTTTGACAATTAACATGTCAGTTCATTTATTTGGCACATGAAAGAATTGACCTACGTTTTTGATTCCAACGCCACCCGGGACTGCAATAATTGTTGGACACCCGTTACTATAAATACTATTCAAAACTTTGTGTATAAGTATAAATTAAAATTATTATCCATCAATTTGCGTTAAAGATACGGCACGAACTTATCGCCGCCGCTTTGAAAAATTGATTACCCGATAATCTATTAAAGTTGGTACACCCTTTCATATTAAGTATTCTTGTAACAACACTTTCAACTACAAACGACTATTATTTACCATTATTACCAGTCCCAGGCTAATTATAATACGTCATGCATTTATTAATAGAGCGACGCTGCGCTGCAGATTGTTTCACGTGCATTTATTATGATTTGCATTTTTATAGTGGAATCCGTGTTGTTTCAGACAGTGGAAACATCAATCAAATGTTCATATGTTCTTGATTAATGGTTTGTGTACGTTTTTAATATAAAAATAACTGGCGGATATGCGCTGAAGCGGGGCGATGCTGTGCAGTATCACTTTTATTTATAGGTGTACGCGAAGAGTAATGAAATTAATTTCCCAAAGATAATCACTTTTCCAACAAAAAAAAAAATTGTACGCCACATTTTTCATGCAAGTTTTACATGAAATTCGTTTATTTTAATAATATTTTTCTGTTGTAGCTTACCTGGAAATTAATTATTTATTAATAATACAGAGAATGGTTAATTTTGTTTAAAATAATATAACTTTTACAAATGAATAATTCTAAATATTTTAAGCAATCAAGAAATTAATTTGAAAATCAATTGATATTCTATCTTGAATTTTGGAGGCGTTCACTTCGTAATACATTTTTAATGAATAACAGAAAAACGTTTAACTTTTTTATACTACTTTTTATTTTTATACAGGCTGAGTTTTTTTCGATGTTCTCTATGGGGATCTCGGAAACTATAAGAGATAGAGAAACGATTAAATGGGGAAAGAAGTGTCGATTAACGAGACGAATAAAATTCCAATTTCAAAGTTTTCAAAAAAGTCAAGGGTAACTAGATATTTTGAAAAAAGTAAAAAGTGTCAATTTTTTCAAATCAATATATCTTGGTTATTATAACAGATAGAAAAAATCTGTAAAGGATAAAGTTTTAGATAATTTTATGTTGATTAATAAAAAATAATCATTATTACAATATTGCTAATATTATAAACAACTGCAATTGTTTTACTTTTTTCTTTTCATGGCTATCCATTTTTTATTTATAATAAAATTTAAAATGACCATAACTCACTAATTTTTAGAAATAACTATGTCGTATGCCATATTAGATTAAAGAGAAAAAAATTACCTTTTGAATGACGTCACAGCCAACTATGGTTTCCATTTAAAAAAATGTAAGTTTGCGTCATATCTCGGAAAATAATGGCGATAAAAATTTTCTGATTATTTTTTATTAATCTGCATAAAATTATCTAAAACTTTGTCCTCTACAGTTTTTTTCTATCTGTTATAATAACCGAGATATATTGATTTGAAAAAATTGACACTTTTTACTTTTTTCAAAATATCTAGTTACCCTTGACTTTTTTGAAAACTTTGAAAGTGGAATTTTATTCGTCTCGTAAATCTACACTTCTTTCTCCATTTAACCGTTTCTCTATCTCTTATAGTTTCCGAGATCCCCATATAGAACATCGAAAAAAACTTACCCTGTATAACACTAACAAACTTAGTTTGATAATTGAAAAAGAACAGAATATCAATTGAATAACAGAAAAACGTTTAACTTTTTTATACTACTTTTTATTTTTATATAACACTTGTGACTAATCATTATCAAACTAAGTTTGATAATGATTACTGTGTAATTCGAAACTAGTCACAAGTGTTATATAAAAATAAAAAGTAGTATAAAAAAGTTAAACGATTTTCTGTTATTCAATTGATATTCTGTTCTTTTTGGGGTTAATTAGTGTTAACGTCCAGTGTGTCTAATTTCGATGTTTACCATTGGTATCTCTGTTATTAGAAGAGATAAAGCAACGGTTAAATGGGGAATGTTTTGTAGAAATCAGTACTCATATTTTGAAAAAAACGCAATTTGCCAATTTTAATTTTTCTCAAGAACTCGATAACGCCTAACGCGACCGCTATTAAAACTTCACATTATTCAGACACTTTTTAGGCCAAATTTGGTGTAAACAGAAACTCCCGATTTGCATTTGTTTCCAGGTTATTAGCGCTATCTTTAGTTTTTCTAATGGTGGCTTACTAATTTTATTGGACAGTCTGTATTTTTGTTAATTATGAAATTAAATGTCAGTATTATTTTACATTATTACTTAGTCGTTTCACTTCCATTTGTCATTGGTGTTTAATTGCATAGGCTACTAATTTCATATTAAAGATTAATTTACGTTTTTATTAATATTTTGCTTCTAACTAAAAATTCAGGCATGTTATACATTAATGAAAAGCATTTTCAAGCACGATCTAATGAACCCAAAATCCAATATGGCCACCATAAGAAAAACAAAAGATAGTACTAATAACCTGGAAACAAATGTGAATCGGGGGTTTCTGTTTACACCAAAAAAATTGTCTTAAATAGTGTCTCAATAATGTAAAGGTTTCAAAGTGGCCGCGTTAAGCAGTATCGAGTTATTGAAGAAAATTAAAATTGGCAAATTTTCTTTTTTTTTCAAAATAACTTAAAATTTAAAAAGTTAAAGTGAAGTTGAAATGGGATTTGTTATGAGCAATGATTTTTGCAAAACACTCCCCATTTAACCGTTGCTCTATCTGTTCTAATAACAGAGATACTAATGGTGAGCATCGAAATTGGGACACACTGTATAGTTATTAAAAATGAACATTCGTGATCGGGTGTTAGGTTTGACCGCTTCGATACGTTTGTCAGTCAATCTGCACCTGAAAGAGTACAGAGTGAAGGGCGGCTCGAAGTTCGTGCACAGTCAAGGGGCCTTTATGACGATGTTTTGGCATTGGAGGCGTAGCGACAACAATAGGCTAGCACGCATTACAGCCAAGAGAGGGTGGCGAATTGGCTCTTCAGACCTAGGGGCGTCGAAGTAGTTAGTAAACTCTCCATCGGGTGCGCTCTTTTTTTCTCCAGAACTTTAGAAACGGGTGTGTAAGGCAGGGTGCCTATCGGCCATTGGTTGCAGGGATCTTGCAATCCAGCTAGGTTCCATCCTCTTGGATATCGGTAACTCTGTTGGTGTAAACGTTTTTCAGCGATAGCGATGGGGTTCCCCGCGATTTAGGACAGAGCGACAGTGGAATCGCTGAAGGTGAAAACACGATGAGCACTGTATAGCACAGACGAGTGATATTGTTTATCAACTTTCTTCAACGGGGCTATGCGAGACAAGGAGAGTGATGTGAGGTGCGTTGTTATGATATTCGCAAATACACGACGGCGGCGAAACCAAGTTCTGAGCATCACAGAAGCCAATAAGACTGATGTCGGCAAATCGGAAAGATATTGAGAAACAGGGCATTGGAAATTCTGTCTGAAATCGGTTCCAAACTCAAACGACCTCTTCCGGCGGTACCTCAATTCTGTAACTATAACAGCTATAGTCTCTGGATAAAAACCTTCACACGGAAGACCACTGGACCCAACCATCCAGGGGAAACAAAAGTGAGTGAGTCTGTGAGAGCATGGACCGCCTATACAGGAATTTGAAGATGCGCGAACTGCGTAGGTGAACGTGTCCATGGGGGGATGTTCGACGACTGGCAGTCACGGGTGGTCGTGACCGTATACACATACGCATTACGAGCAGGCGGCGGTGGCGGAGCCGTGACTGCTAGCGATCCGGAGGAGAGATCGGTTTCCAGTGGTGGAGCGTTATCATTGTGGGTAGGTACTTTCAGCAACGTGTCGATCGGTATCATCCGTGATGAAGAGGAATGAGGGACTTGTCGATCTGGCTCTGCCAAAGATGACTCCTCAGGAAAAGGATCATTGATAATATTGTCGAGTCCCTCTGGGACAACGGAGATACGATGATGACGTCGGCGATGAGGTGGTGCCCCTTCATTATCTATGATCGAATGGTAGCGGAGAGCGAGCTACCGGAGGGTCTCCGTATGGTGCGACCCGGACGCATCTGAGAGTGGTTTCTATAGCCTGAGGAGAATGACCAGAATGACGACATAACCCGAACGTGTATCAGAGAGTACAGATGAGCTCCTAGTAAAGTCGATATGGTTAAGGCAATGAAAGTGGGGATCTGCGTGCACCATGTGATGGAGATGCGGCCACTCCTTGGTAGGTAACAAACGAGAGGATGTGCGGGAGGTGCCACGAGAAATCTCACCGTCAGACGAGGGGGTCTCTATCATGCATCATCAAAGCGGCAGATGAGTAGGTTGAAGCAACATCCATAGACGTTTAGCGCATGTGGTGGTCATGAAGCTCGTGCTTGTCGTCCGGAATCTAGCAGTGCTCGAGGATTATGAGTACGACTGGTGAAGTACAAGGCGACTACCTAAGCTGTGACTAACAGAACGACTCGTATCGATAGGTGACAGGTGATGGAAGGGCGATGAACGGCGATAAGCGAAGCATGTCATTCGCTTCTGGTTCTTGAGGCTTGGCGCCATGACCCATGGGGACAGAAGGGCCTATAATTGATCGTCTCGAGGTCGGCAGCATGCAGTAAGGTGAGATGCGAGCCCTGCTGCAGTTTTTGTTGATGTGATAGGCACTGAGGAAGTTCCAGCACATGCGGTAGTGAGCGCGGCACAGAGGTGCTTGAACTACAAACTCCGGCAAATGGTGTGCTGGATGTCTCCATTGGCACCGCAGATCTTCAGCTTGATGGTGGTGCACAGGGGACTGGATCAGCAATGGATGCGATGGTTGGCGACAGCGCGGTGAACTACATTCTAGTGGTTGAGTCTGTGCCGATAATGGAAAGCTAGCCGGAGTAGGGATAGCTTCCTGCACCTCGGCGACCTTCAAGCGATGGAAATCTAAGTTTGCAATTCTGCGTACGTCGGCAGATAGTTCAAACTAGTCTGATTTTCCCGATACATGGTGGCCATGCATCCCGGATTATACCGAGCTTAAATGGCGTCGTAAGCCAGCTGGTAGTTCTCGGCACACTAGCGAAGTGCCTAATGCGCGGCACTATTATAGTCGAATCAAAGTTCACACTACCTGGGATATGAAGAATAACGACAGTGGCGGCGGAGGTTGGACACACTTAGATGTCTTTAGCTCCAGCGAAGCTACAAACGAATGAGCGAATTGGTGATTAATTGTCAGCGTTCTATAAGGTCATTCGCACTAAGGACAAACGGAAGAAGGAACTAGCGCGAACGCGAAGACATAAAATTAAAAGTAAACTTGGGAAGGTTAACGTACGCACTTGCATATTAACTCATGGTGAAAAGATGCCCGCACACAACAACCAGCCGGTATTTTTACACTGAATTTTACGGTATTTTATGAGAAATACATTAATGCTCGACGAAGCACCAAATATAATATTAAGTTCAATAGAAAATAGCAACAGATAAGGTGCATATCCGACACTGCATTATTTACGAATTAAAACAAGGAAAAGGTGTTACAAGACCGTGCGAATCGATTTGTTTTTTCTCGGTGAAGGAGTTCAATCGTACTAATTTTGGTTTAAGCGATTTAAGCGCGGTGATATTTGTCAGAACTATAAATAACACCCTGTAGACCCACTAAAGTGCGGTAATGATGAGTGGGAGAAGACCTTTGGCATAAACGCAGAGGGAGTAATCTAGAAATTGATTGTCAAACGCCTACATAAGATAAGGAAGATCCAGAAACAAGGAAATATGTTCCGCACAATCTCACTGAAATCAACAAAAATTCAACTAGTGGCAGCGTATCTTTCCTTGCTTAATAAACAGCGTTGAAAGTCTTGTAGAAAATCTTCACGGGTGAGAAATGGATACGCTTGAATTGCTTCGGAAAGAAGGTCCTTCTCTGTATTTGGTGAGATATGATTGTACATTATGAGCAAGCTAAGGTCAATTAATCTGCTTGAGTTAAAAATTGGAACGAATATAGCCTTATACCGGCAAAGGAGAACGTCCAGTGATTTTTTTGCGTGGCAACGCAAGGCCACACATTATTATTTATTTCGGTCGATACAACACGACTTGTCTGATATGCATTTCCAATCAGTGGATGAGATCTGACTTGACAATTTTATCGTGCCCAAAGACGTGATAATTCATCGATTAGAATTCAAGAATTAGATATATTGAGTTATTTGAATTTTCATGTTTCGAATCTTGTGCTACCTACATACATGAGAGAGATATGACGATCCCATTGAAATTGCACTTTTTGTTGGGTCGTAGGCTAGCGAATGGGCCATCCGTTATCTTTGTACAAAAAACTGTTAAATAAACGTTTAGTTCAGTAAAATAGTTGATTTATTTAAAAAGTTAATGGCCCAGAACTCGTGTGAAGTGGGTGAACTTGACTATTTGTGGCTGATCGCAGTCTGTAAGTCGGATTTTGGAACGCCACGGACCTTACCTCGAATTCGGCTATGGAAGCGTGTGCGTTCCGCATGGGCGCGCGTTCCTCGTGTGGGTCTCGCTGTTTATTCTAGAGTTTTTTGACCGTTTGGAAAACTCGTGGCGTACATGTGAGTCGCGCGTGTATCACTGAAGCAACGTCACAATGGCTAAAAAGTTAGACATGAACAGCCTGAACAAGTTTGACGGCAGCAACTACAACAAATGGTGGTTGTGTGCGCTCCGAGCAAAAGAACTCTACGACATCGTTTCATCCTAACATCTGCCTTGGACTACCCGCAGATCACCATACAATATTATAATAGCTAACTTAAATTCTAATGTACACCAATAGTATGTATAAGTATTGTATTTTAAAACAATAGTTAATTACTGTAATTATATGTATTGTTTAATAAAAATTGTCCTTGGAGGATTCAATAGATAAATAAATATATACTTAAGTATGAAATTATATTCATTCTCTCATATGGAAAATATAAAGATTTCTATGCACGGAATTATCAAAACATTTAAATTACTGTTACTATTTTTGATTGATTAGAGCATATCAATTTGTTGATTGAGAATTGTTAGTCTTGCAACGGTCTGAGTAGAGCAAAATTAGCGCACACGAATGTTTTCACCAGTATCGCATGGAAGATAATGACAGAATTGAAACATCTAGGGAAGAAATTGAAGGATATTGGTGAGGTTGCGATAATGACAAAGATTATGAAGTTTCGGAATTTGCGACAGGCGTGGCTATCAGTCAGTAAAGACATGCAAACGCTGACACATTTGACATTTAGGTTAGTCGACAAAGTCGCAAACCTGTCTCTGAGCAATTTGAAACGGCATTCACATTCTCGTCGGGCAGAAATTTATCGCATGGTAAGCAACATCGTTTTCATCACCCATCCACACAAGCTCGCAAGGAGGAAGTTAAAAAACGAATATTATTTGACGTGTGCGGCCTTATTGTTTCTGAATCATCTGGAGAAGCGAGATACTTTGTTCTGTTCAAGGACAGTGCGACATCGTACCTCACTGTTAGCACAATAAAGCACAAATCTGATGTCTGGCTCGTTCGAAAGAGTATGTGCAGGTGGCGGAGAAGCAGCACGGTTGCAAGGTGACAATGGTCGCGAGTATATCAATGAAGAATTGCAGAGCTACTTGAAGAAGGAATAATCCTGGAGAACACTTCGCCTTATACGCCGCAGTAGAACGGCCGCATAGAGAGGGAAATGCGCACAGCCATGGAGGGTGCCAGATCCATGATGCACGAGATGGATATTCCAAAGTACCTCTGGGGCGAAGCGGTAAACACGGCTGTATACGTTCTCAACCGGAATACGACACCGTACGAGATCCTCATGAAGAGGATGCCGACCTTGTCACACCTGAAAAAGATCGACTGCACTGCATTCAGCACATCCCGACAGCCAAAGAACCAAGCTGGATGACAAATCCAGCAAACTCATATCTGCGATACGAAGGAAATTCCGACAGCTACCGACTGTTTAATGCAGTGAACAAGGTGAAGGTTTCGAGGAACATACGTTATATGCTGAGAAAAGGACGGACCAGATTAGCATCTCACCAGATGTGCAGATCACGACATTGAAGAGTACCCTGGTAGTCCAGACCAAGCCGCCGACCAAGCTGTACTGCTCAACCGGGCAGCTCCAGGGGTTCAGCGACCGTCGGTGAAGAACCCTGCAGCGGAGATGGCCGAGCTTCGACGGGACCTGGATGGAGAAAAGAGAGTTGACACAAACCTGATAAACGTCGAAGCCATTCAAGAGGACGAAGCGGTCTCCAATAATGCCAGGGACTGAGAAGGAGTGACAACTTGCGGCGTCCAGCGAGGTACACGGCAAACATTGCTATGGT
Organism: Ontholestes murinus; assembly: GCA_963969525.1. Classification (NCBI taxonomy): domain Eukaryota; kingdom Metazoa; phylum Arthropoda; class Insecta; order Coleoptera; family Staphylinidae; genus Ontholestes; species Ontholestes murinus. The sequence continues at coordinate 86,436,053 of OZ018387.1, forward strand.
GAAGGAACCGCAAACCTACTCGGAGGCCATGGAGAGCAGCGAGTCAAGAGAATGGCCAAAGGCAATCACAGAGGAGCTCAACGCTCTGGAGTGGAACAACACGTGGCAACTCGTAAAGAGAACTGGCAATATGAAAGTCACCGGGTCGAAATGAGTTTTTAAGATGTAACACCGAACAAGCCAAAATTCAAGCCCAGGCTCTGCGCCAAGGGATTTTCTTAAGAAGAGGGAGTGACTACGATGAGATCTTGCCTACTACACAATTCGATTCGATCAGAATCCCGTTGGTCACAGCTTGCAAAAACCATTATAAAATCTTGCAGTTGGATATACGAACGGCATTCTTGTATGAAAATCTACACGAAACGATCTTGAACCCATCAGAAATAACTAATTTCAACGGGGATGAAGTGTGTAGACTACAAAGGTAAATATCCGGATTGACGCAGGCATCACGATGCTGGAACGAAAAGTTCAACCAGTTTATACTTGACCAAGGATTTCAACGAGGAAAAGCAGACATGTGCGTCTAAAGGAGGAGTGACACTGACCTAATCACCGTTATTCTCTCGTCATGTCTTCGGATAGAACGTTGCTCAGCAGTTTCGTGGACAGGTTACGGAAGGAGTTCGAAATAACAGCCCGGAAACTAACAACCCTGAAAATAGACAACCAAAGAGCGCTTTGTTTTGCGAAAAATCTAGTCTTTCACAAAAGAACAAAACACGTGGATATCAAATATCATTACATCCGTGAGAAGCTTGAAGAGGGCATTATTAATGTCATCTATATGTCTTCAGACGTCTTCACTAAGCCGACTCCATGAGACAATTTTCATAAAATAAGGAAGGGCTAAAATATGTTTTTGATATAAATATAAATCTTATTTATGATTTCATTGAAAGCCAGATATTTCATTGTTTCTCCTTTTGTAGAAACGAACAATTGGATGGAGTATTGAGTTATTTGAATTTTTATACTTGGAGTCACTGGAGCCACCTACATGATGAGGGAGTTAAATAAACGCTTAGTTTAGTAAAATAGTCGATTTATTTTAAAAAAACGTGCTTTGAAGACATATTTACTTCTAATGGTTGATATTACACCAAAAGCTTTTCAGATTAAGTTAAAAAACCGTCAAATTACGCACGCACAAAAATAAAAATAAAACTTATCCTAATAATTCTTAAAACAATATCTAAGCACCCCTCGAAAATGGATATTTCCGTTGAAAAACATTTTCAAAATTTTGACGTAACGTATTGAAAGTGACGTACTAAATATTTCCTTTTTAAAATTATAATATGTTTATCTAATATAAATTATCTGTTTTCTACTTAAATTTAAATTAATTGAAAGACTAATTCTATCAAATGAGTCAAAACAAGCAAATAAAAGAAAAGTAGTACAATTTATCTCCCTCCAGAGGCAAATTTCACGAATAAAAATATACGTAGTGCCATTGCAGAATGTCTATTTGTGTACGTGCAAACTCCGTCCAATAAAAGGCTACCTATTTAACTTTCGCGATATAAATTTCTGCACGATTGTTTCTCGATGGGAGGGCTAAATTAAAAAACTTTCCGACGGTGCGGTCCACATTTTAAACCCGGAATTTATTGCTCCATATCAATATTGGCAATAAATTTTAAAGGCGAATCAGGAACATACAATGGGACGTGGCTGTAAACAGCAATGTTTATCAGTTGCAACTGAAAATGATACATAATGACAGTAATGATTTAATAGTGAAAATGCACACTAAATTGAATAAATTGGAGTTTTCAATATATTGCAATAATGTATGAATATAATATATTATATGTGGTTTGTAATGATTGTTGAAAAAAAACTTATAGTTGTCAAGTTTAAATTACTTGGATTAATTGTTTCCAATTTTTAATATAATTTACTACATAATATGATTGATACTTGCTTTGCTACACTCTTGATGAAACATATAACTCACTGGATAGGAATTAGGAATAATACACTTGTTTTGTTTCATATATTTACTTTCAGTTTCCTGACTCGCCATTCTCAAAGGAGTATAAAAATTAATCTAGATATTAATTACTACATAACCTTAAATTAAGTGTTTTAATTGTTATGTATCAAACCATTGATAATTGTCACTTTGTATCCAAAATGTACGTCTCTTTACAAATAAAATAGTGAGAAAGATTTTATTCGACTACGACCACGTGGTCCTTCCGCCGTGTGATTTGTGTATTTGTGTGTGTGTAAATGAGCTTGTTACTTTAAAGGATCGCACCGTCACTCTAAAGCACAATGAATTGTATCCCAATGGTTATATAGGTCCCAGGACACGGAGGACATCCAGGAAATGACAAAGCAGATGAACTGGCCAAGCAAGGCTCGTCAAAAGCAGTAATTGGCCCGGTACCGTCCTGCGGAATCTCCAAAAACGCAGACAAACGATCCATAAAAAAATGGGCGGAGACACAGGCCCATACCTGGTGGACGAACTCACCACGACAGAGACAGGCGAAACAGTTCCTTAAGAAACAATCGGCAAAATTCACGACCGAACTTCTGGACCAAGACAGGAAAATGGTCAAAACAATAGTAGGTCTGATAACAGGACACTGCAAACTCAACAAACATATGAGCAAAATAGGCCTGGTGGAAGAAGCACCATGCAGATTTTGCCTAGAGGAAGAAGAGGACCCGTTCCATAGCCTATGCCCCTGCGAGGATCTAGTAAGGATTAGATATCAAAAGCTGGGCACTACAAACCCAACTGCGGTGACCTATACCCAAGCCCCTCTGGCAGCGCTAATGGGATTAATCAAGGAGGCAAAGCTAGAGCTGGTCATCTAAGATAAACAGGGAACCACAATAGATCTGAAAAGTTCGCTGTGAAACAGGCGCTGATGCCACCCATATAACATCTATCTATCTATATATTCCAATGGTGAATGGTACCGGTCACCCATCCACTTCTTTATTATTTTTTCATAATTGCAGTTTCGACAAAAATGTGTAAATTATTGTTTTAACTAATTATTTTAACTAAATATAGATAGAAATGTAATAGAAACAATTGAATCCATACTCAGATTAATACCATCTATTTATATACAAGTAAGTGGTATGCCTGTCCTGATTTAAACACACGTTCTGCACATTCAACTAAAATGCACTCGCATTGCTCCTCCAATAGTCTAAATAATATAAATGCGGGCTTTCCACTGCACCTAAGTGTAATTATAATTGGATTGCGCACGATTTTAATTAGCACCGCGCTTTAAATCTAAAATTATGCATCGTCTCCGCATGTGCGCACGAATGCCAGCACTTTAATTAAAACGCGGGCAATTAAATTTATTATTTATCGAAATATGCCCGCTATCGATCATTCAGATACCTGCGGTCTAATGAAAACATTGGACAAGCTTTTCGTATTTTGGGTCAATGGGATATGATCCAAATTGTTTCTCATGAATGTGTAATCCTTATCGAGGCGATTCGCTCGCGTCAGATTCTTGCCGAATAAATTTTCTGCCGGGAATAAATAATCCACTTCAATATTGTGATCTATAATGAAGCTTATAGAAAAGCTTGACCTTAAAATTTGTTTTACTATTCTTTTCCGTCTTATATTATACTTATTATATTAATGTTAACTATAAGGATAAATTAATTATTGACTCCTTCTTAAGAGGTTGCTATATTTTAAATCGATTGTTTGAGTGCTACGTAGTCCTTAAGACATATTATTTCTGCATCGTTGATTGTTTAAATGAGTTTGTTGCAATTTAATTGAAAACACTTTTATATGTTTTTTTATGAGAGGACAATAATAATGTAAATTGATCTTTCAATACACACTAATAATTAAACTTATCTTCATATTATCACAAATGTAATTAATCACTGAAATAATATAGGTAATAACACTAATGATAACAATTTTAAAAGTTTAATTTATTTAAAATATAATTCTGTAATATAATTACATTGGTATTTTAAAAATCATTTCTTAATATGATTGAATTTTATCATAAACTGTTTAATTTTATCGAATATTGAAAAACTTTACAAATTGGCACAATAAGTGGGAATTGTGTTATTGAAGAGATGACAAGATTATGTAACTACAGTGTTTGCGGTTTAAATAAATTTAAAATGTTATTATGAGATGGAGAATATTTCCAGTCACAGCTGTGGCGGATAGTAAACGGGTGGGATTTCGTGTTAGTATACTTACGATGCAGACCGGGAACAATTTACGACATAAAGTTTGTATAGTTTTAAAGCTGTTTCTGTATTTTATTATTTCCATTCTAATTTAAATTGAGAATGACAATATATATATATTTCAAAATAAAACGATCCATAATAAAATATTATAATAATAATATTAAGATTTTGCATTAAATTATATAATTGTTTGCAATGAAATCATCAAAGTTGTATGTAGCTTTTTCAATGAGGTAATTAATATTACAATTATAAACGGATTAAATGCTATTACTACATTTATCTACGATCGTATAGAAAGTAGACGCATTTTGCAACTTGTTTCGTTGCAAAAGTGGCTTTTTTACGTTTTTATTGCACAGAAATGTCAAATTTGACAGATGAATATATTATAGCAAAAAATTTCAACGAAAAACTAAAATTTGTATTAATTTATACAAATAAATATTAAACTTTATAATATAAACAAAATGGAAGATTTAATTTAATGCAAGTCGAATCTATTACAATAGAGCGAAACTTTTTTTCACAAATAATAATGGCGATTGACATCTGTGAAAGTTATTTACAGGTTGCTAAGTAACGTTTTTATTAATGCACTGTGGGTAATAGTTTATTGTATAATGAGCATACAATGATACCCTTTGCCCACGAGTATGAATTCATACGAGTGGGCAATGGTCATTGTATGCGAATTGTACACTATACTTTTCTACGATTATATATTTTTATTTTTTTAATCTAAATATTTTTTTTATCCTCACGAGGTGGTGTCGCCTAGCGACCCTGCAATGCGGTCTCCGTGGTCCTTTTGTGCGCCTCTGGCTGTTTTACTGATTTTGAACTCCTGTATTTTCTAATAAGTCCAGGAGTTTCTACCAGGGGATGTTCCTTAGCTGTTATACAGGATGCATGGAGCTTCCCGAGTTTCGCCTTGCGCTCTTGTTTGTATGCTTCGCAAGTGCACAGTAGGTGTTGGGGAGTTTTCTCTTCTTCCAGACACCCATGGCATAGGGGTCTTTTCTCAATGCCCATCCTATGTTTGTGCTTGTTCAGGTCACAGTGCCCAGTGACTAGTCCTGTGATTTTTCTTAATTTCAATCTGCTCAGTTTAGACAGCTTCAGCATGCTGTTAGGTACCGGACCATCTAGGAAGAGTCTCCTATGCCTCATTCCATTTTGGTTTTGCCATGCCTTTTCGCGCTCCTCTGCTAACTTGCGTCGGATTATTTCCTTTCCGGTTTCATGGGGTATACCGAAAGCGGGTTCAGGTCCTATGAATTCACCTGCTGCTCCTTGTTTAGCCAGCAAGTCGGCCCCCAAGTGTCCAATAATTTTTTGGTCCGTGGGTATCCATACTAGCTGTGTTTCTCTTGTTGTCGCCAGTGCGTCCAGTCTGTTTATGCAAGTCATGACCAGCCTGGACTGCACTATCGGTGAGGCTAGCGCTTTTATGGCTGCATGGCTATCTGTTATAATGGTAATTGGTCCTTTGTTAAGTCCCGACTCCATTACGTGATGAGCACACCAGTCAATGGCGGCTTTTTCGGCCTGGATGATAGAGGCATGCTTACTCAGAGCAATCGCGAATTGTTTGCTCCGGTTGCAGCCTCCATAGATACCAGCCCCGGTTCCTTTAGTATTTTTGACCCCGTCTGTGTACCAGATGGTTCCTTTACTCGTTCCCGGGTATGTTCCATTTGTCCATTCACTCCGCTGTGGTATGATCGTTTTAAAGCTGTGGGATGGGTGACGATTTTGGTGAAATCGGACCTCATTTCTCATGTCTCTTCTTCTTGTAGTACTTTAAATGTTGCCGGTCTTGATAGCCCCATATTTAAAGTGTGTCCATTTATGTGCATCCTATAGGCTGCCTATCTAGCTTTCATCATTACAAATAGATGGTAGCGATAATATGTGTTCCATCGCTGCCGTGGGCGTTGTCCTCATTGCCTCAGTGATCAGCAGACACGCCTGTCTTTGCACTCTTTCGAGTTTTACTGCTGCACTTTCGGCTTGGGTCTTTTCTCCCCAAACGAGTCTTATGACCACAGTGTATAGCCATTTGGTCATACTGGGTCTCAGTCCCCATGTGCGTCCTACCATTTTTCGGGTCGCAAAAAGTCCTTCCATGACGAGAGAACACCTCCCTGCGGGCACCCGCCAGCAACTAATGCTTCTGCTGTTTTTCCATATAGGGTAGTTGTCACAGTCCGACTTCTGAGCATCTTGTTTACCCATTGTCGGACTTGCGGGTTAATTCCTCTTTTCTCCATTGCTGTTGCTATGGAGTTGAAGGTTGTGTTGTCAAACGCCCCTTCAATATCCAGAAAGGCCCCTAACGCAACATCTTTGCATTGTAGGGTCCTTTTGCATCTGCTTACTAGCTGGTGGATTGCTAGCTCGCATGACTTTCCCGCTTGGTAGACATATTGTTGACGGTGTAGTGGTGAGTCCTTTAAAACTCCTTCCCGTATGTGTCTGTCAACTAGTTTTTCTAGTAGCTGATCGGTCTGTAAGATTTAGCATGGGCATATGTATCACGCCCTAGCTTAGGTATGAATGTAGTATTTACAATCCGCCAGCTGCCTGGGATGTATAAAAGGGCAAGGCTTGCTCTGAGGATATCACATAGTAGTTTCCTCAGCGTTGCTATCCCCTTTTGTAGCATGACAGGATATATCCTGTCAGGATCTGGTGATTTAAATGGTTTGAACGTGTTAATTCCCCACTCAACGTTACGTGGTCTGATTATCATTTTCGCTGTTTCCCAGTTCTGATTTGGAGCCCCTGCGTTGGGCTCGCTTAGGTCCTCGGAAACAGGATTGTCAAGTATAGCAGAACCCGGGAAGTGCGTCTGCAGTAATACCTGCAGGGTCTCTTCTACCGAGTCTGCGTACTTTCCATTTTTGGTCTGCAGTGAGCCAATGTTCCCAGCATGATCTCTGCTGAGCGTCTTGAGTAGACGGGAGCTTATGGGTTCACTTTCTATGTCCCCACAGAATTTTTACCAAGATTCCCTTTTGGCTTTTTTAATGGCATTGTTATATGTCGCGAGGGCCGTTTTGTACTGCGCCCATTCACCGTTTCTTTTGGCTGTATTAAACAGTCTTCTGGTGCGTCCCTTAGCCCTATCAAGATCCTTGTTCCACCAGGTGACCCTGGTTGAGGTAGGTTTGGTAGTTCTTGGGCAGCTTGCTTCAAACGCAGTATTGATAAAGTCTGTGATGCTTTGCACCATGAGCTCTAACTCGTGCGTTGTTCTCGCTACTGTTGGACAGTCCCCGATTTGCCTGGCTAGTACCTCTTTGTAGGTCCCAGTCAGTTCTCCTCGGGTTTCTTTTTTGGATTTCAGATGCTTCTTCTGATTCGATATAGAATCGTATATATCGATGATCTGAGAGTGATGGTTCCTCAGATACACGCCAGTGTTTTACCATTTCACTTACCTTGCAAGAGGCATGTATTATGTCAATTACTTCGCTTCGCACCGCGTTTACGAACGTGGGTACATTTCCAATATTTACTATTTCAATGTAATTCTCTAAGATAAAATCTATACATTCTTTTACCCTTCGGTGTCGAACTAATACCTATTATTAAATATTTACATGCATCTAGATTTTAATGTTGTCTTCTCCATTCTTGATTCTTCTTTTCCGTTTCTCCCTATTTTGTGCAAGCATTCTGGCATTTCTCCATATAATCCCTCTTTTCTCTACTGCTTGTCTACTCTGTTGGTTCCATTTTAGCCGTGGTCTCCCTACTCTGTTTTTCCCCGGTGCTTTTCTATGATTCCATACGGTACATGGGTCATAACCACCCGAGCTGTTCCATAACAATATTATTTCTGATTTTATCTCTTCTTGTAAGTAACAGTTATAGAAACCTAATTTCTATAACTGTTACTTTGCTTTTTATCTTATTTGTTACTGTCCAAGATTCACTTCCACATATTAGTGATATTTTTTTTCTTCCCAGGAAAGTGTTCTTTAGTGTGTTGTATATTCTTCCAACCTTTTCTATTCTTTCTATTATTCCTTTATCTATTTTCTCATTTTCTTCTATCAGTGTTCCTAGGTAGTTGTCACTTTTTACTTGTTCTAGATTTCTGCCATCTAATTCTATTTTATTATATGTTTGTTTTTCTTTATTTGATGTAATCATAGTTTTTGTTTTGTCTGTGTTTATAACCATATGAATTTTCCTCAATTCCATTTGGTATACTGATATGTTGTGTTGTAGTGTTGTGCAATTAGGAGTTCTTGTACTTCCACTGGTTTCATTTTCCAATTTCCCAGATTCATTGTTTTACATTTTGCTGTACAACATTTTATTGCATCGTCGATAATCAGAGAGAATAGTAGCGGACTACGTACGCATCCCTGCTTCAATCCTGTTTTGGTTTCGAATTCATGTGATTCCTCGTTGTGTGTTCTAATTTGGTTTTTGTTTTCTAATATTCTTGTTAGTACTTTCCCCGGTGTGCTGGTCAGTATTATTTCTCTGTAATTTGAGCATTATTTTTAGTCTCATTTTTCGTATAACGGCAGCATTATTCCTATATTCCAATCTTTAGGTATTTCTTTTTTCTTAATAACGTCGTTCAATAGTTCTCGAAATGCCGTTTTTTTGCTGTATCGTCCATGTATTTTAGCATTTCTGCTGTGATATTGTCTTCTCTTAGTTTTAGTTTATTTATTGCTTGGTTTATTTCTATGTCTGTTATTGGTTGTATATTCCTTTCTATATTTTGTTCTATAATTGGTGCTTCTACTGTTTCTTCATCATTGTTTATGTCAGTTAATTCTTCGAAGTATTGTTTTCACCTTTTTAGTATTTGATTCTCGTCAGTGATCACATTTCCATCCTTGTCTTTTATGTTCTTTAGTTTTGGTTTTCTTTTTTGTCTCAGTTGTTTCAGTGTTCCATAAAATAATTTCTAGTTTTCATTTACTCTATGTCCAAATTCTTTTAATGTAGTTTGTTTTGCATTATTTATTGTCTGCTTTGCCACTATTCTTGCATTTTTGTATATGTTCGAATTTTCTTCTGTTCTGACTTAGTAGTAGTATTTTTTCCATTTTTCTTTTTTGTCTTTAACTTTTTCTGGGATCTCTTTTGACCAACATCTACTTTTCTTTTTTGTGTCTGCATTAGTGATCTTCGCACTTCCGCAACTTTCTCTTGCTGCTTTAATTATATTTTCCTTAAATTGTTTCCATTTTGTTTCTATTTCGATATCCGTGTTGTTTCTTATTTCGAATTGTTTCTTTAGCTTTAATTGATAATATTTCTGTGTGTCTTTCCTGTAATTGTGATTTTTATTTTAACCAAATAGTGATCGCTTCCAATTTCTGAACTTCTTGTTACTTTTACATCTTTTATCCTTTTCGAATTGTCTTTATTAACTATACAGTAATCTATGATGGATCTTTCCTTCCTGGATTCTACTTCTCTCGTATATTTGTGTATATTTTTATGCATAAATATTGTGTTCGTTATTATTAAATCGTTTTCTACGCATAGCTCGATTAATCTACTTCCGTTGTTGTTTTTTGTGTCTTCTCCATGTGTTACCATATATCTTTCAATTCATCTGTTATTCTTTCCCACCCTACCATACATATCTCCTATTATTATTATATTTGTGTTGCTTATGTCAATTTCCAATTGCATTGTTTCAATGAATATATCTTATACAGGGTGAGTTTTTTCCGATGTTCTCTATGGGGATCTCGGAAACTATAAGAGATAGAGAAACGGTTAAATGGGGAAAAAAGTGTAGATTTACGAGACGAATAATATTCCACTTTCAAAGTTTTCAAAAAAATCAAGGGTAACTAGATATTTTGAAAAAAGTAAAAAGTGTCAATTTTTTCAAATCAATATATCTCGGTTATTATAGGACAAAGGTATTTGGTACTATTATAAACAACTGCAATTGTTTTACTTCTTCTTTTTCATGGCTACCCATTTTTTAATTATAATAAAATTTACAATGTCTATAACTCACTTATTTTTAGAAATAACTATGTTGTATGCCATATTGGACTAAAGAGAAAAAAATACCTTTTGAATGAGGTCATAGCCCACTATGGTTTCCATTAAAAAAATGTAAGTTTGCGTCATATCTCGGAAAATAGTGGCGATAAAAAATGTTCGATTATTTTTTATTAATCTACATAAAATTATCTAAAACATTGTCCTCTACAGTTTTTTTCTATCCGTTATAATAACCGAGATATATTGATTTGAAGAAATTGACCCTTTTTACTTGTTTTTTTGAAAACTTTGTATCCCAAAATTTTACAAAACTTTTCAAAAAAAGATACAGGGAATGAAGAACTGAATAAGTTTTATTAAAATTATTTTTTCATAAAATTCTTATCTTTCGAGAAGAAACAAATAAAAATTGATAACTTTGACATTTCTTGCTAATTGCTAATTGGAGTTACATGAAATTTATATAACAAATAATTGTGGATAATTCAAAAGTTATACAAATTACTAAGAATAGCTTTTTTGCGTAAACCTTATAGTTTTCGAGTAAAATATAAAAGTATTATGAAGGCCACATCACCATTTTTTATTTTATGTTTGATTTGATATTGCAGATATCACCTCTTAGTATTGTTTCAAAAATTCTTTTAATATATTAATAATATAATATTTTTTGTCATTTTCGTCCGGGGTATTTGATATGAATCCTCAAAAGGATCTAATCTTGATTCTAAGCAATACTGCCCAAAAAATATTTATTCTTATAGGCCGTACTGACAGATATTAGAGTAATTTAAATTGTTTTATGTAAATTGGTCATAAATATGTCAGTAATCGCCAATATATTACCTAAATGGTAAAAAAATATTTTGTTGAGAATGAATTTCACCATCTGAATCAGAACACATGGTAAACTTCGCCCGCATGTTCTGTGACCTAAATATTTGTATTTTTTAATGTATATATCTTAATTTTGTTTACTTTATTTTAACAGGATATTGTAAAGTATAAATGAATAAATAAATATAATAATCTGTTGGAGAGATTGTGATACGGGTTGATGGTACTAAGTTGGTGAGGATTTCTAGAGTTGATATATTGATTGAATGTCACTATAATCTAAAACAGGTCGATATATTGATGAAGCATTTTTGGTCCTGAATGCATGTGTTTTGTAAGTCAACGATCGAAAATGTCGAATTCTAATTTTAATAGAGGGGTAGTGGGGCGTGGTTTTATGGTAGGGATTAGTTTTGAAGGGTTAACTTTTATGTGCCATTTGGAGTACTAGAATTCGATTGCATCAAACAATGCTTGAGGGGATATTTCTGCAACAAAAAGAGTCTGAGAATGGACGAAAACTGAATTAAAATATGTGGTAATATGAGTGGGTAAAATATATGGTACTTCCTGATAAAGTATTTTATTTTATTTTCTGGACTAGTTTCGGTCCAAGACCATCATCAGCAGAAAACTACAATATATATATATATAAGAACAGTCTTGTAGATAAAAATGTAAATATTATAATTAATAGTAAGTCAATTATTTTAAGAACGTATTAAAAATATTAACATATTAAAATGAACAAATATTAAACTAATAGGCTATACTAAATTATTAACATATAATTACTTACACGTCTTATTTATAAATTATTAATCGAAGATAGTATAATAACTGTTTCTATTAGGAACATTACAAATTAAAATATCACACACGTGTCAAATATAATTTTTATACGAGGTTATGTGTAGCAATGTACATTGGCTAGTCTATGTTCCGTTAAATAGTATTCTATGAAAATTAGAATTTATATAAATATATACATTGACACACATACACACGCATATATATATATATATATATATATATATATATATATATATATATATATATATATATATATATACATACACATACACACACACATACATACATACACACATACACATACACTTACGTTAATACAAATGCAGACAAAAATGGTAAATGTACAATATTATCTAAATATGTGCACATTACTTATCTTATTTGTTGTTATTATATGATAATTAGTTGTTAGTAGGGGTTGGTTAGGTATTTATATAGGGGTTTTATATAAGTTTGTGTCTGGTCGTTAAGGCAATGTAAATGTTTGTTATTATTTTTAAATTTATCTATTTCGTATAGTTCGAGGATGTTGAGTAATTTACTTTTATTGTTATTGTGTAGGAGTTTTATATTATTGTTATCCTGGCAAGTATGGTTATGTAAATGTAAGTGTCGTCCAAAGTTAGAGATATGTGTCTGTGATAGATGTTCTTTTAATCTAATCTTTAGTGCCCTACCAGTTTCCCCAATATAAGTCGCACCACAATCGTCACATGTTAGTGAGTAGACGCCATTTCTATCTAAGATGTCAGTAGCGTCTTTTGGCTTACTTAAGATGTCTTTTAAGGTATGGGTGTTTTTAAATATTGGAACAAGGTTGTATCTTTTGAACATACGTTGAATTTTATAGGAAATACCATAAAATTGTGTGATAGTTCTATATTTAAATTCTATGTCATTATTATTGATTTGTGGTTCAGGTTGTATAGTGTTTAAATTATTTTGGTTTTGTTTTTTGGTAATGATTTTGTCAATAATATTCGGATTGAAATTGTTGTTATAGGCTATTTGTTTTATTATGTTAAGCTCTTTTTTATAATTTTCTTGTTTTAATGGTGTATTTAATAGACGATTGATATATGAATGGAATGTAGTTAGTTTTTGAGTGTAATGGTGCATCGAATTGGAAGGTATAATGGTATCAGTTTGTGTAGGCTTGTGATATATTGAAAATTCTAATTCATTAAGGTTTTTTGTAATAGTAATATCCAGGAAATTTATCTTATTGTTGTCTTCTTTTTCAATGGTAAACTTTATATTAGGGTGTACATCATTAATATATGTGTGAAATTGCGTAACTAAATGACTATCATTACCACTCCAGATGCAAAACACATCATCAACGTATCTCTTCCAAAATATTATATTGTCAGCTAGTTTATGTTTTAAAATAGTGTTTTCGAAATCATTCATAAAAATATCGGCTAATAGACAACTAAGGGATGACCCCATAGGTAATCCATCCTTCATTTCGTAATAGTTATTATTAAAGAGACAAAAATTTTGATCTGTTACTAATCCAATTAATTTAAGTATATTTTCTTTGTCTGTTTTGTCAGTTAAATTAAGGTCTAATATAATTTTTATAATATTAAGTGTGTCTGTCAAAGGAATATTAGTGAATAGGTTTTTAACATCGAAAGAAATTAGAGTGTAAGATTGTGGTAGTGCTATTGATTGTAGTTGAGTAATAAGTTCATCTCGATTTTTAACTGTATATTGGGGTTTAAATTGAATGTGATTGTTGAAAATATGAACGATAATCTGTGCTATGTATTGTACTGGGGTATTGTAAAATGTTGTAATAGGTCTAATAGGTATATTATCTTTATGGAGTTTGGGTTGGGAGTATAATTTAGGAGGTTGGGGATTCATAGGTAGTAGCTGTTTCTTATTACTATATTTTTGTAATGTTGGCTTTGTAATTTTAATAAGGTTCTTAGTTTTATTTATAAATTTAACCATTGGATTTTTATTTAAGATAGTATAATGGTTTTCCTTAAGAAATTGTTCTGTTTTATTAATATAGTCGTCTTTCTTCATTATTACAAAGCCAGCATTTTTATCTGCTGTTATTAGAATTAAGTTATTAGTTTTAATTTTATGTTGTAAACTTTTAATTATACGGTTATTGGTTAGTTGTTGTCGTACTTGTTTTCTGTTAATGTGTTTTTGTCTTCTTTCTTCATTTTGGATAAGTTGAATGCATTCTCCTCTAATGTTGTTTTCGAGGGGGTGTCCTTGTATGGCGGATTCTAATTCTATTGCTAATATTGGAATACTGCTGGGTTTCAAATTTGGGGCATATTTGTGTCCTTGATTTAGCAGTGCCATTTCTTTTTGGTTAAATATTGTGTCGGTCAGATTAGTAATCCTATTATGAAATTGATGTGTAGTGAATGGTTGTTTAGTTTGTTTATCATAGTTAATCTTGCAATTTCGGAGATTTTTAATTTTAATATCCTTTTTATGTTTAATTTCATTACTGGTATGGTAGTTATATTGTGTAATATTGTCTATAATTTCATTAAGTTCTAAGTAATGTAGTCTCATTGTAAGTGAATCATAAATTAATTTAAGTTGTTGGTTAATTGTATTGATAGTGGAGTAATGTTTATGTAATTCTTTTTTCATATGTCGATGTCTAATTTGTATCTGATTTTCTCTGTTAAAAGTTGG